>JAPDOI010000138.1:0-190000 GCA_029168955.1 Aplectana chamaeleonis | reverse complement strand
ACCTGAGTGCAGAGATGGGCTTTGCGACGTAGTACACCATGTACCTGAAACACGGCAAGCTGCAACAAGCTGCACGCGAAAGTTTTCAACTCGCCAAAGTTTAGCGATGGCAAAAAAATAAGGAATGGGTGACCCACCGTACCGAATGTCGATCATCACTGCGTATTTCATGTGCCCCTTTGCGACTCGTTCGGCGAACATCATACGCTTCCGCACTTTACGCACTAACCATCAAAGCAAACATTTTATAATCAATTTTAATGAAAAGGATATGATGCCCTCAGCAGAAGGAAAATTGAAGAAAGTCACCTGTCGGATCGCACAGCTCATTCAGTCGTTGGTTATCCAGCGTGGTTATTTTCTCCAAGCTTACCTTGTTTGGTTCTCCTGTGAGCGCAACAATGAGCATTAGAAGAGAAATGAGCGTCAAAGTCGTCATGTCAGCGAAACACGCATTGATCTCGGTCAAGTATGTTTGCATATTATAATAATTTTTGTCACAGGAAATATGTGAGAGTGCCTTTTGTTAAGGAAATTTTGTTAGGAAAACTCAATGGGGATCCGAGACTTTTCACAAGCTTCTATTTTCGCTTTCGAAAGCGACTACATAAAGGTTTAGGAGCGTAATGGCCCATGAAACGGCCGGTAGTATTGAAGAAAGGGATTCATCAATACGGCCGATACAGCCTTTGTACTATAGTTGAACAATTTCGAACAAAATGTCGAACGAGCGAAAATCGAAATTTTTTCGTTCGAAATCTCTTCGAACGAAAGAAAAATGAAAAAATTTCGTTCCAAAAAATTTCGAACGAACGAAAATCGAAAAACTTTCGTTCGAAAAAATTTCGAACGAACGAAATTCGAAACTAATCAGAATTTCGATTTTTTTCGAAATTTCGTTTTTTTTCGAAAGTCGTCGAAATTTTCCAATTTTTTTTCGAAATTTGTCGAAATTTTCGAATTTTTTTTTTCGAAATTTGTTCGAAAAAATTTCGAACGAATGAATTTTGAAAAACTTTCGAAATTTCGGAGGTCGAACGAACGAAATTCGAAACTAATCGAAATTTCGATTTTTTTCGAAATTTCGTATTTTTTCGAAAGTCTTCGAAATTTTCCAATTTTTTTCAAAATTTGCCGAAATTTTCGAATTTCTTTCGAAATTTGTTTGAAAAAAATTCCGAACGAACGAATTTCGCAAAAATTTCGAAAATTCGGATTTTGAACGAACGAAAATTGAAAAAAAATTCGTTCGAAAAAATTTCGAACGAACGAACAGCGAAAAACTTTCGAAATGTCGGAGGTCGAGCGAACGAAATTCATAGCTATTCGAAATTTTGATTTTTTTCGAAATTTCGTATTTTTTCGAAAGTCGTCGAAAATTTCCAATTTTTTACGAAATTTGTCGGAAATTTCGATATATTTTCTAAATTTGTTCGAAAAAATTCCGAACGAACGAATTTCGAAAAAAATTCGAAAAATCGGATTTCGAAGGAACGAAAATTGGAAAATTTTCGTTCGAAAACATTTCGAACGAACGAAATTTGAAAAAAATTCGTTCGACGAATTTTCGAACGAACGAAAACGAACGAAAAAAATTTCGAAAAATCTTCCGAAAATTTTTCGAAAATTTCGTTCCTGTACAACTAACTATGTATACCTTGTACCCATTGAACGGGCAAAGGCACACGTGAATGCGTCCCCTATCCCTTTGATGATTGTCATATTTCTACGAAAATGAATGCAGATTTCAAGGACAAACTGTCTGAAGATATTTTTTCGCCGAAAAAAACGGAAATCTCGTCTGAGCTAATGTACACAACAATTCGTACATGATTATATGTACGTTAAGAATCATATGATGAGTTGATAGTATATGTCAGACTGTCTCAAAATAGTGATGGAGCAGCGCGAGAAGGTCACCGAAACATTCAAATGCACAGTCCAACCCATAAGGGGTCTTCAGAGTTGCACCGACCGGCGACTGGTCGTCGAGCGTCAGCCTAGACGCGACGACAAAAATGTTACCGAACAGTATAGTCTCCGCGTCGTTTGCCGTTCTCTGGCAGTGACGCAGAGCCTTCGCGGTGTCAAAACACTCTGCGGTGTCCTCTCGTCGCCCTTCACGACACACACACACACACACACACACAAACACACACACACACACACATACACACACACACACACACACACACACACACACACACACACACACACACACACACACACACACACACACACACACACACACACACACACACACACACACACACGCACACACACACACACACACCAACACACACACACACTACCATATTCACAGCTCAAATTCCTACATAATAATGCACATTGTGGACCGAAGCTCCCTAACATCGCTTTGTTTCCCAGTGAAATTATTCTCGCGGTCGTTTCACAAAAACGTCGCGCGCGGCAAAACGCGGCGAAACTTCGAGCTGTGATTGCACAACGGGCATTCGCTACAAAAGTCCAACTTTTCAGGAAGCCCCCAAGCGTGTTTAAAGGCAGTGTTCACGATAAATTTCGCTTCCGATATCTCCACGGTTTACGGAAGGTCTGGTGCCCTATATAGCAAGGCATGCTTAAAGCCACAGTCCAAGCTCAGAATCGATTTTTCGTTTTCCTGCCTATCTTGGAGAAAATTTCACGTTGATCACAATGGTGTCTCCAGAATTTCTCAGAACTCCCTACGAACTGAGTTACGGCTCCTCAAAGATTTAGAATTTGAACTGGTAGAAGTTCGCGGACGAGTTGTCTCGAGCCTGTATCTTTTCGTTATTCGCAGCCATCATTCTGAAGCAGGTCACAATATAAAGCCAGACCGAAAGTAAAAAGAAGAACATAAATTTTGAATAAAATCATTCGCTCGTCTCTTCCCTATTGGGGTCGGAAACCTGGCGGTGGGCGTTACCCATTTTTTCTTTGAAGGGGGCGTGGCCGACATTTTCCTAGCTTTTTCTCGCTTATTTGAGCGAATTGAGATTTCGCGCTTGGCAGGGTTGCTGTAGTCGGCGACCGGACCAAAATATCAAAAATTACCTCTGAGGTTGGACTGTGCCTTTAAAAAGGACACGAAAGACGCGTTTTTTGAGCCAAAATAGGCCATCCCTTGTTTACGTTGATTTTTGAGCGTGGAGGAATTGACCGCTAGAAGGATGATACCTATCAGTGCAATGAAGCAAACAGCTCACTTATCAGCACTTCCTTCACTTGATCATTCCTATAATCTGAGTCTTCATTTGTTCCTTTCAAGGGGCGGATCTGGGGCACGGGGCGTGTCTGGGGCACCAAAACGCTTGTTTGCAGCCGTTATTTTGCCACTCCTGGCTCGTTTTCTACCGTTCCTTTGGCACTGGGAGCCTAGGATCCTTCTCCCCTATCATTTTACTGTGGAAAGTCAACGAGGATAATCATCGTGAACACTGCCTTTAACGAAGGATTTTCAAAATTCAATTCGCACAGATCTCTAGATGACCCACTTTCATCTAATTGATCTACTCAGAGTTTTGCCGCACTTTGCCGCGCACTACGTTTCTGTGAAACGACCACAAAAACAATTTTTTTTAAACAAAGCGATTTCAGAGAACTTCGGTCCACAATGTACATTATTATGTAGGAAATTGAGCTGTGAATATTATGGCGTTTTCAGAATCCAAAAACGTCTTCGCTCAAAAAAAGTTGCAAGCATAGGACGTTTTTCTGCCGAATTTGGCAAATGCTCCCCGTTTTTACAAAACTTAGCGCGGGTATTGTAGTTCCTATCGACTTGTGGATCTCATCCCTTGCTCTCATGAAAAGTGAAAACAGACCTCCAGTTTAGGTTCGGCTTGCTAAAAAAGCTCCTAAAGATTCGGTAGGTAACGCTGTTTGATTTCCTATGATCGTAATTGTGGTGCCCGCGCAACCCCTTTTTCGAAATCTTAGTTCAGAGTGAGCGTAGAAATTAGCTCTTAACTGCATTCAAAAGAGCACGAAAAGTCGGTACTTTTTCCCAAAAATGGTTTGGAACGGATTACTCGTTTTCTGGGAAAAAAAAGAAAAACCGCTGGTTTTTGTTGTTAATCTCGTTTTTCAGATGGCGTACACGATCTTGTTGGTACACTGAAAATTGATCTAGGAAGCTCTTTTATAGGAACAAGGCTAGAAATAGATGCAGGTCGCTCCTGTTGCAATTTGAACTTGATAACTTCACTTTTAAGGGTGCCTCAAAATCGTGTGTATACATAATAAATTAGCCGTGGAGCACAAAAACTGCTTGGACATGCTGCGGCTGTGTAGACCAGGGTGTGTGGGTGGATCTGCAGCAGGGATGTGCGGCAAACGATTTTCAGATTCCGTCAAACGGCAATCGGCAAGAAAATTCGAAAAACGGTCGGCAATCGGCAAACGGCAAAGAACCTCATTCCTTAGATCGACATAAAAGTTATTCACATCTGCCGCTCTGCTTTTTTTCCTTTTTTCCAATACTTATGTCAACATTCTAATAATTCCGATTCTAGGGAGTAGTTCCATTTCAATGCATCACATGAACAGAAACAAGACACTTGGGACCTCATGGAAATTAGTGAAATCTCCGCTGCTGCTTCGCGAGGAAGCGGCTTCTTATAGGCACCGAAGCGGCACTATCGCGGAGTCGCAGCGGCTGTGTCATGGCGGCTCTCCGATAGTGCCGCTGCGGCGCCGCTGTAGTGCCTCTGCGGCTCTGCGGTAGGGCCGCTGCCACTCCGCGATCAGTGGCTGCGCTCTGACAAAAATATGAGCGACTGCGAGTGACTCATATGAAAGGAGTCATCATACAACTGGGTGGGCCTAGGAGCAAAAATAAACACCTGCGGTGCTTACGTCCTCTGTCTGATAGGGACAGAGTGTATAACCGTTATGGCGACCTAGGAGTTACGGGATTGTACGTCAAATTTGGGCTATTGAACCAGCAACAATCTAGTTTTACGACTTATAATAGTGAAACGTAGTCGATGAGGATTCGCTGATGCATCCTCGCGGAGTTCGTGCTGTTCCAACACGGAACTGCAGCGGTACTGTCACGTCAATGTCGCGGCGTTGTCGACCCTCAGGACACTGCAACAGAATCTCCATGGCACAGTTATCATCACGGAGCTGCTGCGGTACTACCGTGAAACTATCGCGGCACAGTCGAGGTTCTCGGTACTTTCCTGGCTTTGCCGCGGCATACATTCTCAGAGTGCCTGCCCACGTGTGTCGCACAAGTGCTTGCTGCTTCTTTTAGCTATAACAGAATCTGTCGAAGCTCTGGAACAGAAATTAAAGCGCCACATTGGAGTTGAACTATATACTGTCAACTTAAAGGCAGTGTTCACGAAGAAAAAGTTGCACGTTTTTTTGACTAAAACGTAAGCTTTGGGACCCTCTAAGAAGATTATCAACGGAAGTGCGACGAAAAACGGCCGGGAAGTGGGTGAAAATCTCGTGGGCAAGCCAACCCATTGGGCCACTCCGCCCACTTCCTATAACAGTCGCCCTGAATTCGTGGTCAGATAAGCGATGGTTTCCGATCTAAAGCCCCGTTCTTCCCTTCATTCTCAACGTCTCTCTTTACTCAGGTCGGCTCGCACACATCGGCTGCGAAAAACGGGAGTTACAAGCCTCGGACAACTCGCCCACAATGCTTCCCTTGCTGAATTTCGAGGGGCCATAACTACGTTTCCAGGGGGTCTTGTACGATTCCAGGGACATCATTCAAATCAGCATGTGACCGTTTTCAAAATAGGTGGAAAAACAGAAAAACGATTTTTATCGTTAACACTGCCTTTAAAGGCAGTGTTCACGATAAAAAAAATGTGTTTCAGTTTCCACTAGGAATCGGTAGTCGAGGGGCACACTGTAACGTTGACGTTGAAAGAACACATGAAAACGAGCCAGGAAAAGCTCCAAAAGAGCCCGAAGTTTCCACTTCGGGCGCAAGGCAAACCCTAAAAGCGCAACACACGCCCACCGACGGGAACAAATGGATGTTCGAGATCGTGAGATGGGCGATAGTTTCCATTCATTAGCCCCGTTCTTCCCTTCATTCTCAACTTCTTTATCTACTCAGGTCAGCTCGCATACATCGGCTGCAAAAGACGGAAACTACAAGCCTCCGACAACTCGTCCACCATGTTTCCTCAGCTCAATTTTTCAGAGACCATAACTCCGTTTCCAGAAGGTCTTGTACGATTTCAGAGACATCATTGAAATTAGCATGAGGCCGTTTTCAAGATAGGCGGGAAAACAGAAGAACGATTTTTATCGTGAACACTGCCTTTAACGCGAGCTGACAGAGAAATTGGAAATAGTGGGTGAATGAGGAAAAAGATGGATAGCTTTCGGAAAACGTCCTCCGGAGGACTTTTTCAAAAGCTATACATTTTTTTCCTCATTCATACACTATTTCCGATTTCTCTGTCAGCTCGCGTTAAGCTACTGTTCTGCGGGAACTTACCGCGAGCTGGAAAAGTTCAAAAAATCTTCAGAACCTTTCTTCTAAACCAACATTTTTCCCAACAAATGACAGAATGAACCATTTTTTGGGGATTTTTTTTCACACCATGCGCATCTAGTGGCTTACAATGTGACATGCGAGCGCGTAGTTCCAGCAATGTCCGGTCCCTTTCCTGAAAATTGTCAATTATAAAGCTCGCGTTTAGCTGCAGTTTACAGCGAACTTACCGCGAATTCACTGGCGTTTTCAAACATATTTACTACCACCCCAAATAAGTCAAAACCCCGGATAACGGTTAAGCGAACAACGGATAATCGAATTACCCCTAGTGCCTACATGGTCGCGAGCATAGGCTGCTTTTCCTTCCAATTTTTTGCTGAGTTTTGCCGGAAAATAACAAAAATTCCCGCAAACGACAAACGGCAATCACCGCACATCCCTGATCTGCTTACTGATGGGATTGGTTTTCTTGGTTCGGCAATTTTGCCCATCAGCCATTATCGGCAAATACCAATCAATAATATCGATTTTTCGCCTGTTGCACAAATTGTCGCAATCGTTACTTTTGCCAGGAAGCTGTTTGTTCAGAAATCTTGTCCTTATGTCCCACTTTTACCGCACTTCCTAATTCGGAAATCGATATGCCAAAGATCATATGATATCGAAATTCCGAACAGACCTGTACAAGATCCCCTGAGTAGGGTTCATCACTACGGGTTTCTTCATCTCTAGAAGACTGCTCTCGAACATAAATAAATTCATAATGAAATGTTAAAGATGGCGTAGAAAGCAACATTATTGCTGAAAGAAGATCACATTTTTACATCCGACATCTGTCTCATAATTAGACTATTTCTTAGCTGAAATGCCTGCCTAAATTCCCGGCATGAAGTCACGATTCTAAGCGCTCCTCTTATTTCAACCATTCCCTCGGTGTGCTACTCACAGGGTTTGGTCAAAACTGCGATAGCATGATGTGGACGAGATAACCTTAAAGGCACAGTCCAACCTCAGAATCGCTTTTCTATTTTTCTGCGTATCTTGATAACAGTCCCACGCTGATTCCAATGGTATCTCTGAAATCGAACTGGACCCCCTAGAAACGGAGTTATGGCTCATCAAACCGTGGGCTGTGGAAGCATGGTGGACGAGTTGTCCGAGGCTTGTAACTTCCGTCATTTGCAACCGATGTAAGCGAACCGACCTGAACAAGGAGAGAAGTTGAGAATGAAGGGAAGAACGGGGCTAGTGATTGGATACCATCGCTAATCTCGTCGCTGTTGAGCTCGAAAGATCGTAAAAGGGGCGTGCCAAAGTGGCTTCCCGATGTGGGCGCCCCATGGTGGCTTCCTCCTACATCTCTCTTATTCGGAGGATTCGAGAGTTCGCACTTGGCAGGTGTTATATAGGGTGGGTCTACTTCACAATTATGTGGAAATCTCGGATTTTCTCCTTGAGCTTGGACTGTGCCTTTAATCTCCTGGAGACGCCCTGAACCTTTCACTGATTTTTTGGTTGAATAACAGGACCGTGACCTCACAGCATTTTTATCGTCCAATTTTAACTTGGAGGTTTCCGAGAGAAGGATGATTTCTGACAATTAAAGATTTTAAGGGAAGTCCGTATAATGTACGAACAAGAAGCTCGAAAAGATAAGGAGCTCCAATCTTTGTGCTTGGAGCGGCAAACTACATAGTTTCTGTTCCCACAGGGATCCAAGATAAATTTGGAAAAAATCAATCCACCTTATATCACAAAGCCGCCACCCGGTCCTTAGACGGCCAGAAAGATCGCTATTTAGGAGGAATTTAGATGTCAACTGTATAGTTGCTTCGCTATGCTAGAAAGAAAAGAGATGGAAGCACTTCGAGGATCCGCTCAAGTATGCCGTGGCTGAGTCCCCGGGAACGTCTTCTAGGAAATCTTTGATGTGAAGAACTTTTTTTAATAACAATCCAGTATTTGTCTCTATGCCATTTATGAACCAAATAAAAAAACATACACGATCGTGGGGTTTTAAGACTTCAACGAGTGTTTCTTGTTGTAGATCTCTTGTGCTGGGTTACTTACACTCGAGTAAGTGAGTGATTGTTATATGGAAGCATTGATGATCTGAGCCTGAAAACGCCTACCTGATTTCCCAGCAGCTCCGCCACTGTGTCAGTGCCGGAGGAGACCTTTTCGAAGTCTTTCCTGGTTCAGTGTTTTGAGAGAAATTTCGCAAAATTCTCCCATGCAGAGCGCTTCAATCATTTACTGTTACTTTTGAGTTCTTCTTTGTGTAGTTAATAAGGTACTGAACCAGCTGTTTTCGTGTTTGGCTTCTGGAGACCAAAGTCTCTTGGTTAGTCACAGGCGGGCAGGAATCCTGGGCGGATTATGACCTCCAATTTTTTCTGCGACTTGAAGACTTTACATACTGTCGAGGGAAATCGCGTCATGGTCTCCGTAGCGGATCCCATTGAAGGCCATAACGCTCGACGGGAGATCGACGGCCGCGCTTTTGTGTGAATCCCAATCAGAAACCGACGACAACCACAACAATGATGGAGATGGTCTTGAAACCTGATCCGGAACACAGCAAATCGGTGACGAGCCCCTTCGGCGTGCGGCTGCGCGCAGAGCTGAAGCCACTTCAGAGCGAGACGGGTTTCTCCGCTACCTCAACTATAAGAGGAGGCGCAGAAGCATCGCAGTAGTGATCCAGCTACCTTCAGCCGTCTCAATGCCACCGCTGGCTATGCGAATCCTATTTCCTCTCGCACTGGAACGGAAAAAAACTCGTCCGCAATTATCTCGACAGTGGCTACCCAAGAGAAACATGTGGGAGTCCTCAACGACTGTTCTACTCTAGCGCTAACGCTTTTCTTCTTCAGTCCCTTTTTCTCTCATCATTCGTTTCGCTCCTTCAACATCCTCCGTATGTAGCCTTTTTCTCATTAAACCTGAGCCTTGTTTCATAGTGTGCTGAAGTGGGAAGTTGAGGGGAAATGTTGGAGGAAAGTATATTTTGGCAATAATAATACGCTTTTCGGGACTTGAACTTCATTTTGCCTTCTGTCTCGAGAGCTCCTTATTTACATGTATTTAGTACTTTTCTGCTAATGATGCATGAAAAACAACGCAGCCGAATTCCCGAAAAAGTTGCCCTTCCTTACTAAAGGCAACCCCGTTCCTTCCCCCATGCTTTTCCTCTGATGAGTCATACGTGTTGTAAGTCGCCTGGCTGGTCAGACGGCGCCTGTTGTAGTGCGTCAACGCGTTTTCACCCGAGTGTCTCTAAAAAATCATTTAAAGCAGTGTTCAAGAAAAAAAAGTTGCACGTTTTTTGGCTAAAACCTGAGGGGTCCCTCTAAGATGATTAAGAAGGGAAGTGCGACGAAAAGCGGCCGGTAAGTGGGTGAAAATTTCGTGGGCCAGCCAACCCGTTAGGCCACTCCGTCCAAGTCCTTTAGCAGTTTCCCTGAATTCATGGTTAGATGAGCGATGGTTTTCGATCAAAAACCCCGTTTTTCCCTCCATTCTCAACGTCTCTTTACTCAGGTCAGCTCGCACACATCGGCTGCAAAAAAACGGGAGTTACAAGCCTCGTACAACTCGCCCACAATGCTTCCCTAGCTAAATTTTGAGGGGCCATAACTCCGTTTCCAGGGGGTCTTGTACGATTCCAGGGACATCATTGAAATCAGCATTGGACCGTTTTCATGGTAGGCAAAAAACACAAAGAGATTTCTATTGTGAACACTGCCTTTAAAGGCAGTGGTCGCGCTCAAATAAGCTCGTCTTCTTTTCCTCTCTAAACCCTTTCCTGGGTGTAGAGTAGTAGAACCTATAAGAAAAAATCGCGAAAAAAACGCTGTTCCGGGCCAAATTTGAAGCCTGAACTTTTTGTCTTTTGATGGTGGACGAGCCCACTCCACATCATCGGCATCGATGATCTTTAGTATGAAGAACATCAGCTGGCTTGAAAATGAATTTCAATCAATGAACCTTAGGATTCATGTACACATCTAGTCAAAAACATTGACTGGAGTGCTTTCTTTCTTTGTTCAACTGTTTTATTAGGTAAATTTGCCTTTATTTCTTCCTGTGAGTGTCGATGATTTTGGACTGCTTGGCATGAGACTGTGATCTTTCTGTGCACGTGTGCACGAACTGGAAATTTAGGGTCTTAATAACTCTAATTCTGGCCCGTTTTTCACCGCGCTACCTTCATAATTTTTGAGCTGTTTTTGATCTAAGCTGATTTTCGTAGTTTTTTCGATGACGTTTTTCATCAAGACCACTGCCTTTAAATGAAGAAAGAGCCCGCAAAGAAAATCTCATAGCTTTTCACATGACACTAAGCATTTAGCCCTTTCAGTCGGAGTAGTGATGAAATAACTTCTAAATGTTGACAGGATAATGGTGAATTCGCCCACGCGCGCATATCTATGGAGACTCACTCGTTCACAGTGAAGAAAGTCGGTACAGCTGTTGTCAGCAGCAGCTGCTGCCAAATACCGTGCGTTGCAAAATTATACGACATACCTATATTCCCGCATTTTCTAACTTCGTTCGATTTATGCGCACAAACGGTAAACATTACCCTCGAATGATTTCTTGAAGGCAGCGTCCGCGCTCAAAAGCACATCTGCGTTTTTCCTCTCAATCCAATGTTTGAACCAAGTGGAAATAGTTGGCGAAGCTTGAGACCTCAATGTAGCGTATTCATTATGCTATAGGCTCGCGAAAACTGCTCCGTGGTCTGAAAAGGAGTTTTCCCGGTCGATCATCTAACACGAGGAACAAAAGCGCCACGACGGGCCCCGGCAGGCCGCGGAAATTCAAAATTCTATATTCTTGATTCCGAGAGATCCTCGAGCTCGGAGGTGTGTATTGAAAGCTTCTTATTTTCAAAGACCTTTTGACAGCAGAAAAACGAAAAGAATTGTGGAACCTAAAAAGTTAATGGGGCTAAACCAAATCAGCCGTTGAAAATTCCTGAATTTCGTGCATTACGCAAGACGTGAAAAAAAGGGAGCTGAATACTACGGGGTTTTCGAACGAGTTTTTCTCAGGAATTTGAGTGTTTTGGGCAGCCTCTTTGCGATATATCACAACCTGGTAGGCCTACACGCTCAGAGCTGACGTTCTCGCGAAATTTTCAATTCTAAATCCTCTGTATCAATATTTTCATGGTAGGAACCACCGGAAACATCAAGTTAAGAGTCTTTAGAATTTTCTCGGCCAAGCACCACATCGAAATGTCTGTTTGACGTTTTGCAGATCAAATTTTTTGAAGACGTCGCTCTCAATCTGCACCCATTCCCTCAGAACGGTTGTTGCAGGCTCATTTTGTCTGCAATAATCGTAGGCACAACGCCCAAGGTTATCCCATGAGTTTTCATCGGTTTAAGGTGAGGAGAATAGGCTGGCGACTCGTGCAAATTGTCTCTTTCACAGTCTCCGATATCTTATTTTCAGAGCCGTTATTCACACCCTCCCCAAGTCAACTACTTCCAAAATTGTATAAGTCTGGAATCGCTTTTGTTGACACGTCCTTTATGGGAAACGAGACACCAATCGTAGTCGACTTGTGAGGCTTAAAAACAATTCAACTGGTCGCCTTTCGAGTCGTCCAGGGGACGGATGCATCAAGGCGAAACTCGGGGTTCGGGCACTCTGAAGATTTCAGAAATGTTGCGAACACTAATTTCAACAACTTACCGAAGTCTTCCGTAAGTTGTTGAAATCGTGATCGTAAGTTGCGCAGCCTCATGCCCTATTGTGTTCGTAACATTTTCGGAACTGTTCTGTAACTCTCTAAAATGTTGACTTCAACCATTAGTGTCGCGCCGCTATCGACTGATCGCGACGCGAGCCCCCCGCCGCGGCCATTAGGTCGCGGCGCCGCGAGGTTCGCGTGGCAACGACGAGCGATCGGGGCGCTGGGCTACACCCGCGTGTTAGTTACTTGCATGTGCATCTATGTATTATAAGCGGTTAAAACCGTTTATAGGAGAATAAAAGTGTTGTAACCTGACTGAACAACCACCCAAGGTGAGCAGAGTGAGCACCTAATGCAGAGATAACTGCGGTTTTTAAAGAAAAAAATTTTTCTTATCTGTTCAGGCTGTTTCGGCAAAGCGTAATATAACATTCGGTTTCTCCTACTAACCCAGGCTCTTTATTGCTCCCGTAAAATTTTTTATTTTATTAAGTAGCACTAGATGATGACACCCACAAGGACTCTCGGGATTCCTTCATGAGAGCAACTTTAGCAATATTTCTCCACAGACTTTTTCCAGAGATTCACAAAAGTTCTTCTTTGTGCGATAAACCTAGCTGTGAGCAGGGCTCTCTGTTCTTCGTATATTTTTCGACTGCCCCATCAACCCGAAAACTTAATTGTAAAATCAAAATAGCCATAAAGTGCAAGAAATGTGTGGTAGTAACTCTAATCTTCATGCCAAATCTTTTTTGATAAGGATATTGAGATTCTCTATCTGATATAAAACAATATCATTAGTTAATAACTATATTATACGTATAATATAATATCATCACTTAAAAAACCACCACATAATTTGCCAGTAGAACTCTTACTGTTATTTTTTTTCAAAGCTGTTAGACACTCGCACGGATTATCGACCCAGATGTGCTAGATTATCAACCCCAAATGCATTTTCGGGTGGCCATAGCACTCTGGGAGCGCATCTTCAGAGTCTCAAGCGGCATTGATGATCTCAGCTAACCCCAATCTAGAGATTGTGCTCAAAAATTGAGTCATTTCGAGAGCGTACGACGTCTCAGGTACTCAACTCAGGTTCCCGAAGGGATTCTTATTTTACTATATTTTTTTTGTCCTGGGTTTCTTCAACTTTTTGACGTTCACCTGAACGGAAGAAGCATAAACGGGATGTTGCGTATATAATGTGGTCACAAGTCCAACGAGGCAGTCCAATAAGACTGTAGTGCTGATAGTTTTGAAGTATTCGTGATTTCTGCTAAAGGCAGTGTTCACGATGATTCTCGTCCCAGAGTTTTTGACATAAATCAATGCGTTGGCCTCCAAGTGTTACCAAAATTACGAAGAAACGCATTAAAACGTCTTTTTTTAAGTGACATTATTATATAACATGGACTAGTTGTCCGGTTGGATGAACATGTTCATGATGGTTGCCACCGGTGGGAAATTGGGTCAATCAGAAATAGAAGAATATTTTATGCAAAGCAGGATTAGGTAGGGCCCTAATTAAGAAGCGGAGACATAAAGAATAGAGAATTGCAAAGGACGGGTACACAAAAGATTTCTCTGTCCCAACAAACAGTTCCTGTGATATTTAAGAGGCGGGGTGATACTTAAGGATTTCGTAAGCTTCTGGTGGGTTTTTCTCAACTTCTTCGTCATTGTAGTTCTACCCGGGGGCTACTTAATCCATATAGCGAATAATCTCAAAGTTGAAGATTATCGTGAACACTGCCTTTAATCAAATGCCACAAAGCCTTCAAAACCTGACTTCTGAAGACGCTGTTTTTTTTTACTCGTGCTTGCTTCCTCGTCTCAAAATTAACGCAAACAATGATAGGTTTCTAACAGGAAATTTAATAAGCAGTGAAAAAAAGATTTGAGAAAGGGTGTGTAACGCAAGAGCAAAGTGAAGGGTGGAAAACGATGAAACTGATCAATAAAGGAAGAGGTTGCAAAAGCCTTTCAGTTAGTTGTTCCTGCAAATATTTGTCACGCTTCCGACGTCTACTAGGTCGCCTGCCGAATAGCGCTATTCGTAACTAACAATAACTAAACTGCAAGTTTCTCCACGCTCATAAGTCCCATCGAAACATGATTTTAGCATTTTAACCTGCTAGTAACATTATCGAAAACTTCAGAGCAGGCGCGGGGCAAGCAGGGCAGCGAAATCGGCATGCTAAGCTGCCAGGGCAGGGGCAAGTGCGGCGAGGGGCACTGCCCCCGGCTGCCCCGACTAGGAAGCTGGGGCAGCGGCTGTCCCGGCTAGGACAAGAATGCGGCGACGCTGCAAAAACCCACTTCTTTTTCATTTTCCCGTACTTTATTTTTTAAAATTTCACTTCGTGTTAGCAGGTATATGCCTAGAGCTTTTGCTTATAGTAGAAATGATTCCATTATTGATAGGTTCTCTTCATATCTCTTCATATATCCTACTTTTTAGTTTTTTTGTGACGTCTTCATTGGAAAATTCCATGACTTTGCAGGCATCTACTTTCTCGATATTGCATTCGTAATCTTTGCGCTATTGATTGTTGCGCTACAGTTTTAGTGAGATTCTAGCACTTAGGAGAAACGAAGGTTCACAAAAGATTTTCCCAAATTGTTCTCCTTTTTTTTCTTGGGAGTAGTCAAGTCAAATTCACATGTCGTCAAGTCAAATTTTTCTGTTTCTGGATACAATTCGCATTTACAGCTACTAAATGTCGTTTTTTTTTCGTCAAAATTCGTCCGTAGATCTTTTAAATTTCCAATGATAGGTGCAGCAAATGTGGTGTTTTATGTGTTCGTTTGAAAAAAAATGTTTCATCGAGAAAATATGTTTGCGTTCAGTAATCCTTGAATAGGTAAGAGGGCATTTTTTTTTGTAATTTTTTTTTCGAAAAAAAACATGTTCGCCAAAACTGCAGTTGTTTGTACATTTGTATTACATATTGATAAGAGAAAATTTAGTGATACGTTTTTTGTGAAAAGAAGTGATAGGTGACGATTACCTTTAGCCTGATCACGAGTGTCGATTTCGAGACACGCGAAGTAACAATTTTTCTCGAGATACGATTCAGAATTTTTATACTTTGAATTACACAATTTTTTGAGTTCCACCCGTCTTGTTTGCTAAATTTCTTTTTCTTCTTTTGAGTTTTGAAAAATATTTAGCAAATACTATTATTTCATTACCATGAAAAGTCTACCCTCATCAACTAAATTTTTTTTCTGCAATACTGTGTCTGAATAAGAAGTATGAAATAAGAACCATAGACTTAATGTCTGAAAAAATTACTGAGCTGTAGTACTCGGCCGCCAAAGGTTTGCTTCCTTGTTCTCCTTCCTCTGCTGTCCTCTTCTGCTCATGTTTCCACAACAGAAGAACATCTTGCAGTCGCTTTCCTCACAGCCACAGAAAACAAAAAAAGTACAATTTGACAACTTGGTGGGTTTTTAAGGGTGGGAAAAACTACAAATTTACCCTGACAAAAGAATGCCTATCAGTTTGTTTGCGCTCAGCAACTGAGCTAACCAATCCACGGAGCGAATTGGCGGATAATCATACCTCATTCTAACTTGAAATAGAAAAAAGGTGAGCAAAATAGCATTTAGAGCCAGAATATTACTCATGGTTTTCTAAATACACCACAAAAATTTTCAGAACTTGATACTTACACTTGTTACACAAAGTTCGCTGCATTTGGAGTTTTGCACACGTTGTAAAGCCCCAATAACGAACGAATTCAAAAAATAGAATGATTCAAAATTTGTGGATGAAATTAAAATACATTTACGTTCTATTACCATTCTGCATTATGACAAAAGGCAATGTAAGATGCTCAACTGCGACAAAAACGAAAGGAAATAAAAAAAACAGGAGGCGCAAAGCAGACGAGGCGAAAATTCTCAGCTGTGTCGACTTATCGATCGCAGGTTTCGGGCCGTAAAATTAAGCGTTTGTACGTGATTCGCCTACACTACGCTGGGGTTAGCTGCCCCGATGCCATCGAGCGCTTGTGCATACGGGTAGGGCACAGACTCTGGGGGCGCCGGCCTTATGGTGACCAGACCCTGCCCTTGCCCTTGCCCCCACGTGTGCGTTGATGCATCCGGCCCCAGAGCGATTGAAAATGCGCGGTTCCTACACGACTTGACAACAGCACTTCCAGAGGCAAGATCTTTGCCTCCACAATCCACTTAACGTAAAGTTTACCATTGCTAGTTCCTGATTTCGTCGTCGTATAAACGATTCCTCTATACGAATGATCCAATCTTTATAACGCTGGGGAATCTTGGCTTTTTAAGGACCGTTAAAGTCAACGTCTTGCTCCAAAACAGGTCAACTTTGAATGATTAAAACCGAATCAAATCAAAATTCTGGTAAGTACCTAAATTGATTCCGTTCATTCGCCGTGAATAGGTGCAACATCAAGATCCAGCTCTGCGTTTTTTCTAGGTCATTTGAAGTTCGCTGAAGTCTCATCGGAAGTTGTCCCATACAAGCAATCTTTGAGCGAGAAAGGGGTGGTCGATAGCTTCTTTACACAAGGTGTTGAGTTGATCGCAAAACGCTTGGCTCCAGGCGAGATTGAACCAGCATCACATTCCCTTTCCGGGGGAGCGCCTTATCGCACTGCACCACCGGAGCCCTAGCGCCGCTCTCACTCAACTGCTCGGTAAATCTTCACCGAAGCAATAGCTTCGATAGCTTCTTTGTTTATATTTAAATCTCACAATATTAAAAAAACATCTCGTGCAAACTGGTCTCTCTCAAAAGCCACATTCGAGTTGCCAAACACTTACCCGAGCACCGGGGATCCACTCCAAAATGAAGTGCACTTCTAAAAGAGGTGTACTCAAAACAGAGGGTGTACTTCTAATACTCAGACTTCTATTTAACATGTACTTTCAACAGAGATGTGCTTCAAATAGAGATGTACTTCTATTAGAGAAAATACGGCATGTCCTTTCTAAGGCGTATTCGTCTTTTCTTTTCGACAGCAGGGCTTTGCAGGCCTGGTTTCTAGCCTATCATTTCAATTTGCTTCATTTTTCAGCCTGTTCTCCGTACTTTAAATCGATGGAAAACTTGTGGGAAATTTTTTTCGCATCATTGTGTCTACGCTTAGCAGACAACAGACAAGACGAGCCCTTGGTTCAGCCTAAACAAACCGCTCTGGGTGAATGGGAGCAGATTGAGAGCGACGTCTTCAAAAAAGTTGGTCAGCAAAACGCCAAACAGACATTGCGACGTGGTCTTTTGCCGAAACAATTCTAAAGACTCCTAACTTGATGCTTCTGGTGGTTTCCTACGATGAAAAGTTGATACAGAGGATTTAGAATTGAAATTTTCGCGAGAATGTCAGCTATGTCGTATAATTTTGTAACGGCCGTTTTCGACAGTTTGCGGTGTCAATTTCTTGACAGTTGGCCCAGTTTCCTGAAAAATCGTACCCAGGGGTTCTCGAGGGTTCTGAGTTTATCGGCATTTACTGTTTGTCCGCTTGAAGGCAATGTGCACGATGATTCTCGTCCCCGAGTTTTTTACACAAAACAATGCGTTGGCCTCCAAGTCTTACCAAAATTACGAAGAAACGGCGAGAAATGCATCAATCTCAAAATTGAAGATTATCGAGAACAGTGCCTTTGCGTCAAACGTAGTTCGGAACCGCGAAAACGGCGTTATGTCTTATAATGCTGCCACCCACTCACCTCCTCCGGCTAGTGTGCTTATGATCCTTTATTTGGCGACCACGACCCCAACACACATTTTTGGCACGTATGGATTCGGAAGCTCAACCCCTAGTCTCTGTGGATTCCTTTGTCCTGGGATTCAATCCCTCCATTGATTTTTCTGATACGGGGAAATACGGCAGCATCCCCTTCTTTGACAGCGGCGGGCACATAAAGCAGTTATTCTAACTGAAGGGGCAGTTGGCCGTGTGAGGCCGGTCCGGGAAGGTGACCTTGCGTCATTCTCTTGACGTTAATTTTGGACGCTGAGGGGTCGTCCCCACAGCCTTCCGCGAAAAAAGTTCCTCGTTGAGGGCCGTAGCGAAGATGATTTTTTGGTGCACGCGGGTCGTGGCAAGTATGCTGGAGAGTGATAGTCCGGATGTACTCTCCGTTCACAGAACATGCTGCCCATAACTAAGGTTTGGAACTTAGGGCAAACATCAGGTTAAACCCTACGTCATCGGCAGCAGCACACGAGTGTATGAGAGAATTGACCGCTGATAACGTTTTTCAGACAAAAATACCGCTTGCCTTCGAACTGCAGAGCTTCTATCGAGACCCTAGACCTTATCACTGCTCCTATCTCTGATAGACGACACCTAGCGAGCACTCGAAACCACCAACGCTAGCCGTGAATGAGAACACCAACGATCTCCTCTCAGGGCATTTCATCTACAGTTATCATCTTGAATTGTTTCCTTCTTATTAAAATACGAAGTGATCCGCCTTTGAGTCGAGATGGGTCGGAATACAGAAAAATGCGTTTTTTTTTTGCAGGGATCGATAGAGAACGGAAATTATGCCATGTGCTTACTTCTGGAAGTTCCGAAAAACCCTCAGTACGTAGATTCTAAGCCTCCGAGGTTTAGCGATTTTCGACAAGTTCTTCGAGTAGATATTTACCGGAAACGAAAATTTATACTATAGAAACGCCAAGATAGGTTATCAGCTACTTCGATTTGATTCGAGTTCACAGATTTGTGGGATATTTGCCCCAAAGAATTTCATATTTTCTATAATTTCTGGGATTATTCCTACCAATTTTGACCATGTTCAAAAGATGACAGCATTATAGTTCACAAAGAACAAAGAATTATAAGAAGTTCACCATATCAGTCTCCTTTTCTTTCGATGGAAGGCAAATAAAAAATAAAGATGGTACACTGGTCAACTACAAAATGATTACGAAGTGAGTTAAAATGGTTCAGTTGATGAGAAGTTCCAGTAACCCATTTCCCTTGCATTGCCGTTCATGCTCCTGTAGCACATTTTTTGCAGAAACGGCCTTATTTGCGCGTACGAACCGTCTCATCCACATAACTCGCTTCATAGTGGTCCGATTCCAATTCCGAAGTCAGTTTCAGGGGAGAGCGAGGAGCGGAGCGTTGGTTCGTGGGAACATACATACAACAGTGAAAATGCATTAAGACAACGTAACCTATATTGTATATGGGTTCATGAAGGGTAGGTCCGTGGAAATCGCCGTTCTCAAGTCATTGAATGTCTGGACAAAAGCCATGGAGTCCAATAAAGCGGTCGATGTGGCTTCATTTTAGGAAGGCTTTCGATAAGGTGCCAATTGCGAAATTAAAGGAGAAACGTAAAGCCATTGTCATACATCCTATGATAGTTTCTTGGATTCAAAGTTGCCTCAGAGACAGGACCTTTTCTCAGAGACAGGACCTATAAAGGTTCGTGTAGGCAACTCATATTCGCCTGTGTACAGTGTATACAGTGATGTGCAACGGTGTGGCGTACTGTCCCCTATTCTACTTCTAACCAGCCCTCCTGCGGGCTCCGCCCGCCTGACGGCTGGCTGTTGGCTTCGCACACAAACCCCCAAATTTCCGCCTCCGGCGGAAATTATCAAGATGCCTTTGCATATATAGAATCGGTTTGCCTAAATATATTTTATATTTTGCTGTAGACATAAAGATTGCCTGCCGCACATGTGGACACATCGGCAAATTATACCGAGAGAAGCAATAAAACTACTTCAGTTACGCACGCACACAAAATCGATCCGAAGTGGGGCAAATCCTGTAGAATAGAGTTCTCGAGATCGCTTCAAAAACATTATTTTTTCTCCGGCGTCGTGCGCATTGCTGCGTAGTACCGTACACTTTCTACAGCGTCCGCAGCACTCCCATTGTGGTTGCGCACACTTTCTACGGCTTCCGGCGCACCCCTACATGGATCCCGTACACTTTCTATGACGTCCGGCGAACTCTAAAATGGAATCCGTACACTTTCTACGGCGTTTGGCGCACTCTTAGATGGGTTCCGCATACTTTCTATGACGTCCGGCAAACTCTTACATGGACTCCGTACACTCACTTTCTACGGCGTTCGGCGCACTCTTAGATGGATCCCGCACACATTCCATGGCGTTCGGCCCACTCTTACATGGAATCCGCACACTTTCTACGGCGTTCGGCGCACTCTTAGATGAATCCCGCACACATTCCATGGCGTTCGGCGCGCTCTTACATGGGTCCCGCATACTTTCCATGACGTCCGGCTATTTCTAATATGGGTCTAGAACACTTTCTATGGCAGTATCTCGTAGTTGTATTCTTGAGCAGTAGACCGAGAATTTTCAGCTTGATTCGGCTAACGTTTTGGCAATCACGCCTTCTTCAGAGCCTGGAAGCCAAGGATACATACTCAGGATATTCGCAACCTCGAGCCGCCTGACAGTTTGGCTCGTGTTTCCCCATTTTCCGGGCCACTGTTGCTATCCAAGCCGCTGCTGTTGCCGTCCGGGCGAACTGGAGGAGCCCGGACAGCAACAGTTGTGGCCCGGACAGCAACAGCAGTGGCACGGAGATTAAGGAAACACGAGCCGAACTGTCAGGCGGCTCGAGGCTCAAAATCGTCTGAGTAAGGAAACTAGTCGTCCAAGCACCATTTCAGAACAAAAGGACTAATTTTACAGAAAACTCACAAAAGTGACACCGTATGGCAATTTGAAATTGCTAACTTTTAGTGTGCAGACTGAAGCCTGCCAGACACCCTCAGATGGTCTTAGATGGCGGGTGAATGAGTGGGGCCATATCGGACCACCCACCTCATTAGCCTTCAGAGGGCTGATCATGCTGATAAGCAGATCAAAACCCAGAAAGGTCAACAAAGGGGGCTAGTTCTTGGGTGATCGCCACACATTCGTCCTTTCTGTTGATCTTTGGGTTTTTGAAATTTATCCAAAACGCCTCTAGGGTCCTGCGTGCGGCAATATCTGATTCGCGCGCAAGTATCGTAAAATATCGAAACAGCTGTTTCCATGGACCCGCACCCGGTGTTCTCCCAAAGGAGTGGACACCTTGGACTTTCTCATGCCATCCACGTGTTCCTTAACCCTAACACAAAGAGCCCTGCCTGTTTCTCCTACATATTCCTCTCTGCACATCTGGCACTCGGACAGTCTGGGCTTAGTACGTTGGCACAATACTGTTAGTACGCAGGCACAAAGTGATTGGCAGCACCTGTGCTGTAGCTGCTGGTAACAGCAGGATATGCTGGCAACGACCAGGAGCTCCTGTTGCTTGTGCTGGCGTACTAACGTTTTGTTCATCGTGGCACGCGTGCTATTACCAGCCACTCACTCCTAGTGTCTGCTGACACTCTCCTCCTTCGATTTGTCTAATACGAATGAAAATTGCAGCATCCTCTTGTACGACGGCGGCGGGTATATAAGGCGGCCAGTCTCGCTGAGGGGGCAGTTGGCCGTTTGAGGCCAGTCCGTGGAGGTGACTTTGTGTCACTGTTCGGGAGTAAATTTTTGAAACGCTGAGGGGATCATCCCCATCGCCATCGCGAGGGTAGCCTCCTGGTTGCGGACCGCTGCGAGGATGTTCTCCTTGCTGCCGGCCGTGACAAGAATCATATCCAACACCGGTAAGGAGGGTGGCTGTCCAAATTCTGTCGATAATGAGCGTTAGTATGCCAGCATACGTTGGCAGGATATGCTGCCGCAACCGGCAGCTCCTGCACACAACGAGCGTTAGTATGCCAGGTTTGCCCTGGCGTACTAACGGTATTGTGCCGACGTACTAAGCCCCGACTGTCTGAGCAAGAGATAAAGTAGACCTCCCCAAAGCTAGCGCAATCCCCTTCCCTTCCGTATGAGCAAATCACTCATGACGGCGTTATGCAGGCCCGGTCATACAGACGGTTTCGAACCAATTGTCTCTTGAGGGTGTGAGGAGGGATCTTAATTCGCCTCACTACGTCCTGGAGGTCTGCCTTACGTATACAGGAGCGTATCGCGGCGCTTAGCTCTTCGGAAATGAAGGGCACAGAAACCCCTATTTTTGACCTGTCCTGGTCATCGCTAATCGCTCTGGGTGGTCTTCGCCTGAGATTGGTGGATCCTTTGACAGGTTAACCGTATTGCTGAGCTATGCGCTGAGCTAATCCTATTGAGGCCGTCTTCTGCGTGCTGTCAGATGAAACTTCGATAGCTGTGCGAGACATGTTTTTTACAGTGGTTTTTTTGGTTGTAGTGGGATGCGCAGAACTGTAATGGACAATAATATTTTTACTTGTAGGTTTGCGAAACCACCTAGTTTTGTATAACCCTCCGGAAAGTTTGACCTGGGCATTCAGTCTGCACACAAAAGGTTAGCTATTTCAAATTGCCATACGGTGTCGATTTTGTGAGTTTTCTGTAAAATTAGCTCTTTTGTTCTGAAATGGTACTTTGACGGCTAGTTTCCTTATGTATCTTTGGCTCCCAGGCTCTGAAGAAGGCGTGATTGCCGAAACGTTAGCCGAAAAAAGATGAAAATTCTCGGTCTACTGCTCAAGAATACAACTACGAGATACAACCATGCCGAGATTTATGAAAAGCCGAACGTGGAATATACTTTCTATGCGTCCGGCGCACTCTTGCATGGACCCCGTACACTTTATACGGCGTTCGGCGCAGTCCTAAATGGGTCCCGCGAACTTTTTCATGCGTCAGGCGCACTCTTACATGGGTCATGTATACTTTCTATGGCGTCCGGCGCACTCCTACATTAATTCCGTTCACTTTCTATGTGGCCGGCGCACTCCTAAATGGGTCCCGCAAACTTTCTCATGCGTCCGGCGCACTCTTACATGGGTTTCGCACCCGTTATATGGCGTCCGGCGCACTCTTCCATTGGTTCCGTACACTTTCTATGTGGCCGGCGCACTCCTAAATGGGTCCCGCAAACTTTCTCATGCGTCCGGCGCACTCTTACATGGGTCTCGCACACTTTATATGGCGTCCGGCGCACTCTTCCATTGGTTCCGTACACTTTCTATGTGGCCGGCGCACTCCTAAATGGGTCCCGCATACCTTATATGGCGTCCGGCGCACTCTACCTTGGGTCTCGCACACGTTATATGGCGTCCGGCGCACTCTTCCATTGGTTCCGTACACTTTCTATGTGGCCGGCGCACTCCTAAATGGGTCCCGCAAACTTTCTCATGCGTCCGGCGCACTCTTACATGGGTCTCGCACCCGTTATATGGCGTCCGGCGCACTCTTCCATTGGTTCCGTAAAATTTCTATGTGGCCGGCGCACTCCTAAATGGGTCCCGCATACTTTATATGGCGTCCACTCTAACATGGGTCTCGCACACGTTATATGGCGTCCGGCGCACTCTTCCATTAGTTCCGTACACTTTCTATGTGGCCGGCGCACTCCTAAATGGGTCCCGCACACGTTTTATGGCGTCCAGCGCACTCTTCCATTGGCTCCGTACACTTTCTATAGGGCTGCCGCACTCCTAAACGGGTCCCGTACACTTTCTACGGCGTTCGGCGCACTCTTAGATGGATCCCGCATACTTTATATGACGTCCGGCGCACTCTAACATGGGTCTCACACACGTTATATGGCGTCCGGCGCACTCTTCCATTGGTTCCGTACACTTTCTATGTGCCGGCGCACTCCTAAATGGGTCCCGCAAACTTTCTCATGCGTCCGGCGCACTCTTGCATTGGTCCCGTATACTTTCTATGGCGTCCGGCGCACTCTAACATGGGTCTCGCACAGTTTATATGGCGTTCGGCTCACTCTTAGATTTACCCCGCACACTTTCTACGGCGTCCGGCCCACTCTAACATGGGTGTCGCACACTTTATATGGCGTCCGGCGCACTCTTACTTGGGTCCCGTATCCTTCCTGTGGCCTCCGGCGCACCCTAGCATGGCTCCCGTACACTTTCTATGGCGTCCGGTGCACTCTTCCATTGGTTCCGTACACTTTCTATGTGGCCGGCGCACTCCTAAATGGGTTCCGTTTGCTTTCTATGACGTCCGGAGCACTCTTACATGGGTCCCGCACATTTTCTATGGCGTTCGACGCACTCTAACATGGGTCTCGCAGACGTTATATGGCGTCCGGTGCACTCTTCCATTGGTTCCGTACACTTTCTATGTGGCCGGCGCACTCCTAAATGGGTTCCGTTTGCTTTCAATGACGTCCGGCGCACTCTAACATGGGTCTCGCTCAGTTTATATGGCGTCCGGCGCACTCTTACATGGGTCCCGCACACTTTATATGGCGTCCGGCGCACTCTAGCACGGGTCTCGCACACTTTATATGGCCTTCGGCGCACTCTTACATGGGTCCCGCATACTTTCTATGACGCCCGGCGAACTCTTACATGGAATCCGTACACTTTCTACGGCGTTCGGCAAACTCTTACATGGGTCCCGCATACTTTCTATGACGCCCGGCGAACTCTTACATGGAATCCGTACACTTTCTACGGCGTTCGGCGCAGTCCTAAATGGGTCCCGCGAACTTTTTCATGCGTCCGGCGCACTCTTACATGGGTCATGTATACTTTCTATGGCGTCCGGCGCACTCTTACATGGAATCCGTACACTTCCTACGGCGTTCGGCAAACTCTTAGATGGATCCCGCACACTTTCTATGACGTCCGGCAAACTCTTACATGGAATCCGTACACTCACTTTCTACGGCGTTCGGCGCACTCTTAGATGGATCCCGCACACATTCCATGTGCGTTCGGCGCACTCTTACATGGAATCCGCGCACTTTCTCATGCGTCCGGCGCACTCTTACATTGGTCCTGTATACTTTCTATGGCGTCCGGCGCACTCTAACATGGGTCTCGCACAGTTTATATGGCGTTCGGCGCACTCTTAGATGGACCCCGCACACTTTCTACGGCGTACGGCCCACTCTAACATGGGTGTCGCACACTTTATATGGCGTCCGGCGCACTCTTACATGGGTCCCGTATACTTTCTATGGCGTCCGGCGCACCCTAGCATGGCTCCCGTACACTTTCTATGGCGTCCGGCGCACTCTTACATGGGTCCCGCATACTTTCTATGACGCCCGGCGAACTCTTACATGGAATCCGTACACTTTCTACGGCGTTCGGCAAACTCTTAGATGGGTTCCGCATACTTTCTATGACGTCCGGCAAACTCTTACATGGAATCCGTACACTCACTTTCTACGGCGTTCGGCGCACTATTAGATGGATCCCGCACACATTCCATGGCGTTCGGCCCACTCTTACATGGAATCCGCGCACTTTCTACGGCGTTCGGCGCACTCTTAGATGGATCCCGCATACTTTATATGACGTCCGGCGCACTCTAACATGGGTCTCACACACGTTATATGGCGTCCGGCGCACTCTTCCATTGGTTCCGTACACTTTCTATGTGCCGGCGCACTCCTAAATGGGTCCCGCAAACTTTCTCATGCGTCCGGCGCACTCTTACATTGGTCCCGTATACTTTCTATGGCGTCCGGCGCACTCTAACATGGGTCTCGCACAGTTTATATGGCGTTCGGCGCACTCTTAGATGGACTCTCGCACACTTTCTACGGCGTACGGCCCACTCTAACATGGGTGTCGCACACTTTATATGGCGTCCGGCGCACTCTTACATGGGTCCCGTATACTTTCTATGGCGTCCGGCGCACCCTAGCATGGCTCCCGTACACTTTCTATGGCGTCCGGCGCACTCTTACATGGGTCCCGCATAGTTTATATAGCGTCCTGCGCGCTCTAACATGGGTCTCGCAGACGTTATATGGCGTCCGGTGCACTCTTCCATTGGTTCCGTACACTTTCTATGTGGCCGGCGCACTCCTAAATGGGTTCCGTTCGCTTTCTATGACGTCCGGAGCACTCTTACATGGGTCCCGCACATTTTCTATGGCGTTCGACGCACTCTAACATGGGTCTCGCACACTTTATGTGGCGTCCGGCGCACTCTTACAAGGGTTCCGCACTCTTTCTGTGGCGTCCGTCGCACTCCTAAATGGGTTCCTTACACTTCTTATGGCGTCCGGCGCACTCTAACATGGGTCTCGCTCAGTTTATATGGCGTCCGGCGCACTCTTACATGGGTCCCGCACACTTTATATGGCGTCCGGCGCACTCTAACACGGGTCTCGCACACTTGATATGGCCTTCGGCGCACTCTTACATGGGTCCCGCATACTTTCTATGACGCCCGGCGAACTCTTACATGGAATCCGTACACTTTCTATGGCGTTCGGCAAACTCTTAGATGGGTTCCGCATACTTTCTATGACGTCCGGCAAACTCTTACATGGGATCCGTACACTCACTTTCTACGGCGTTCGGCGCACTCTTAGATGGATCCCGCACACATTCCATGGCGTTCGGCCCACTCTTACATGGAATCCGCGCACTTTCTACGGCGTTCGGCGCACTCTTAGATGGATCCCGCATACTTTATATGACGTCCGGCGCACTCTAACATGGGTCTCACACACGTTATATGGCGTCCGGCGCACTCTCTTCCATTGGTTCCGTACACTTTCTATGTGCCGCCGCGCTCCTAAATGGGTCCCCCAAACTTTCTCATGCGTCCGGCGCACTCTTGCATTGGTCCCGTATACTTTCTATGGCGTCCGGCGCACTCTAACATGGGTCTCGCACAGTTTATATGGCGTTCGGCGCACTCTTAGATGGACCCCGCACACTTTCTTCGGCGTCCGGCCCACTCTAACACGGGTGGCGCACACTTTACATGGCGTCCGGCGCACTCTTACATGGGTCCCGTATACTTTCTATGGCGTCCGGCGCACTCTTAGCATGGCTCCTGCACACTTTCTATGGCGTCCGGCGCACTCTTCCATTGGTTCCGTACACTTTCTATGTGGCCGGCGCACTCCTAAATGGGTTCCGTTTGCTTTCTATGACGTCCGGAGCACTCTTACATGGGTCCCGCACATTTTCTATGGCGTTCGACGCACTCTAACATGGGTCTCGCAGACGTTATATGGCGTCCGGCGCACTTCTTCCATTGGTTCCGTACACTTTCTATGTGGCCGGCGCACTCCTAAATGGGTTCCGTTTGCTTTCTATGACGTCCGGCGCACTCTAACATGGGTCTCGCTCAGTTTATATGGCGTCCGGCGCACTCTTACATGGGTCCCGCACACTTTATATGGCGTCCGGCGCACTCTAGCACGGGTCTCGCACACTTTATATGGCCTTCGGCGCACTCTTACATGGGTCCCGCATACTTTCTATGACGCCCGGCGAACTCTTACATGGAATCCGTACACTTTCTACGGCGTTCGGCAAACTCTTACATGGGTCCCGCATACTTTCTATGACGTCCGGCGAACTCTTACATGGAATCCGTACACTTTCTACGGCGTTCGGCGCAGTCCTAAATGGATCCCGCGAACTTTTTCATGCGTCCGGCGCACTCTTACATGGGTCATGTATACTTTCTATGGCGTCCGGCGCACTCCTACATTAATTCCGTTCACTTTCTATGTGGCCGGCGCACTCCTAAATGGGTCCCGCAAACTTTCTCATGCGTCCGGCGCACTCTTACATGGGTTTCGCACCCGTTATATGGCGTCCGGCGCACTCTTCCATTGGTTCCGTACACTTTCTATGTGGCCGGCGCACTCCTAAACGGGTCCCGCAAACTTTCTCATGCGTCCGGCGCACTCTTACATGGGTCCCGTATACTTTCTATGGCGTCCGGCGCACTCCAACATGGGTCTCGCACAGTTTATATGGCGTTCGGCGCACTCTTAGATGGACCCCGCACACTTTCTACGGCGTCCGGCCCACTCTACCTTGGGTCTCGCACACGTTATATGGCGTCCGGCGCACTCTTCCATTGGTTCCGTACACTTTCTATGTGGCCGGCGCACTCCTAAATGGGTCCCGCAAACTTTCTCATGCGTCCGGCGCACTCTTACATGGGTCTCGCACCCGTTATATGGCGTCCGGCGCACTCTTCCATTGGTTCCGTAAAATTTCTATGTGGCCGGCGCACTCCTAAATGGGTCCCGCATACTTTATATGGCGTCCACTCTAACATGGGTCTCGCACACGTTATATGGCGTCCGGCGCACTCTTCCATTAGTTCCGTACACTTTCTATGTGGCCGGCGCACTCCTAAATGGGTCCCGCACACGTTTTATGGCGTCCAGCGCACTCTTCCATTGGCTCCGTACACTTTCTATGTGGCTGCCGCACTCCTAAACGGGTCCCGTACACTTTCTACGGCGTTCGGCGCACTCTTAGATGGATCCCGCATACTTTATATGACGTCCGGCGCACTCTAACATGGGTCTCACACACGTTATATGGCGTCCGGCGCACTCTTCCATTGGTTCCGTACACTTTCTATGTGCCGGCGCACTCCTAAATGGGTCCCGCAAACTTTCTCATGCGTCCGGCGCACTCTTGCATTGGTCCCGTATACTTTCTATGGCGTCCGGCGCACTCTAACATGGGTCTCGCACAGTTTATATGGCGTTCGGCGCACTCTTAGATGGACCCCGCACACTTTCTACGGCGTCCGGCCCACTCTAACATGGGTGTCGCACACTTTATATGGCGTCCGGCGCACTCTTACATGGGTCCCGTATACTTTCTATGGCGTCCGGCGCACTCCTAGCATGGCTCCCGTACACTTTCTATGGCGTCCGGTCCCCTCCATTGGTTCCGTACACTTTCTATGTGGCCGGCGCACTCCTAAATGGGTTCCGTTTGCTTTCTATGACGTCCGGAGCACTCTTACATGGGTCCCGCACATTTTCCATGGCGTTCGACGCACTCTAACATGGGTCTCGCAGACGTTATATGGCGTCCGCTCCCCTCTTCCATTGGTTCCGTACACTTTCTATGTGGCGTCCGGCGCACTCCTAAATGGGTTCCGTTTGCTTTCTATGACGTCCGGCGCACTCTAACATGGGTCTCGCTCAGTTTATATGGCGTCCGGCGCACTCTTACATGGGTCCCGCACACTTTATATGGCGTCCGGCGCACTCTAACACGGGTCTCGCACACTTTATATGGCCTTCGGCGCACTCTTACATGGGTCCCGCATACTTTCTATGACGCCCGGCGAACTCTTACATGGAATCCGTACACTTTCTACGGCGTTCGGCAAACTCTTAGATGGGTTCCGCATACTTTCTATGACGTCCGGCAAACTCTTACATGGGTCCCGCACACTTTATATGGCGTCCGGCGCACTCTAACACGGGTCTCGCACACTTTATATGGCGTTCGGCGCACTCTTAGATGGACCCCGCACACTTTCTACGGCGTCCGGCCCACTCTACCTTGGGTCTCGCACACGTTATATGGCGTCCGGCGCACTCTTCCATTGGTTCCGTACACTTTCTATGTGGCCGGCGCACTCCTAAATGGGTCCCGCAAACTTTCTCATGCGTCCGGCGCACTCTTACATGGGTCTCGCACCCGTTATATGGCGTCCGGCGCACTCTTCCATTGGTTCCGTAAAATTTCTATGTGGCCGGCGCACTCCTAAATGGGTCCCGCATACTTTATATGGCGTCCACTCTAACATGGGTCTCGCACACGTTATATGGCGTCCGGCGCACTCTTCCATTAGTTCCGTACACTTTCTATGTGGCCGGCGCACTCCTAAATGGGTCCCGCACACGTTTTATGGCGTCCAGCGCACTCTTCCATTGGCTCCGTACACTTTCTATGGCTGCCGCACTCCTAGACGGGTCCCGTACACTTTCTACGGCGTTCGGCGCACTCTTAGATGGATCCCGCATACTTTATATGACGTCCGGCGCACTCTAACATGGGTCTCACACACGTTATATGGCGTCCGGCGCACTCTTCCATTGGTTCCGTACACTTTCTATGTGCCGGCGCACTCCTAAATGGGTCCCGCAAACTTTCTCATGCGTCCGGCGCACTCTTGCATTGGTCCGTATACTTTCTATGGCGTCCGGCGCACTCTACCATGGGTCTCGCACAGTTTATATGGCGTTCGGCGCACTCTTAGATGGACCCCGCACACTTTCTACGGCGTCCGGCCCACTCTAACATGGGTGTCGCACACTTTATATGGCGTCCGGCGCACTCTTACATGGGTCCCGTATACTTTCTATGGCGTCCGGCGCACCTAGCATGGCTCCCGTACACTTTCTATGGCGTCCGGTGCACTCTTCCATTGGTTCCGTACACTTTCTATGTGGCCGGCGCACTCCTAAATGGGTTCCGTTTGCTTTCTATGACGTCCGGAGCACTCTTACATGGGTCCCGCACATTTTCTATGGCGTGCGACGCACTCTAACATGGGTCTCGCAGACGTTATATGGCGTCCGGTGCACTCTTCCATTGGTTCCGTACACTTTCTATGTGGCCGGCGCACTCCTAAATGGGTTCCGTTTGCTTTCTATGACGTCCGGCGCACTCTAACATGGGTCTCGCTCAGTTTATATGGCGTCCGGCGCACTCTTACATGGGTCCCGCACACTTTATATGGCGTCCGGCGCACTCTAACACAGGTCTCGCACACTTTATATGGCCTTCGGCGCACTCTTACATGGGTCCCGCATACTTTCTATGACGCCCGGCGAACTCTTACATGGAATCCGTACACTTTCTACGGCGTTCGGCAAACTCTTAGATGGGTTCCGCATACTTTCTATGACGTCCGGCAAACTCTTACATGGGTCCCGCACACTTTATATGGCGTCCGGCGCACTCTAACACGGGTCTCGCACACTTTATATGGCCTTCGGCGCACTCTTACATGGGTCCCGCATACTTTCTATGACGCCCGGCGAACTCTTACATGGAATCCGTACACTTTCTACGGCGTTCGGCGCACTCTTAGATGGATCCCGCACACATTCCATGGCGTTCGGCCCACTCTTACATGGAATCCGCGCACTTTCTCATGCGTCCGGCGCACTCTTACATTGGTCCCGCATACTTTATATGACGTCCGGCGCACTCTAACATGGGTCTCACACACGTTATATGGCGTCCGGCGCACTCTTCCATTGGTTCCGTACACTTTCTATGTGCCGGCGCACTCCTAAATGGGTCCCGCAAACTTTCTCATGCGTCCGGCGCACTCTTACATTGGTCCCGTATACTTTCTATGGCGTCCGGCGCACTCTAACATGGGTCTCGCACAGTTTATATGGCGTTCGGCGCACTCTTAGATGGACCTCGCACACTTTCTACGGCGTACGGCCCACTCTAACATGGGTGTCGCACACTTTATATGGCGTCCGGCGCACTCTTACATGGGTCCCGTATACTTTCTATGGCGTCCGGCGCACCCTAGCATGGCTCCCGTACACTTTCTATGGCGTCCGGCGCACTCTTACATGGGTCCCGCATAGTTTATATAGCGTCCTGCGCGCTCTAACATGGGTCTCGCAGACGTTATATGGCGTCCGGTGCACTCTTCCATTGGTTCCGTACACTTTCTATGTGGCCGGCGCACTCCTAAATGGGTTCCGTTCGCTTTCTATGACGTCCGGAGCACTCTTACATGGGTCCCGCACATTTTCTATGGCGTTCGACGCACTCTAACGTGGGTCTCGCACACTTTATGTGGCGTCCGGCGCACTCTTACAAGGGTTCCGCACTCTTTCTGTGGCGTCCGTCGCACTCCTAAATGGGTTCCTTACACTTTCTATGGCGTCCGGCGCACTCTAACATGGGTCTCGCTCAGTTTATATGGCGTCCGGCGCACTCTTACATGGGTCCCGCACACTTTATATGGCGTCCGGCGCACTCTAACACGGGTCTCGCACACTTTATATGGCCTTCGGCGCACTCTTACATGGGTCCCGCATACTTTCTATGACGCCCGGCGAACTCTTACATGGAATCCGTACACTTTCTACGGCGTTCGGCGCAGTCCTAAATGGGTCCCGCGAACTTTTTCATGCGTCCGGCGCACTCTTACATGGAATCCGTACACTCACTTTCTACGGCGTTCGGCGCACTCTTACATGGATCCCGCACACTTTCCATGGCGTTCGGCGCACTCTCACATGGAATCCGCGCACTTTCTCATGCGTCCGGCGCACTCTTACATGGGTCCCGTATACTTTCTATGGCGTCCGGCGCACTCCAACATGGGTCTCGCACAGTTTATATGGCGTTCGGCGCACTCTTAGATGGACCCCGCACACTTTCTACGGCGTCCGGCCCACTCTAACATGGGTGTCGCACACTTTATATGGCGTCCGGCGCACTCTTCCATTGGTTCCGTACACTTTCTATGGCGTCCGGCGCACTCTAAATGGCTCCCGTACACTTTCTATGGCGTCCGGCGCACTCTACATGGGTCTCGCACACGTTATATGGCGTCCGGCGCACTCTTCCATTGGTTCCGTACACTTTCTATGTGGCCGGCGCACTCTTAAATGGGTCCCGCAAACTTTCTCATGCGTCCGGCGCACTCTTACATGGGTCTCGCACCCGTTATATGGCGTCCGGCGCACTCTTCCATTGGTTCCGTAAAATTTCTATGTGGCCGGCTCACTCCTAAATGGGCCCCGCATACTTTATATGTCGCCCCGTCTAACATGGGTCTCGCCCACGTTATACGGCGTCCGGCAAACTCTTCCATTAGTTCCGTACACTTTCTATGTGGCCGGCGCACTCTTAAATGGGATCCGTACACTCACTTTCTATGGCGTCCAGCGCACTCTTCCATTGGCTCCGCACACTTTCCATGGCGTTCGGCCGCACTCTTAAACGGAATCCGCGCACTTTCTACGGCGTTCGGCGCACTCTTAGATGGATCCCGCATACTTTATATGACGTCCGGCGCACTCTAACATGGGTCTCACACACGTTATATGGCGTCCGGCGCACTCTTCCATTGGTTCCGTACACTTTCTATGTGGCCGGCGCACTCCTAAATGGGTCCCGCAAACTTTCTCATGCGTCCGGCGCACTCTTACATTGGTCCCGTATACTTTCTATGGCGTCCGGCGCACTCTAACATGGGTCTCGCACAGTTTATATGGCGTTCGGCGCACTCTTAGATGGACCTCGCACACTTTCTACGGCGTACGGCCCACTCTAACATGGGTGTCGCACACTTTATATGGCGTCCGGCGCACTCTTCCATGGGTCCCGTATACTTTCTATGGCGTCCGGCGCACTCCTAGCATGGCTCCCGTACACTTTCTATGGCGTCCGGCGCACTCTTACATGGGTCCCGCATAGTTTATATGACGTCCGGCGCGCTCTAACATGGGTCTCACACACGTTATATGGCGTCCGGTGCACTCTTCCATTGGTTCCGTACACTTTCTATGTGGCCGGCGCACTCCTAAATGGGTCCCGTTCGCTTTCTCATGACGTCCGGAGCACTCTTACATGGGTCCCGCACATTTTCTATGGCGTCCGACGCACTCCAACATGGGTCTCGCACACTTTATATGGCGTCCGGCGCACTCTTACAAGGGTTCCGCACTCTTTCTGTGGCGTCCGTCGCACTCTAAATGGGTTCCTTACACGTTCTATGGCGTCCGGCGCACTCTAACATTGGTCTCGTACACTTTATATGGCGTCCGGCGCACTCTTAAATGGGTCCCGCACACTTTATATGGCGTCCGGCGCACTCTAACACGGGTCTCGCACACGTTATATGGCCTTCGGCGCACTCTTCCATTGGTTCCGTAAAATTTCTATGTGGCCGGCGCACTCCTAAATGGGTCCCGCATACTTTATATGGCGTCCACTCTAACATGGGTCTCGCATACTTTATATGACGCCCGGCGAACTCTTCCATGGAATCCGTACACTTTCTATGTGGCGTTCGGCGCAGTCCCAAATGGGTCCCGCGAACTTTTTATGGCGTCCAGCGCACTCTTCCATTGGCTCATGTACACTTTCTATGGCGTCCGGCGCACTCCTACATTAATTCCGTACACTTTCTACGGCGTTCGGCGCACTCTTAGATGGATCCCGCATACTTTATATGACGTCCGGCGCACTCTAACATGGGTCTCGCACACGTTATATGGCGTCCGGCGCACTCTTCCATTGGTTCCGTACACTTTCTATGTGGCCGGCGCACTCCTAAATGGGTCCCGCAAACTTTCTCATGCGTCCGGCGCACTCTTGCATTGGTCCCGTATACTTTCTATGGCGTCCGGCGCACTCCAACATGAGTCTCGCACAGTTTATATGGCGTTCGGCGCACTCTTAGATGGACCCCGCACACTTTCTACGGCGTGCGGCCCACCCTAACATGGGTGTCGCACACTTTATATGGCGTCCAGCGCACTCTAACATGGGTCCCGCACACTTTATATGGCGTCCGGCGCACCCTAACATGGGTCCCGTACACTTTCTATGGCGTCCGGCGAACTTTTACATGGGTCCCGCATACTTTATATGGCGTCCGGCGCACTCTAACATGGGTCTCGCACACGTTATATGGCGTCCGGCGCACTCTTCCATTGGTTCCGTACACTTTCTATGGCGTCCGGAGCACTCCTACATGGGTCCCGCACATTTTCTATGGCGTTCGACGCACTCTAACATCGGTCTCGCACACTTTATATGACGTCCGGCGCACTCTTCCATTGGTTCCGTACACTTTCTATGGCGTCCGTCGCACTCCTAAATGGGTTCCGTACACTTTCAATGGCGTCCGGCGAACTTTGACATGGGTCCCGCATACTTTATATGGCGTCCGGCGCACTCTAACATGGGTCTCGCACACGTTATATGGCGTCCGGCGCACTCTAACATGGGTCTCGCACACGTTATATGGCGTTCGGCGCACTCTTACATGGGTCGCGCATACTTTCTATGACGTCCGGCGAACTCTTACATGGAACCCGTGCACTTCCTACGGCGTTCGGCGCACTCTTAGATGGATCCCGCACACTTTCCATGGCGTTCGGCGCACTCTTACATGGGTCTCACGCACGTTATATGGCGTCCGGCGCACTCTTCCATTGGTTCCGTACACTTTCTATGTGGCCGGCGCACTCCTAAATGGGTCCCGCAAACTTTCTCATGCGTCCGGCGCACTCTTACATGGGTCTCGCACACGTTATATGGCGTCCGGCGCACTCTTCCATTGGTTCCGTACACTTTCTATGTGGCCGGCGCACTCCTAAACGGGTCCCGCAAACTTTCTCATGCGTCCGGCGCACTCTTACATGGGTCCCGTATACTTTCTATGGCGTCCGGCGCACTCCAACATGGGTCTCGCACAGTTTATATGGCGTTCGGCGCACTCTTAGATGGACCCCGCACACTTTCTACGGCGTCCGGCCCACTCTACCTTGGGTCTCGCACACGTTATATGGCGTCCGGCGCACTCTTCCATTGGTTCCGTACACTTTCTATGTGGCCGGCGCACTCCTAAATGGGTCCCGCAAACTTTCTCATGCGTCCGGCGCACTCTTACATGGGTCTCGCACCCGTTATATGGCGTCCGGCGCACTCTTCCATTGGTTCCGTAAAATTTCTATGTGGCCGGCGCACTCCTAAATGGGTCCCGCATACTTTATATGGCGTCCACTCTAACATGGGTCTCGCACACGTTATATGGCGTCCGGCGCACTCTTCCATTAGTTCCGTACACTTTCTATGTGGCCGGCGCACTCCTAAATGGGTCCCGCACACGTTTTATGGCGTCCAGCGCACTCTTCCATTGGCTCCGTACACTTTCTATGTGGCTGCCGCACTCCTAAACGGGTCCCGTACACTTTCTACGGCGTTCGGCGCACTCTTAGATGGATCCCGCATACTTTATATGACGTCCGGCGCACTCTAACATGGGTCTCACACACGTTATATGGCGTCCGGCGCACTCTTCCATTGGTTCCGTACACTTTCTATGTGCCGGCGCACTCCTAAATGGGTCCCGCAAACTTTCTCATGCGTCCGGCGCACTCTTGCATTGGTCCCGTATACTTTCTATGGCGTCCGGCGCACTCTAACATGGGTCTCGCACAGTTTATATGGCGTTCGGCGCACTCTTAGATGGACCCCGCACACTTTCTACGGCGTCCGGCCCACTCTAACATGGGTGTCGCACACTTTATATGGCGTCCGGCGCACTCTTACATGGGTCCCGTATACTTTCTATGGCGTCCGGCGCACCCTAGCATGGCTCCCGTACACTTTCTATGGCGTCCGGTGCACTCTTCCATTGGTTCCGTACACTTTCTATGTGGCCGGCGCACTCCTAAATGGGTTCCGTTTGCTTTCTATGACGTCCGGAGCACTCTTACATGGGTCCCGCACATTTTCTATGGCGTTCGACGCACTCTAACATGGGTCTCGCAGACGTTATATGGCGTCCGGTGCACTCTTCCATTGGTTCCGTACACTTTCTATGTGGCCGGCGCACTCCTAAATGGGTTCCGTTTGCTTTCTATGACGTCCGGCGCACTCTAACATGGGTCTCGCTCAGTTTATATGGCGTCCGGCGCACTCTTACATGGGTCCCGCACACTTTATATGGCGTCCGGCGCACTCTAACACGGGTCTCGCACACTTTATATGGCCTTCGGCGCACTCTTACATGGGTCCCGCATACTTTCTATGACGCCCGGCGAACTCTTACATGGAATCCGTACACTTTCTACGGCGTTCGGCAAACTCTTAGATGGGTTCCGCATACTTTCTATGACGTCCGGCAAACTCTTACATGGGTCCCGCACACTTTATATGGCGTCCGGCGCACTCTAACACGGGTCTCGCACACTTTATATGGCGTTCGGCGCACTCTTAGATGGACCCCGCACTTTTTCTACGGCGTCCGGCCCACTCTACCTTGGGTCTCGCACACGTTATATGGCGTCCGGCGCACTCTTCCATTGGTTCCGTACACTTTCTATGTGGCCGGCGCACTCCTAAATGGGTCCCGCAAACTTTCTCATGCGTCCGGCGCACTCTTACATGGGTCTCGCACCCGTTATATGGCGTCCGGCGCACTCTTCCATTGGTTCCGTAAAATTTCTATGTGGCCGGCGCACTCCTAAATGGGTCCCGCATACTTTATATGGCGTCCACTCTAACATGGGTCTCGCACACGTTATATGGCGTCCGGCGCACTCTTCCATTAGTTCCGTACACTTTCTATGTGGCCGGCGCACTCCTAAATGGGTCCCGCACACGTTTTATGGCGTCCAGCGCACTCTTCCATTGGCTCCGTACACTTTCTATGTGGCTGCCGCACTCCTAAACGGGTCCCGTACACTTTCTACGGCGTTCGGCGCACTCTTAGATGGATCCCGCATACTTTATATGACGTCCGGCGCACTCTAACATGGGTCTCACACACGTTATATGGCGTCCGGCGCACTCTTCCATTGGTTCCGTACACTTTCTATGTGCCGGCGCACTCCTAAATGGGTCCCGCAAACTTTCTCATGCGTCCGGCGCACTCTTGCATTGGTCCCGTATACTTTCTATGGCGTCCGGCGCACTCTAACATGGGTCTCGCACAGTTTATATGGCGTGCGGCGCACTCTTAGATGGGCCTCGCACACTTTCGTCGGCGTGCCGCCCACTCTTACATGCGTGTCGGACACTTTATATGGCGTCCGGCGCACTCTTACATGGGTCCCGTATACTTTCTATGGCGTCCGGCGCACCCTAGCATGGCTCCTGCACACTTTCTATGGCGTCCGGTGCACTCTTCCATTGGTTCCGTACACTTTCTATGTGGCCGGCGCACTCCTAAATGGGTTCCGTTTGCTTTCTATGAGGTCCGGAGCACTCTTACATGGGTCCCGCACATTTTCTATGGCGTTCGACGCACTCTAACATGGGTCTCGCAGACGTTATATGGCGTCCGGTGCACTCTTCCATTGGTTCCGTACACTTTCCATGTGGCGTTCGGCGCACTCCTAAATGGGTTCCGTTTGCTTTCTATGACGTCCGGCGCACTCTAACATGGGTCTCGCTCAGTTTATATGGCGTCCGGCGCACTCTTACATGGGTCCCGCACACTTTATATGGCGTCCGGCGCACTCTAACACGGGTCTCGCACACTTTATATGGCCTTCGGCGCACTCTTACATGGGTCCCGCATACTTTCTATGACGCCCGGCGAACTCTTACATGGAATCCGTACACTTTCTACGGCGTTCGGCAAACTCTTAGATGGGTTCCGCATACTTTCTATGACGTCCGGCAAACTCTTACATGGGTCCCGCACACTTTATATGGCGTCCGGCGCACTCTAACACGGGTCTCGCACACTTTATATGGCCTTCGGCCCACTCTTACATGGAATCCGCGCACTTTCTCATGCGTCCGGCGCACTCTTACATTGGTCCCGTATACTTTCTATGGCGTCCGACGCACTCTAACATGGGTCTCGCACAGTTTATATGGCGTTCGGCGCACTCTTAGATGGACCCCGCACACTTTCTACGGCGTACGGCCCACTCTAACATGGGTGTCGCACACTTTATATGGCGTCCGGCGCACTCTTACATGGGTCCCCTATACTTTCTATGGCGTCCGGCGCACCCTATCATGGCTCCCGTACACTTTCTATGGCGTCCGGCGCACTCTTACATGGGTCCCGCATACTTTCTATGACGCCCGGCGAACTCTTACATGGAATCCGTACACTTTCTACGGCGTTCGGCAAACTCTTAGATGGGTCCCGCATCCTTTCTATCACGTCCGGCAAACTCTTACATGGGATCCGTACACTCACTTTCTACGGCGTTCGGCGCACTCTTAGATGGATCCCGCACACATTCCATGGCGTTCGGCCCACTCTTACATGGAATCCGCGCACTTTCTACGGCGTTCGGCGCACTCTTAGATGGATCCCGCATACTTTATATGACGTCCGGCGCACTCTAACATGGGTCTCACACACGTTATATGGCGTCCGGCGCACTCTTCCATTGGTTCCGTACACTTTCTATGTGCCGGCGCACTCCTAAATGGGTCCCGCAAACTTTCTCATGCGTCCGGCGCACTCTTACATTAGTCCCGTATACTTTCTATGGCGTCCGGCGCACTCTAACATGGGTCTCGCACAGTTTATATGGCGTTCGGCGCACTCTTAGATGGACCTCGCACACTTTCTACGGCGTACGGCCCACTCTAACATGGGTGTCGCACACTTTATATGGCGTCCGGCGCACTCTTACATGGGTCCCGTATACTTTCTATGGCGTCCGGCGCACCCTAGCATGGCTCCCGTACACTTTCTATGGCGTCCGGCGCACTCTTACATGGGTCCCGCATAGTTTATATAGCGTCCTGCGCGCTCTAACATGGGTCTCGCAGACGTTATATGGCGTCCGGTGCACTCTTCCATTGGTTCCGTACACTTTCTATGTGGCCGGCGCACTCCTAAATGGGTTCCGTTCGCTTTCTATGACGTCCGGAGCACTCTTACATGGGTCCCGCACATTTTCTATGGCGTTCGACGCACTCTAACATGGGTCTCGCACACTTTATGTGGCGTCCGGCGCACTCTTACAAGGGTTCCGCACTCTTTCTGTGGCGTCCGTCGCACTCCTAAATGGGTTCCTTACACTTTCTATGGCGTCCGGCGCACTCAAACATGGGTCTCGCTCAGTTTATGTGGCGTCCGGCGCACTCTTACATGGGTCCCGCACACTTTATATGGCGTCCGGCGCACTCTAACACGGGTCTCGCACACTTTATATGGCCTTCGGCGCACTCTTACATGGGTCCCGCATACTTTCTATGACGCCCGGCGAACTCTTACATGGAATCCGTACACTTTCTACGGCGTTCGGCAAACTCTTCGATGGGTTCCGCATACTTTCTATGACGTCCGGCAAACTCTTACATGGAATCCGTACACTCACTTTCTACGGCGTTCGGTGCACTCTTAGATGGATCCCGCACACATTCCATGGCGTTCGGCCCACTCTCACATGGAATCCGCGCACTTTCATGCGTCCGGCGCACTCTTACATTGGTCCCGTATACTTTCTGGCGTCCGACGCACTCTAACATGGGTCTCGCACACTTTATATGGCGTCCGGCGCACTCTAACACGGGTCTCGCACACTTTATATGGCCTTCGGCCCACTCTAACATGGAATCCGCGCACTTTCTCATGCGTCCGGCGCACTCTTACATTGGTCCCGTATACTTTCTATGGCGTCCGACGCACTCTAACATGGGTCTCGCACAGTTTATATGGCGTTCGGCGCACTCTTAGATGGACCCCGCACACTTTCTACGGCGTACGGCCCACTCTAACATGGGTGTCGCACACTTTATATGGCGTCCGGCGCACTCTTACATGGGTCCCCTATACTTTCTATGGCGTCCGGCGCACCCTAGCATGGCTCCCGTACACTTTCTATGGCGTCCGGCGCACTCTTACATGGGTCCCGCATACTTTCTATGACGCCCGGCGAACTCTTACATGGAATCCGTACACTTTCTACGGCGTTCGGCAAACTCTTAGATGGGTTCCGCATACTTTCTATGACGTCCGGCAAACTCTTACATGGGATCCGTACACTCACTTTCTACGGCGTTCGGCGCACTCTTAGATGGATCCCGCACACATTCCATGGCGTTCGGCCCACTCTTACATGGAATCCGCGCACTTTCTACGGCGTTCGGCGCACTCTTAGATGGATCCCGCATACTTTATATGACGTCCGGCGCACTCTAACATGGGTCTCACACACGTTATATGGCGTCCGGCGCACTCTTCCATTGGTTCCGTACACTTTCTATGTGCCGGCGCACTCCTAAATGGGTCCCGCAAACTTTCTCATGCGTCCGGCGCACTCTTACATTAGTCCCGTATACTTTCTATGGCGTCCGGCGCACTCTAACATGGGTCTCGCACAGTTTATATGGCGTTCGGCGCACTCTTAGATGGACCTCGCACACTTTCTACGGCGTACGGCCCACTCTAACATGGGTGTCGCACACTTTATATGGCGTCCGGCGCACTCTTACATGGGTCCCGTATACTTTCTATGGCGTCCGGCGCACCCTAGCATGGCTCCCGTACACTTTCTATGGCGTCCGGCGCACTCTTACATGGGTCCCGCATAGTTTATATAGCGTCCTGCGCGCTCTAACATGGGTCTCGCAGACGTTATATGGCGTCCGGTGCACTCTTCCATTGGTTCCGTACACTTTCTATGTGGCCGGCGCACTCCTAAATGGGTTCCGTTCGCTTTCTATGACGTCCGGAGCACTCTTACATGGGTCCCGCACATTTTCTATGGCGTTCGACGCACTCTAACATGGGTCTCGCACACTTTATGTGGCGTCCGGCGCACTCTTACAAGGGTTCCGCACTCTTTCTGTGGCGTCCGTCGCACTCCTAAATGGGTTCCTTACACTTTCTATGGCGTCCGGCGCACTCTAACATGGGTCTCGCTCAGTTTATATGGCGTCCGGCGCACTCTTACATGGGTCCCGCACACTTTATATGGCGTCCGGCGCACTCTAACACGGGTCTCGCACACTTTATATGGCCTTCGGCGCACTCTTACATGGGTCCCGCATACTTTCTATGACGCCCGGCGAACTCTTACATGGAATCCGTACACTTTCTACGGCGTTCGGCAAACTCTTAGATGGATCCCGCACACTTTCTATGACGTCCGGCAAACTCTTACATGGAATCCGTACACTCACTTTCTACGGCGTTCGGCGCACTCTTAGATGGATCCCGCACACATTCCATGGCGTTCGGCCCACTCTTACATGGAATCCGCGCACTTTCTCATGCGTCCGGCGCACTCTTACATTGGTCCCGTATACTTTCTATGGCGTCCGACGCACTCTAACATGGGTCTCGCACAGTTTATATGGCGTTCGGCGCACTCTTAGATGGACCCCGCACACTTTCTACGGCGTACGGCCCACTCTAACATGGGTGTCGCACACTTTATATGGCGTCCGGCGCACTCTTACATGGGTCCCCTATACTTTCTATGGCGTCCGGCGCACCCTAGCATGGCTCCCGTACACTTTCTATGGCGTCCGGCGCACTCTTACATGGGTCCCGCATACTTTCTATGACGCCCGGCGAACTCTTACATGGAATCCGTACACTTTCTACGGCGTCCGGCGCACTCTTAAATGGGTCCCGCATACTTTCTATGACGTCCGGCGCACCCTTACATGGGTCGTGCACACTTTCTATGGCGTCCGGCGCACTCTTACATGGGTTCCGGACACTGTCTATGGCGTCCGGCGCACTCTTACATGGGTCCCGCACATTTTTTTCGGTGTCCGGCACACTCCCGTTGGGGTCCCGCTGACTTTCTACGATGTCTTGTTCGGTTGTTTCTTGCATAACTCTTCTAAAACAGAGAAGTATGCAATTACAGAATGCACACCGCAAACTGACAGACTGACTGACTGACTGACTGACTGACTGACTGACTGACTGACTGACTGACGGACGGACGGACGGATGGACGGATGGACGGACGGACGGACGGACGGACGGACGGACGGACGGACGGACGGACGGACGGACGGACGGACGGACGGACGGACGGGTGGCGCGAAGCGCGCACCTGATTTGGAAAAGGATCGCTTCTGCGCACAACCCTCATTCTGGAATCTCTGTTCGGAAGAAACCTTGAAACAAGGGATTTTCACAAAGGATGGAGCAGTAAATGTTCTCAACGTTGCCCAATTTTCAGAAAAATCCACACAGTGGTTCTCGAGATATTAAAAAATTTGTGAATTTTAAAATGTGTGTGTGTATGTGTGTGTATGTGTGTGTGTGTGTGTGTGTGTGTGTGTGTGTGTGTGTGTGTGTGTGTGTGTGTGTGTGTGTGTGTGTGTGTGTGTGTGTGTGTGTGTGTGTGTGTGTGTGTGTGTGTGTGTGTGTGTGTGTGTGTGTGTGTGTGTGTGTGTGTGTGTGTGTGTGTGTGTGTGTGTGTGTGTGTGTGTGTGTGTGTGTGTGTGTGTGTGTGTGTGTGTGTGTGTGTGTGTGTGTGTGTGTGTGTGTGTGTGTGTGTGAATGAATTTAGTGATAAGCGGTTCGGTCAGTTTTTTAGGAGAAATGGAATGATATTGTGATAATGCTTAATAGAATTCAAGAGACGTTGAGCCTCAGGTCCATCAGGGACCGTATGCTACGTGTGCAGAACTCAAATTGAAGTGCGCCAAGCGTTGTATAAAGTTGGCGGGACCAAACTGGGAGTAAACAGAGCACCGGGAAACGTGGACGGGACCCGAGTGGGAGTGCGTTGAACGCCGGAAAAAGGGGTCGGGAAGCTAGTTAGAGTGCACAGCGCGCCGGAAAAAGTGGGCAGGACCCAACTGGAAGTGCGTGGAACGCCAGAAAAAGTGGTCGGGACCCAACTGGGAATGCAAAGCGCGCCTGGAAAAATGGTCGTGGCCCAACTGGGAGTGCGTAGGGAGCCCGAGAAAGTGGTCGAGACCCAAGTGGGAAAGCACAAAGCGCCGGTAAATGTAGGCGGGACCCAACTGGGAGTCCACAGAGCGCCGGAAAAGTAACTCGTGTCCTACAGTGCCGAGCACGTGCGATGGGCAGGGGTGCGTTCCAAGAAGATTTTCACGGGAGGAAAAATGAATCTGATAAGAGCCGACCAATGATAGATTGAGAGACCGCATGAAATGAGCCTATCTGTTAGATTATCATTCGTTATATCTTATCAGACCCATTTTCCTCACATGGGAATCTTCTTGGAACGCACCTCAGAAAGGCCATGAACGGCCTGTTTTCGGGTCTATCCTAGACGGGGTGGGGGGGGGGCACCCAAGACTTATTGATAGAAACGAAGAAAAACTCTGATAAATGATGCCTGATAGTGCTATCAATCATTGTTTTGATAAAAGCTCTACAGAAATACTTCATTTGGTAGCCTTACCAGTCTGTGGTTCACTTAATTTGTCTTGAATCGTGGGTGCCCCCCCTTTCTAGGATAGTGCCCTGTTTTCTTCTTCCTATCTCTGAAGGAAACCTTCGGTAAAATGAAATGAAATTACCTGACTGTCTTGCTTCGCTTCGAGAGGTTCATGATTTGGCATAATTATATTGGTGCACTTGATTTGTCATGGGATTTAACACAGAAGAAACACTAAAAGCTCGATGAAATGATGTACGACTGATTTGGATGTGCGCTTTCTTACTAAAAATTGTGGTGAGCGCGAAGCGCTCACCAGATTTGGCTTTGATTCGCCTTCGCGCAACCCCCTGATCTCAGTATCAGGGTCCAGAGTAAACGTAGGAATACCGTTCTTTTTGCATTTAATATACTTTAGAAAGGTGAATGACTGTTCAAAAAATGGTCCGGAATGGTTACCTGAGATTCGAGAAAAAAGGGTCAAAACCACGTCATTTCGGTCGAAAAAATGTTCATCCCCTTTTTTTTCAGTTGGCGTTCACGATCTTGTTGGAACACTTATCGTTGAGCTAGAGAGCTCATTTTTGGCCAGTTAGCTGGTTTTGTTTGCACCTAGCTCCTGTCAAATTTTGAAGTTGGTTGCTCAATTTTTGCGGAACCTCAAAATTGAGGGTCAAGAAAGACAAAAACACGTAAACATGTTATTATAAACCATCCGACGTTTACTTATTCGTAAAAATGAACTAGTGAAATAAACACCGTTACTGAAAGTCTTTTGCTCAGGATTTGAAGGGGCAACGCTTCAATCAATACGGCGGGATCTCGGAAGTATTTTTTGGAACGCCGCACGGTTTGACTCAGAAGTGCGCCACAGAACGCCGTAGATAGTGTGCGGGACCCCAGCAGGAGGCCGAAAGACGCCGTAGAACGTGTGTGGGACCAAAGTATGAGTGCGCCGGACGCCGTAGAAAGTGTGCGGGACCGAAATGGATGTGCGCCGGACGCCGTAGAAAGTGTGCGGGACCCAAGTCGGAGTGCGCCGGACGCCGTAGAAAGTGTGCGGGACCCAAATGAGAGTGCGCCGGACGCCGTAGACAGTGTGCGGGACCCAAATTAGAGTGCGCCGGACGCCGTAGAAAGAGTGTGTGACCCATGTGGGAGTGCGCAGAACGCAGTGGAAAGTGTGCGGGACCCGAATGAGAGTGCGCCGGACGCCGTAGAAAGAGTGTGTGACCCATGTGGGAGTGCGCAGAACGCAGTGGAAAGTGTGCGGGACCCGAATGAGAGTGCGCCGGACGCCGTAGAAAGTGTGCGGTGACAAGGTGAAAGTGCGCAAGACGCCGTAGAAAGTGTGCGGGACCCAAGTAGAAGCACGCCCATGCCGATCATTTTTCCCGCAGGGCTACCGTAACCATTCTTGAGCAAAACATGATAACGCACGATAACACACGTAACATGCGGGGTATAAAAGGGCAGAGGAGCGGTATGCATTCATTCACACACCGTTCTCTTCGAGAAGCCGCCGGGAAGTGGCCGAGGAGGTCGAAATTGTGCAAACACGTTTGTTGGCTATCACGATGTGCTCATATCCAAGCTGACACTCAGAAAATTTTTAAAGGAGGGTTACGGTAGCCCTGCGGAAAAATGATCGGCATGAGCGTGCTTGTGACCAAAATGGGTGTACGCAGATCGCCATAGAAAGTGTGTGGGACCCAAATGAGAGTGCGTTGGACACTGTAGAAGGTGCCGGACCCAAATGGGTGTGCGTAGAACGCCGTAGAAAGTGTGCAGGACATCAGTGGGAGTGCGCAGGATGTCCTAGAAAGTGTGTAGGACATCAATGGAAGCGTGCAGGACATTAGTGGGAGTGTGCAGGACGTCAAAGAAAGTGTGCAGGCCATCAGTTGGAGGTCGCAGGACGTCATAGAAGGGGGGAGCAAGACATCAATGGGTTTACTTTCATCTAACACCACCAGGCATAAATCATGTCAGAAAGGAAACCTTTAGGAAAAATAAATGGAATTCCTGAAAGTTTAGGTTCCTGGCAAAAGTAAAGATTTGGCATGGCCATAGAAATATACTCAGTTAAAGAGGAAAGATAAAGAAAAATGAAACAAGGTTTTGAAATATTCCTGAGAACGATTTGGCGTAGATTAATTTGTTTTTCGGGAAATGAAGTGAAATAGTTGAAAGTATGATGTTGCAGTCGAGTTTGAACCAACTATTGATAAGAGTTGTGCAAAACGAGAGATCGCCTTGTTTGTGCTTATCCGTAGAACATATCAAAGCGAAATCACGCGTGAAATGGGAAGCATTAAAACTTTTTCGGGAGCTGTAATGCGGCGGTCTTCACGTATTAGGTGAAGTAAAATCAACACGCTTGATTTCGCTTTGATATGTTCTACGGATAAGCACAGACAAGGCGATCTCTCGTTCTGCACAACTCTTATCATTAGTTGGTGCAAACTCGACTGCAAAATCGTACTTTCAACTATTTCACTTCATTTCCCGAAAAACAAATTATTCTACGACAAATCGTTCTCAGGAATATTTCAAAACCTTTTTTCATTTTTCTTTATTTTCCCTTTTTAACTGAGTATATTTCTATGGCCATGCAAAATCTTTACTTTTGCCAGGAACCTAAACTTTCAGGAGTCGAAAAATTGAGTGTGGTTTTGGAAGGCCAAATCACGCGCGTTTTACTGAGCCCTGTCATTCCTTAGTAATAAGGGAGAGTGGTGTCCGTCCGTCCGTTCGTCCGTCAGTCAGTCAGTCTGTCAGTCTACGGTGTGCATTCTGTAATTGCAGGCTTTTCTGTCTTAGAAGGGTTAAGCCCGAAACAATCAAACGGGACGTCGTAGAAAGTCAGCGGAACATCAGCGGGAGTGCGCCGGACGCCGAAGAAAATGTGCGGGACTCATAAAAGGGCGCCGGACGCCGAAAAAATGTGCGGGACCCCAATGGCAATGAGCCGAGCGCCGTAGAAAGTGTATGGGACTCAGTCAAGAGCGCGGCACGCCGAAAAAAGTGTGTGAGGCCCCAGTGGCAGTCCGTCTGACGTATGTGGGACCCAATTAGGAGTGCGCCGGATGCCATAGAAAGTATACGGAACCCATGTAAGAGCGCCGGACGCCATATAAAGTGTGCGAGACCCATGTTAGTCTGCCGGGCGCCATATAAAGTGTGCGGGACCCATGTAAGAGTGCGCCGAACGCCATAGAAAGTGTGCGGGACCCATGTATGAGTGCGCCGCACGCCATAAAAAGTGTGCGGGACCCATGTAAGAGTACGTCAGACGTCGGAGAAAGTGTAAGGGACCCATGTAAGAGTGCGCCGGACGCCATATAAAATGTGCGGGAACCCACGTAAGAGGAAGTACGACGCCAAATAAAGTGTACGGGACCCATGTAAGAGTGCGCCGGACGCCATATAAAGTGTGCGGGACTAATCTAAGAGTGCGTGGAATGCCAAAGTGTGCGGGACTAATGTAAGAGTGCGTGGAATGCCATAGAAAGTGTATGGGACCCATGGGGGAGTGCGCCGGACGTCATATGAAGTGTGCGGGACCCATGTAGGAGTGCGCCGAACGCCATATAAAGTTTGCGGGACCCATGTAAGAGGGCGCCTGACCCCATATGAAGTGTGCGGGACCAATGTAAGAGTGCGCCGGACGCCATATAAAGTGTGCGGGACTCATGCAAGAGCGCGCCGGACGTCATACAAGGTGTGCGGGACCCTTGTAAGTGTGCGCCGGACGCCATAGAAAGTGTGCGGGACCCATGTATGAGTGCGCCGCACGCCATATAAAATGTGCGGGACCCATGTAAGAGTACGTCAGGCGTCGGAGAAAGTGTAAGGGACCCATGTAAGAGTGCCCCGGACGTCATATAAAATGTGCGGGAACCCACGTAAGAGTAAGTACGACGCCAAATAAAGTATACGGGACCCATGTAAGAGTGCGCCGGACGCCATATAAAGTGTGCGGGACTCATCTAAGAGTGCGTCGAATGCCATAGAAAGTGTATGGGACCCATGGGGGAGTGCGCCGGACGTCATATGAAGTGTACGGGACCCATGTAGGAGTGCGCCGAACGCCATATAAAGTGTGCGGGACCCATGTAAGAGTGAGCCTGACGCCATATGAAGTGTGCGGGACCAATGTAAGAGTGCGCCGGACGCCATATAAAGTGTGCGGGACTCATGCAAGAGCGCGCCGGACGTCATACAAGGTGTGCGGGACCCTTGTAAGTGTGCGCCGGACGCCATAGAAAGTGTGCGGGACCCATGTATGAGTGCGCCGCACGCCATATAAAATGTGCGGGACCCATGTAAGAGTACGTCAGGCGTCGGAGAAAGTGTAAGGGACCCATGTAAGAGTGCCCCGGACGTCATATAAAATGTGCGGGAACCCACGTAAGAGTAAGTACGACGCCAAATAAAGTATACGGGACCCATGTAAGAGTGCGCCGGACGCCATATAAAGTGTGCGGGACTCATCTAAGAGTGCGTCGAATGCCATAGAAAGTGTATGGGACCCATGGGGGAGTGCGCCGGACGTCATATGAAGTGTACGGGACCCATGTAGGAGTGCGCCGAACGCCATATAAAGTGTGCGGGACCCATGTAAGAGTGCGCCTGACGCCATATGAAGTGTGCGGGACCAATGTAAGAGTGCGCCGGACGCCATATAAAGTGTACGGGACCCATGTAAGAGTGCGCCGGACGCTATATAAAGTGTGCGGGAACCATGTAAGAGCGCGCCGGACGTCATATAAAGTGTGCGGGACCCATGCGGGAGTGCGCCAGACGCCATAGAGAATGTGCGGGATCCATGTAAGAGTGCGCCGGACGCCAAATGAAGTGTGCGGGACCCATGTTAGAGTGCGCCGGACGCCATATGAAGTGTGCGGGACCAATGTAAGTGTGCGCCGGACGCCATATAAAGTGTGCGGGACTCATGCAAGAGCGCGCCGGACGTCATACAAGGTGTGCGGGACCCATGTACGAGTGCGTCGGACGCCATAGAAAGTGTGAGAGACCCATGCGGGAGTGCGCCGGACGCCAAATAAAGTGTGCGGGACCGATGTAGGAGTGCGTCGGACGCCATAGAAAGTGTGAGAGACCCATGTAAGAGTGCACCGTACGCCATTTAAAGTGTGCGGTACCCATGTAAGAGTGCCCCGGACGTCATATAAAATGTGCGGGAACCCATGTAAAAGTAAGTACGACGCCATATAAAGTGTACGGGACCCATGTAAGAGTGCGCCGGACGCCATATGAAGTGTGCGGGACTCATTTAAGAGTGCGTCGAATGCCATAGAAAGTGTATGGGACCCATGTGAGAGTGCGCCGGGCGTCGTATGAGGTGTGCGGGACCCATGTAGGAGTGCGCCGGACGCCATATAAAGTGTGCGGGACCCATGTAGGAGTGCGCCTGACGCCATATGAAGTGTGCGGGACCAATGTAAGAGTGCGCCGGACGCCATATGAAGTGTGCGGGACCAATGTAAGAGTGCGCCGGACGCCATATAAAGTGTGCGGGACTCATGCAAGAGCGCGCCGGACGTCATACAAGGTGTGCGGGACCCATGTAAGAGTGCGCCGGACGCTATATAAAGTGTGCGGGACCCATGTAAGAGTGCCCCGGACGCCTTATTAAATGTGCGGGACCCATGTAAGAGTAAGTCCGACGCCGGATAAAGTGTACAGGACCCATGTAAGAGCGCGCGGGACGTCATATAAAGTGTGCGGGACCCATGCGGGAGTGCGCCGGACGCCATAGAAAATGTGCGGGATCCATGTAAGGGTGAGCCGGACGCCATATGAAGTGTGCGGGACCAATGTAAGAGTGCGCCCGACGCCATATAAAGTGTGCGGGACTCATGCAAGAACGCGCCGGACGTCATACAAGGTGTGCGGGACCCATGTACGAGTGCGTCGGACGGCATAGAAAGTGTGAGAGACCCTCGCGGGAGCGCGCCGGACGCTAAATAAAGTGTGCGGTACCGATGTAAGAGTGCGCCGGACGCCATTTAAAGTGTGCGGGACCCATGTAAGAAGGCTATTGCGGAACAGACAAAAAACTTGGGGACCCAAGCCGATTATAAAAGTTTTCCATGTTTTAACCCCGATTTTGTTGTATCTTAGCCACCGCAGAGTGGTGTGTCTTCATTCACACACCGTTCTTCTCCAGAGATCAGCGGCTGAAAATCTGAACCTACTTCCCAGCTTCAGCCGCTGATCTCTGGAGAAGAACGGTAAGTGAATGAAGGCTTACCGCTCTGCCATCCTTCTATACCCTACCCCTTATCAACCAGGTATCATCATTTCTGTTTACAGTGTGTCTCCCGGAGTTTTTGCCTGCTTTGCAATAGTCATGTAAGAGTGCGCCGAACGCCGTAGAAAGCGTACGGGACCATGTGAGAGTGCGCCGGAAGCCATAGGAAGTGTACGGGACCCATGTAGGAAAGCGCCGAACGTCGTAGAAAGTGTGCTCGACCTCAGGGGGTGTGCTCCTGACGCCGTAGTAAGTGTGCGGTACTACGTAGCAATGCGCAGGACGCCGCAGAAAGAAGAATGTCTTTAAAACGAGCTCTAGAACGCTAATCTACAGGATTTGCCGCACTTCGGATTGATTTTGTGTGCGTGCACAACTGAAGCAGATTTATTGCTTTTCTCGGTATAATTTGCCGCTGTCTGCCTTTCCATGTTTCCACATGTGCGGCAGGCAATTTTATGTCTACAACAAAATATATTGGGGTTAAATAATTTCTGAGCCGATTCTATATATGCAAAGACAACTTGATAATTTCCGCCGGAGGCGGAAATTCGGGGGTCTGGGGGCGAAGCCCCCAGCCAGCCGTCAGGCGGGCGGAGCCCGCAGGACGGCTGGTAATAAATATATTCGTCAAAAATGAAATAGGGTGGGAGCCACAAAATAATATTTCAAGAAGCTCAGACTTGCAAACTTTAACAATTAGCAATCAATTGTTCTCAGGGAGCGCGAGATTAGCCCTTTCAAAACCACACTCAATTTTTCGATTTTTAGTTAGAAAGCGCACATCCAAATCAGTGGTACATCATTTCATCGAGCTTTTAGTGTTTCTTCTGTGTTAAATCCCATGACAAATCAAATGCACCATGTATTTCACTTCTTTTAACGAGTTTCTCACAAATATATTTATGCCAAATCATGAACCTCTCGAAGCGAAGCAAAACAGTCAGATAATAGTACATTGGAAAGCGTTTACTCTGTTGGCCAAACGAATCCAAAAACAGTGAAAGAAGTTAGAGATCTAGGTTTTTTGACAAATGGTAAATTAGATTTCGAGTCTCATTATAAAATGATAGTAAAAAGGCTATGGTTAGTACGCACAATCTCTTCCGAATACTCAGAACAAAAAACAAGAACGTACTCATCAAAGCCTATAAGACCTACATTCGGCCTGCCGTTGAAAACGGAACAACAATTTTCAATCCGTGCAAATAGAAACACATTAAACTACTGGAAAGAGTCCAGAACAATTTCACGTGGAAACTGCTGATGAGATGCTTCTCTTTAAGTTACACTATGATCCCAGATGGTGCCAGTAGATCCCGGCAACTCGGACTTCCTCCCCGTAAAAGCCGGAGAACCAAATTTGATTCGTCAATTATGTTCAAAATCCTAACAGGCAGAGTGGACCTCGATACCTCAGATTTTTTCCATACTGAACAATCGAGAACGAGATTCGGAGACCTAAGGATAGCTGAGCCTATGGCAAAAAGTCAGATCAGATCTGAATTTTTCTCAAATAGAACGATCAAAATTTTAGGGGAAACGTCTTTACCATGTCTACGAATGGATTTTAAAACCCTTCTTGACCTTCAACTCAATGTTAATCTCTCATGAAACTCGTTTTCAGAAAACTGTGTCTTAGTTAATTTGTTCTATCTCAGTATTTCAAGAATCTGTTCAGAACCCACTGCGGACACAGTTATGGTCCCTCAAAGAGTGTGAAATTAGTCGAAGAGAAATTCATGGACGAGTTGTCTCGGGCTTGTTCTTTTCTTGTCATTTGCAATCATCGGACTGGAGGCGCGTCCCGTCCCTATTGAGACCAAAAGTCCTGAACAAAGCGGAGGGAATGGGTGCTGATTTTGGGGACGGAGCGCAATGTTTACTCTTTTATTGTGAAGAATTGAGATTTCGCGTTTAGCAGGGTTGCTACACACAATAGCCAGACCATAACATCACATTTATCCCACGAGCTTGGACTGTGCCTCTGAGGCAATATGTAGCTTGCGCCTAAAGCCTCATTCATAGCTGGTCGCTTCGACTTCGAGTCGAAGCGATCAACAATACTGTCGCGATCTGAAATCGCTCGGGCGGACGTGATTTCGCGTGAAATAGACGGACAATTGGTCGAAGCGACCTAAAAAAATTAGGCAGGTCGCTTCGACCAGCTCTGAAATACCCCAGTCGCTCAGCGATCGCGACTGAAACTGCAAACTGTTCCAAACCGTCGCGACTCAGCGCAAGATCTGTTGGCGCGATGGGTTTTGTAACTGTTGGCAGTGCCGCGACTAGTCGAAGCGAGCAGCTATGAATGAGCCTTAACCGTTCGGTTGGGGGTCATAATGTGGGGGTTTCACAACTGCAAAGCAGTTTCAGTAGAAAAAAATTACTATTGAAGGAACTGGTTATTTTGTACCATCCACCTCGAAAAACAAGAGGGGTACTACCGTCAAGGCTGCGATGACTAAACCGGGCGGACCTGAGTTGAGGCAGGAGCGGCGCGGCCGTGCAGCGCGGCTTGTATTAGATTGCCCCCGCAAGAGGTGATTCTGCTAGCCTGCTGCCCATATTCCTAGCATATTTCGACTTCTTCATCCTTAAATTTACAGGAATATGGGCAGTAGGCTGGCGAAAACACTTGAATAACAGTGACGGGCAATCTGATACACGCTACGCGTCCTCGAAGCGCCCGCTTCCACTCAGCGCCGCCCGTCTTAGTCATCGCAGCCTTGACGGTACGTATCATTCCTGATGTATTCCTTGAGTTGGAGCGCTATGTGAATGACTACTGATTTTCTAACGAATTTGGAGATTGCTTACGAAGATATTTTTCAATTCGTTAGTCGTTAGTCGTTAGTCGTTAGACGTGACACCCAAAAAGTTCGTTAGTCGTTAAATGTGTTAGTCGTTAGTCGCAATCACGCATATCCCTGGTCTCTATGTCGTCGGTAGACCGACGACCTGAACAAGGCTTTCTCCTCGATCGTGTTTTTTACAGTAAGAGGATCTCCTCTGAATACGCTCCACTTACCCTCTGTTTCAAAGCCAAATTTGTTGTGTACCTTCGCGCGCATGTGCGCAGCGAAGGGAGAGAAGGAGATAAAGTGTGAGGGAGAAGGAGAAGCAGCGTGCGCGAGCAGATACAAGAGATGAACGGAATTGAATTTCACTCCGAAACAGAGGATACATACCGACATTCTCAGCAATATCCCAGTTCAAAATATCTCGGCATGATCTGATTCAGAATTCTCTGATCGCGATAGGTGGGATCGATTTGCCATCATCATCTTCTCCACACGCTGTAATTACCTGTTGTTCATTTCACTCATTCATACGTATTCTGTTATTGTATTCTTTATGCTACCACCGTAAACCATATCGCCAACCTTAACAGAACAGAAGCTGCGATCAGATAATTAGTTATGTGAACAATGTCAATTAAGGAGACTTGTTGAAAATGTTGGCGGCGACATTCGTCGCTCAGCTGAGCGTCGGATCGGCTGGCATCCTCCTCACCCTATCGTTATTCACCGCTTTCCTCACTCTCAGAGAAATCAACGACGTCTATAGGGAAGCGCTGGAACACTTGGAGGAGTGGAAGGTATGAATACCTACTCATCTATTCACTGCATAATATTTGGAATCTATTCCCAAACTCTCAAAGCAATATACCCATAAATCCCGAGTTCTTGGCAACGTCTCAGAATATTTTGTAAGCGTTAAACGGCTTCCAATGGTTTAGGAATGCTTTTTCGTTTGTAGCCGTCGTTTGCGTAAATTCTCACCACTAATTTTCCCACATTATTTTTACCTTATTCCTAGGTCTTATACGTGGGCTATGTTTTGCTCCTCAACTCCTTTGAATATTGGATAAATATTTAGCCTTCCAATGAATGGAGCCGAGTAAGTTCCGGAGGTAGGCCAAAAATTGCTCAGACAGTAACTAACACCTGTTGGACCGGAAATTCGCTGCCAATCTAAAAAGAATTACATTCACAGGCAGTGAGTGTTCACGATAATCTTCAATTTGGAAATTAATCGCTAAATCGATTGCTTGCTCCCGGGTAGAATGAACTGAAAAAATCGGCGAAAACGCACCAGGAGGATGCAACATCTTTCACGCTAACCCCGCCTCTTTACCCTAACATGAACTGTTCGTCGCGAAACTGAAATCATTTGTGGACCCGTCCTCTGCAGTAATCTGCTATCTGCTACTCCGTTTTCTGCTTCGCACCCTAACTAATATTCTTTTGAATAAAAAATTCTTCCAAATTCGATTGACCCCATTTTCACAGGTCACAACTACAGTGAACATGTTGATCCAACTGAACGACTAGTTCAGGCCAGAGAATAATGCCACTGGAATGAGGTGTTTTAGTGCGTTCCTCGCCGTTTCTTCGTAATTTTGAAATGGTAGCGACTGAAATCAGTGCTATACACTTGCAGCAAAAATAGCAGAGGTCACCTTCACAACTTCACACTGAGTTATCATGATTTCTCGAAATCTCGAACAATTAAGAGCGCTCGCTAAGTACTGTGCTTATCTGGGTCTAATTCCAGTCCGCAATTGCGTCTCGACACGCTTTGCGGCCGCACGCGCTCGAGCCAGTCGGGTATCCAGCGCCAAAGCCGACGTGAGACGGCTTTTTTATTCAGTTTTCTTCAATTTTGTTCAGTTTCCAAATTCTAAAACCCACCTAGAGTCAACAGATCAGTGGCTGCGGCGCTGGAAACTCTTCCGACTCGAAAGCGCGCGGCCGCGAAGCGTGTCGAGACGCAATCGCGGACCGGAGTTTGACTCAGATAAGCACAATAAGCCTTGTTTTGACTGCACCTGGTCGCTGCGGCCATACGAGGGACAACTGATATTTTTTCATCGCGCGTGATGGAAAGGTGCACCATTTCTGATCGCTTCGTGGCAAATGTCCTACATCGGTGGGTCGCGGAGACGAAATCCTATGTTTTACTTCTTCTCTGCTCGAGGAGCGATTCTCAATGGTCGCTGACCATCGCTCCGTCGCGGCCAGCGATTGAGACTTTGCCAGCGAATTACACGTTTTTTTCTGTGAATATGGCTCCATTAACATGGTGATATCAGTGTTTACGAGTCGTAACATGTTATCAATGGCCACATCACTTTTCACCGATTTATTGATTTTCATCGATCGTCCATGAGGCTATGCACTACGAACAAATTCGCTGCCGCTGCTACATCGCTGCAGCAGCGGGTGCAAAACCGCTGCGATGAAAAACAGCAGCGATGCAGTCAAAACAAGGCTTTGGTCTAATCATGTGGACATAACGATTGTGCATGCATTGATTCTCAGAGTGGTTGACCAACCTGTTGGATCACAAACAAGCCCAAGAAGCAGAACCAGTTCATATTCACAATCTGTCCGCAAATAGCCTTCGTGAAGTTAGTTTTCCTTGTTTAGCACTACTCGGATGAAGCATGGTACGACATGAAATCGTTGCTTCAAAGGGCTCCACGACATGTACCCCATTCGGGACGAACAGTTTCAAGACGGAGCTCATTCTATCGCGCTGCTCCATCTTCAGCATTCTATGGCCTCCCACAGGATTCCTACGCCCAACCGCAGCCATCCTGCAGTGAGTTCTTGTTGGTCACATAGCATAAGTGAGAAGGAGTGACATGATTTTTCAGATTGCGGTCCGCAAGCAAATAGTTGCCCTCAGGGGCCACCCGGCCCTCCTGGTCAGCAAGGTCTAGACGGAGGTAATCTTTCATCACAGACAACAGATTTTCCCAAAGTCCCAAGAAGTTTTTCTGATTGTACTGAATCCGGAAACCAGCTGTCGTTGAGAAAGAAAAAACTGAATATTCCCAGTGAACTCTTCAGTCATAGAAATTTTGAAAGTGAACTTCCGTCAGATCCTCCGTCGCGATAACTTTGTCTGACAGTGTTAGTACCTGAATAGAAGCAGCTCAATATTCTTTTTTTACGAGAAAATTCAATTTCGTTCTCTATGCACGTCCATCGTATCATTACGAATGGGGTTCCTTCCGAACAACACCCGAATTAGCAGGCCTTACATATGAAAGTCGGAATCTATTATTAATAGTTACTTACAACATACGACCCTGCGTGAAAAGGAAAAAGTTCCCGCTCGTCCTCTCAGACGAACCTGCCCTAACCGGTTTGAGTTGAGCGAAAACTAGATGCAATGCGAGCGAATTTCAACCTGCAGATGCTTCCCCTTTTTTCGCGATTCCAGAAACACTACTTCAACCAATGGCTCGAAAAGCTAGCAAGAAGCACATGATCTCTCGTTCTATTTATAGCGTAGTATGCGAATGCTGGACTTTCTGCTGTCAGGGAAACTGCGAAAATAATGACACTAGGCTGATTGGACTGGGACAGGGTACGCTTGAACAATCAAGCGTGACTTACTGTTCGGTGACACACGCAAACTTCTAAGGCCCCTTTCACAGTCACTTTGACGTCCGACCTCGGGAATTACTATCAGACGTCGCGCGCGACACCCACCAGGCCTGTGATAGAGCAGCCGATAATATCGATCTCAAAACCGTCAACGGAGAGTTTTCGCACAGTATTTGAACGCCGGGGTGCGACGTCGGTCATCCGGCGTCGAACTGCGGCACTCGATGATGTCAGAGCTGTATCCTATAACGTATCTGTCGACGTCGTCAGGCAAACTATGAAAGGGCCTTTCCACACCTTCGGGGTAATACGTCGCCACAATAGTGGTTGTATCCCAAGGCTGACATCGAATTCACCCCTCGTTGTCAGCAGCAGCTTCTCCATATGCTGCCAACGTCGAATAGCTACTACAGTGAGAGAGACTACGAGGACGCCGTGCAGGACGTCTAAGTAAAACCAGAAGAGATCCCGTGTGTGAGAAGTTGATTACTGATCCGGTTCAGGTCAAATAGGAAACTGGGCAATACACCTCGGTTACTGAGTAGCAGTCCCAGGACCCAGTGCTGGTGGTAGCGATCAGAAGTTCTGGAGCTGGTGTTGGTTATTATAGTGAGGACCGAATAATTTCGAATAATTCAATCAATCACTTTTTTTCGTTTCGATGCCAGGATGGCTTGTGCTTTTTTTGATCTTCAGACATCAAGCAGTACACAAGCTTTCCATGATTGATGGCAGAGTGGAATTCTTTGCATTGACAAGATCACAATCGTCAGTTATTCAAAAAAGTTCGAATATTTGATTACTTCCGAATAACTGTAATCTTTGATTCTGTAAATGCACAAAAATTCACTCTGCCATGGAATCTGGAAAGGTTTTCCTTTACTTGGTGTCTGAAAACCAGAGTGAGCTCAAATCATTTCGAGATTGAGGCGAAAAATCGTTTGATCGGATTATTCGAAAATATTCGGTCCTCACTATATTGGTTATCTCAGCGAGGGTGAAGGATACCCCAGACAGTGTTTGGGTCCCGGTGCTGTTCATCCTTCCAAGAACGCCGTTCAGCATCTTTATCAAAGTGTGCACAGAGTCCCGAGATCTTCGGTAGGTGACGCTGCAAGGCTGTTCATCTGATTTCGTGACTAGAGTGCGACTCCATGAGAGCGTTGAAGCTTTTGGTGATGGATCGTTAAAGGAAGGCATCGTCCGCGTAGGAGACAATATATTTTTTTTCATGTTTTTTGTATTGATTGACCTCTTTAGTGAATGGAAATGTCGGTCACCTGGGCACTGTCATTTTTGAAGTTCGGTGGCCTGGGCACTGTCATTCTTGAAGTTTTCCTGCATGAGGAGTTTGTGCCATGAATGTTTTCCATGTTGTTTGACGGTCGGATCTTTATTCAATGAAAAAGTGCTAGATGATCGACCCCACAGCATTTTCAGGTGGCCATAACTTTTAAGGTGCGCATTTTCATAGCCTAAGATTTCGTGGGTGATGTTGGCTAGCCCGAACGGTTTGAATGTACACAAAAAATTGAAAGTGATTTCCAGCGCGCGCGATGCCATTCAAATCAAATCCTTCTGATTCATTTGTTGTGAATTCGGACACTACTCAAATCAGGTATTTTTTCTGCGGGTCATCTACACTGATATAAATGAATTAGAGTCCAGTTTTGCCTTTTGGGGACTCTGAGATTGATTAAAAACTAGAAGTTGGTGAATAGAAATTGGAGTTAGGCCATCATACACTACACCACTATTTCTATACTTTCACTAAATGGGTTAGGAGATTATGCATTGACAATGTAAAAGAGCCTTTCGGCTCTTTTACATTGTCAATGCATAATCTCCTAACCCATTCAATCAGAGAAGTATAGCGTAAGGAGCCAGCGACAGCTTGTTCTTGCCGCTGCAACTTCCACTCAGATCCTTTTCATAGTTGGACGATAGTCCCTTCCCAAGTTGTATGTGGTCCCACCTTCTCAGGCAAACCATCGCTCCGAGCGGGACCGGCTCCTCCCAATTATGACGTCATCGCCCGGACAGCGGCCGAGGGACCAACTGGCACCGCGGTCCCTGTTCGGTACCAGTTCGCCCCTCGGTCGCTCTCCGGTCGCTCTCGGGGCCACAGCGGTGCCATCGCCAAGGATAGAGAGACGCGAGATTGGTTGTTCTTTGAGTGATAACGTGCGAGACACGTTATCACTCAAAGAACAACCAATCCTGCGGGTATAAAAGGCGGCTCGCCTCGTGTAGACGGGTAGTTGGCCTTTCGAGGCCACTCTTGAGAGGTGACCTCGGATCACTCTCAGGATGACAATTTTTGGCGGCCGATGGGATCCCCCATGGCCCGCGGTGGGGAAGGCTTCTTCATTGCGGATTATGCTGGGATGGTATCCTTGTTGCGGCCTGTGGCAGGATTAACCTCCTGACCCACAGGCTGTAACAGGTACCTTATCCTCTTAACAGGCTTAATCCTCTCCAGAGGAGGCGGAAATAAAGAAAAAATAGCAATTAGGAAATTTTTGAAAATCGCCCGAACAGAGACCGCAGTGCCAGTTGGGACCGAAGATCGCTCCGAGCGATACTGCTGTGGCCAGGAGAGCGGCTGCTGTGGCCCGTGTAGATGGCTAATTTTCGCTCGGAGCGGAGAGGCAGCGCCGCTCGAGTAGCTCTCCGGTACCGCTCGGAGCGATGGTTTGCCTGAGTTAGTCGTCCGTGGACAAGCTAATTCATGGGGGTGCGGCGGAGGGCTAGCCTGTGTGCGCCACGTGCTGCTATTATAGGAGCACGTACTGCTGCGTGGGAAAGGGGATGCGGCCGAGGTTTAGCATGTGTGCGCCACCTGCTCCTGTTATAGGAGCGCATGCCGCGCTCGATAGCATGCCGCGCAACAGGGGCTCTCTACACACCGAGGAAGAAGTTGTCTTGTCTTTCGCGGATCTAATTCCACTTGGGATCATTTCGCTTGAATTGAGTAGCGTGACGTATCGGGTGATGGTCGTAATGTGTTTTATTTTGAAATCAGCAAACACGCTCAAAAATGCTATCGATTTTATGACATAATTGAAGGTTTGGAGCAGGTAATATGGGAAACTAACGAAAAAAAAACCAACGGAAACTGCATGTATATCCAGGAATAACGGTTGTTTTTGTTATATTGTGAAAGTGGACGAGTTGCTCCGCGCGCGGTTGAAACTGCGAATATTAGCGACAAAAGGTTGAGATGGCGAACCCGATATACTCTTACAGCCTGTACTAGAACGCTCTTCTCATTGGAAGCATCAAAAACCAGCCAGAGTAACCGTATTCGAAGAATCAGTCTGGACGTGTTTGCATTTGGGGGCGGGGTTTTCGAAGCTCATAGGCGGGGTTCACGATCTTTTTCGGCTTGCATTGCTCAAGTTTAGTAGTTTTGACTAGTTCTTGACGCTTCCAGAGGCGCGAGTTTTCTACTGGGGTCATACCACCCCCAGTAGCTTAGTTATCTCAACAACTTTTCCGAGCGTGTCTGCTGCCCTTAACCGCGAGAGAAGCAAGGAACCCGATGATGAGTGGCGCACGTAATTGAACGGACAGGGAAGGAGCCAATCGCATGATTGGAAGGAACACAGATTTCCTTCCGCCTCTCTTGCGATCTGAATACACTAAGACCATCACCCTGACGTGTCAAACTGCGAAAATGGGACAACTCCTCCCTCTGTGTGTAGAGAACCCCTATCCCGCATGCTGCAGTAATAATGTTGATCTCGCGTCGATCGGGGTAAGACAAGAAGGAGCTATGGATGACCCAGGTGGGTCCACTCAAGGGCTTATTTCCTTTACCGTTCTGATTGTTCCACATACGTATCGACTGGGCTTACACAGGCGACTTTGCACGACACAGGGGGTCCTGTGAACGACCCAGGTGGTCTATGTATCGGACAATGAAGTTTTGTCTTGGTTTTGGGTGCTTGACTCGCATTCGGCCGGAAGGGATCGCCCAACTAGGATGTGGTCTCGGTGTCCTTCTTTGAATACAATGAGAGGCAACTATGCATCCACCATTCTGCCCGAACACTGTCCAGCGCAGTTGACTCATCCAATTATTGAGGTCTTTTCGATATCCCAGCGAAGTAGATTGTTAGTTGTAAGTCAGATATTATACAAAGACAGGGAGGTGCGGTCAATGCTGTTTGCCGATCATCCTTTGTCGTTCGCCGGTCACTCTGGCAGAATTTCAAATTAAAGAAAATAAAGTAACACAGTAACAGTAACAGAGGGGGTGTGTATACAAGTCTGTTGGTACCTGCTCGTTGGTGCCCCTGCTTCTACTGAACCCAGCAGACGTTTGAGTGTACACAGGGAACGTTCGAGCGATATAGCGTGCACAACTATATCGCGAAAGTATCCCGCACATTGCATAAAGGTGTCGCCGTCCGGCACACTAAGGCCTCTGGTCCATAACACCTTAGGATCCGTACCTAGGGAGTCATGGAGTCTTTGGCCACAAGCCACAATTTCGCCACCCTGAACTGTCGATCGCTGTCGAGTGATATCCAAAAAACTGCGCTATCCAGACTTCTGAGCTATTTCCATGCACCGTTTGCTGCTTTGCAGGAAACCCGCCTCAGAGATAGACCCGTCATCAGCGTCGGAGAGTACACCATCTACTGCGGCAACGCTGACGATAGGAGAGTGGGAGGCTGTGCAATAGCTGTAAGGAAGGATTTCAATGGTATGGTCAAGGAGTTCGGCTCAACGTCGTGTCGGAATGCATTCGTACGACTGCGGGATCACAGAGGATTCAATCTGTGGATAGTGAGTGCTCATGCGCCCACTGAAACCGCCGAAGACAATTCGAAGGATGCGTTTTATGAGGAACTCAATACGTTGCTGGCCAGGATACCTTGTCAACATGCTGTTGTCGGGATTGACGCAAATGCGAAGATGGGACTTGATCAGGAATCCGAAGTACTCGGTAAATGGTTCTCCCCAGTGGAGCAAACATCGGACAATGGCTACCGCCTTGTCGACTTTTGTGAACGCAGTGGTCTGATTATTGCATCGACATTCAAGAGGAATCATCGCCGCCATCAGCTTACGTGGCAGGGACCAACCCGGCTATCTCCAGAAGAGCAGCGGAAGCGGAAGATGACAACTTTGAAACTACAGCTTGACTATGTCCTGACGAGGAATATTCCAGTATCGGACATTCGAAGATCTAGAGCTGTGTGGGATGTCGCATTCGATTCGGATCACCGTCCTGTTCTGTTGAACTTCACTGCGAGGATTCATAAGAGGAAGCGAGGGGCTCAGCCTCTCCAGAGGATTGACATGACAGGTCTCAGAGATGAAGAGTGCAGAAGGAATTTCCGACAACGCGTTTCTATTCACGTCGGAGTACGGACTAAGAAGAAACTTTGCGACGCGGATTCTTTTGTCAAATGCATCCAGGACGCTTCGAAAGAGGCACTCCCGGTTGTACAGCCTAAGAAGAAGTTCGCCTACGTCTCAGAAGAAACAACATCTACCTACAACAGAGTATGTGCTCTCGAACTGCAGGAAACTTCGTGGAGGAGAAGCGTCTGAGGAGGAAGTTGCGTCGGCAGCTTCAAAGTGACCGCGAACGAGAGTGGACGTGTAGAGCTAAGGAGTTCGAGAAGGCTTGGGAGGAGAAGAATCCGAGGAAAGCCTACACGTTGCTGCGACAGTATAGCGGGAAGATGAAGAGATGTTCTCCTGTCTTGAACACTACCAATGGAGTTGCAGTTGGTGATGCGACGCTGCCAATATGGAAGGATTACTTCAGTTCACTACTGAATCGTCCAGCGCCATCAGTACCTGAGCTCCCGCATGTTCAGAGAGCACATTACGATGTCAGTGAGGAACCGCCGACTGAGTCTGAAGTTTTGGATTGTGTCCGGAAAATGAAGAATGGAAAGGCAGGTGGAGATGACAACATCACTGCTGAAATGCTGAAAGCTCTTCCTCCGTCTGGGATTCGTGAAATGACCAACACCATCCGTGCCATATGGATGAGCGAAAGGATACCCGATTCATTGGAGACATGCGATCATCGTACCTCTTCACAGAAAGCTATCCGTCACGGATCCTAAGAACTACAGAGGAATCTCTACTTCGTGCCATGTACAAGGTTTTAGAACGTATCATTCTCGAGCGACTTATCAAACATCGTGAAGGAACGACCAGAGATGAGCAAGCCGGTTTTCGACCTGGAAGATCGACCATCGACCAAGTGTTCGTCGTGAGAAGAGTAATTGAATCGTGGCAGCGGTTTTCGAAGCCATTACAGCTTGCTTTTTGGACTTTGAAGCCGCGTTCGACTCTCCTCATCGTGATCGATTGCTCAATGCTCTGCGAGCAGATGGAGTCCCGGAAAAGTATGTTCGGTTAATCGAGGACATGAACAAAGGAACAACAGCAGCAGTTCGTACACCTGTCGGATTTACGTCAGCTTTCGAGGTGAAAACAGGAGTAAGGCAAAGGAGCCGTTGCAGGACCTTTTCTTTTCAACTTCGCCGTTGATGACATCATGCGTAGAGTTGCAGAACAGTTTCCTGCGGATGTGATCCTAACACCATCAGGGACGCTCTCTTGTCGACCTGGAGTACGCCGACGACATTGTGTTATTCGCTGAAAACAACGCAAAACTGCAAAGGATTGTGAACCTCGTTTCGAAGTATGCCGCAGCCTATGGACTTCGTCTTCGTCCGACAAATGCAGGCAGATGTGGGTCTCTCAGAGGCCTTCAACTGGAGTTTGTGTGGACGGACAACGTATCGAACTGGTGGACGATTTCTGTTATTTGGCTGTTTGCTGAAGAACGATGGTAGTTATGCAGCGGATATTCGACAACGATGCGAAAGCTACGTCTGCATTCAATTCTCTAACCAAGTGTTTGTGGTCTACCACCATCGCGAAGGAAGTCAAGTTGCGCGTCTACCTATCCGCTATTCGCCCTATCATGATGTACGGATCGGAGACGTGGGCAGCACCGAAAACGCAGATGAAAGGTTGGATTGCACGGAGAGGAAGCTTTTTAGGCGTTTGCTTGGATATTTCTGGCCGCGTGTATGCCATAACGAAGACCTTTACAAGGAAATCGACGCAGTACATCAACGCTTGACACGAGGGAGGTGCCAGCATCTCCTAACGCCATCTCAAGCAGCAATGGGAAAGTCGACTTCGACTGCTCGGCCATCTACTAAGAAGAACACCGGATCGTCTCGTACAACACGCTTTAAAAATGCTTCCAAATCCTGTCTGGAAACGGCCACCTGGGCGTAGGCGAAAGTTCTGGACGGATGTGGTTAAAGAGGATTTAAAGTCACTCGGCATCGAAAGACAGTTCAGGCGCGATGTTTCGTTTCGCAGGAAATGGAATAGTGACAGCTGGATGGAATGTGTTCAAATTGTGGCTGAAGACCGTGAAAAATGGACACGGCTGACTACTAGGACGGCACACCTCGGTGAAGATGCGGAATGACCGCGTCAGGCGAAAGCCAACCGATTAAGTCAAGTAAGTCAAAGTAACACATTTTTCATATCATAACTATCAGGATTCGAATGACAGGCTCGCCAAACGCATCGTGCTGATACAAAAATCGGGACCTCAAGTTATTTGGAAAACGGGATAGTTTCTAACGGCTCAATTAATGTGAGAAAGGAAAGCAATACAATTTTGAAGAGGAAAAAGTCAGCGCCATACATACGTACCCTCGATAACGAAGAACACACGTTGTGGTCAATTGCTATCAACTTCTGACCTATTGCGGCCTACATATGCTCGAGTATATTCACTAGCCTGTTCCCAACACCTGATCTTGAATTTCAGTCTAAGAATACAAAATGTGGTCGCGGAGCCGCTGAGATCAGGCACAGAAATGTCGAAGTCTTACAAGGCTTCTACCAACACGGTTAGCACACATACAGTAACCTTGCCTCATCATTCTCAACATCTATTGCACATGCATTTTAACAGCTAATCACAGCTGAGGCTAATCTTTACTTAGGACTTGCGTAACATGCTGGATAGGGTGTTCGTAATAAATATGAAAAGCTCTGAGGGGCGGTGCCGGTTGCGCTCCGAGCCTGCTATTGTTTGAGAAGCCATGCTTAGTGGATTCCAATACCGTGAAATAGAGAGGCTTTCTCCTATGACTGCTCTGTTCCATTCACCCTTCAACCTATGTGTTTAATGCTGCGAGGCCATTGGACGAATTCAAGAATTAAATGAATTTCTTCTCCGTGTTTACCATAGGATACTGGATATCTGGTACTCTGCGTAGCAGCCGTGCCGATGATTACGCGAAAACAGTTTTTGGGCCAGATTAGGAACACTTTCTTCCGTTGAGTTCTCATTATGGAAGAGTTCACCAGAAAGGAGAAGTGATATCTATCAATGCAATCAAGATGTATAGGTCCAGCAGTTTTGAATAATTCCAGCCTCCTTTTTGGAGGGTGCTTCTGGTGCAGCTATTCCGGGTTTTTCCCAGTCTAAGCTTCAATGACTACCCAGCCTTTGAGTTTCCATAGATCTACGGCAGGCTTCCCTGCCGTTACGCTGTCCTCGAAAAAATCCCAGTGCTTTCAGAAAATGTCCAACCTTTAGAAAGTGAGGTTTCGAAATTGATTCAATTCCTCTTTGCAGAAACAGGCTATCCTGGAGTACCAGGACAACCAGGCGCAGACGGTGTTGTTGTAGGGGCATATGTACAAGGACAAACTGGCTGCATACGTTGTCCAGTTGGCCCCCCTGGACCCCCTGGAATTCTGGGATATCGAGGAGAACAGGTACGAAAACCTTGCGTGCTTTTCACGGAGGTTCAGACTCTGAGTTTGCTTGGAAAATAGTTTCGCTTGCCACTTGGATCACAAAATGACCATACATAGTATGCGATGCTTTGCTCAAATGCGATATTCGTATTATAGGATTGACTTTTTGTGGTGAGAGTCATAACAGCTAGCTCCCTGATCAACAAGACCACTCTTCTAGCAGCCGTTAGGTTTACTGGACAAGAGATTTCACAAAGGCTTCCAGTGGCCAGACAAAAAAACTGTATTGGCTACTGTGAGGATGGGCGAAAGTACAAAATTAGTATACTTGACAGGGGTCACATAATATACATTAATACAGCGCGTATCATAATTATAGCAACACACTCAGAGCTCTGATATCAATGTCCAAGCAAACTTTCATCACTCGACACTGTCAGCATTCAACTCCTCGTACCCGAAAACCTTTGTTGACAAAATGTTACAGAAAACCATCCAGGAATGCGATCTATTTTGTATTTAACTTTTAAAGTCTTTGTATCATAATTACAGCAACATTTTCTATTGGAAATTCTCCTTTGCTCATTTCTCAAAACATTTTCCGTTTCGAATATTGATATGGATGGAGGTATGTAACATCAACGAATTTCTATCATGACGAGCGGATACGTTCTCTCTGAGGTCGAAAATGCTCAGCTTCTTGCCCAAGGAAAGGCTAGTCTAAGTATCAGGATAATAGCGTAGCAACACCATCGTCACTTTGCAGCTGTGTACCGATTTCTGCATGATCCTGAGTCACATGGTTCAAAGAAAAGCACTGGCAGGCCCAGAAAGCTGTCTGCTCATGAGGAACGTCGAGTAGGATGGCTCGTGTCCAACTCGACCACGTCAGTCAATCAGGTCCGAGCCGAACTTTTTACGTCGGTATCCAGAATGACCGTACTCAGGTAATCGTATAGAAGTTCCCGAAAACGACAGCAGAACCTCCCTCGAAACAACTGGGGATCTTCCTCCGGATTGAGGGGAGGTGAAGGAGACCTCTCGACAGCAGAGCGATAGGGCAAGTTCCTACAGAAGGAGTTCTCTTGTCTTCCCAACTACAGAACCTCCTGCGACCTCCCGACTGCAGATCTACCCGTTCTTCAATGATTGATCAAAAATCAGGGGTGGTAGAACTCGCTGTTTCCGCCAGTGCAGTCGGTCCAAAAATATTTGCCTCGGACGAAAGGTTATAGAGAAGCTTATTATTCTCTCTGAAAACCAGACAGAGATGCCTGACGTAGTCCTTGAGTGGCAGATCTGCCTCTCCAACTCGCGAAGTGCGAGACCTATCCCGCGACTAGCCCGTCTGCATCACCGTATACGCTGGGGCTTTGTTTTCGCGTTCATCATGCTCGGGGGGAGGCCAAGGGAACAACCGTGAGGAGGACTTCCCTTGTTTCTCCCCCCCCCCCCGCAATCGACTGTTTCCAGCGTCAATCGTTGTGCATAGTTCAAGGGGAGAGGGGCGAGACGTCTGGATTGGACGTCTCGCTCCTCTCCCCTCGACCGAGTGATAATGACCAAATCAGGTATATTGTCCTCGGGAACTTCCCCACAAATATCTGAGTATGGAGGGCGATTAATAACAACCCAATTATAGAGCATTCTCGTATGCGTGCAGTACCGCACCTCACAGCACTGCCTAAGGCGGCACGGATTCAGTGCTCTGAGATGAACATGGCGACTGACTGGTCTAGGATGAGCAGTACTTGTCCGCAGGCTTCATCTGGGTAAACATCGTGTTCAGGTATCTTCTCGAAAAGAAGAAGTTCGAGTTGGATGGAGTTGACGGGTACGCACACTACTGGCCAGATCTCTGCAAGCAGCCGGAGAAATTCGCCGAGCGGGTTCTTGGTGGGGGCAATCTCACGGTTTGATGTGGTTTCGACGCTGACTGTGTGCTTCAAATAGCCCTCGATTCCCCTAAAAGGAATTCTAGGAAGTGCCAGGAAGTGTTGTGAGCAGGACTGCTACCGTTCCTTGCTCGGTTCCAGCAAAATGAGCTCTACTTCCAGTAAGACGATACCGACATCCACACGAGTCCCTCAACTAGGACTTGGTTTTAGCAGCATTTTTCTTGGTCATTTCAAGTTCGCCGAACTTTCATCGGAAGTTTTCCCACACGATCAATCCTTGATTGAGAAAGGGGTGGACGATAGTTTTTTTGTGAATATTTAAACCTCATAATATTGAAAAGTAGATCTCGTGCAAACTGGTCTTCTCAAATGTCACATTCGTATTGCCAAACACTTACCCTAGTACCTGAGGTTCATTCCGAAAAGAGCTTTAGTTTTAAAAGGGGTGTACTTCAAATAGAGATGTACTCCTAATACTCAGCCTTCCATTTTAGGTGTACTTCTATTAGAGGTGTACTTCAAACAGAGGTGTACTTGAATTAGAGGAAATACAGTAAATTATTGGAGAAGTGCGTAGATTTGTTTGGGAGAGTTCATTGTATCCGGCCTCTCATCACCAATCTTCAGGGACCACCGGGGCCACCTGGCCTACCTGGAGCTGCCGGCTATCCCGGTAAACAAGGAACATGCGGACCCCCTGGAGATGCTGGGAATCCAGGTGAGATTTTCACTTTTCTATTTTGAATCCTATTCGATGAATCATCTGATTTACGAATGTGAGTATAGATAACCGGTATTAGGATTATTCAATTAGTTCCATAAGGGATTTCTTTTTCTAGTCCTCCACCTCTAGACTTACAGCGAAGCGCTAGAGTCACCATTAAAATAAATGCAAAGCCACCACGTTTTAGCTCAGACAACACAACACAATTCACCTCACCGGCTCTTCCTAGTGGTCTGCAGAAGCAGAAGCTCATGCTACATACATCATTATACGTTTTTCCAAGTTGTTGTGTCTACGGCTCCAAAGGATATTTCTAGCCGAATTCAAACAAAGATCAATTGCGCCCAAATATATGTGGTTTCGATATCTATGAGGGTATCAAATATGTATAAATTGAGAATAATTTTAGGACCACCTGGACTGCTAGGTCCCCCAGGTGAACCTGGTCGTGACGTCGTTGTCCAAATAGGGTTACCTGGACCAAAAGGGCCACAAGGAAATCCAGGATCAATCGGCAGGCCCGGTCCGCAAGGCTACTGTCCACCGCCAGGGTCTCCCGGAATTCCTGGAAAACCTGGTCTGCCAGGTAAACCCGGAAAGCCAGGACCACTCGGCCCTCCAGGATATGTGAGTTGGAAATTCCTACCTCGAGTTTCACTTGTTTCTGAAGCATGTAAATTTTCAGACCGGCAATCCTGGAATACCCGGCCTAGATGCCGAGTACTGTCCGTGTCCGCCAAAATCTGGAGTAGGTGGAGGTAACAAGCCTTACCAAAGCCCAGCAAGCTACGGTTTGTTTACAAACGACAATACTTTATTAAAGCTTTGTACAGGTCTCTATGTTTCACGTCTTATAGTTTATTGTTGAAGGTGAACAATATTCGGCTCAGTATGACGGTTCTTACCAAAGCAGGGTGGATCCCAGTTATGAGACTGGCCAAGAGTCAAGAGCCGAATATCGTCGAAGGTGAGCTTCACTACCTATAGTGGAGTCCACCAAGAGTGTCTCATCTACTTATCAATGAGAAGCGGTCGATTGAAGATCAATGAACATGAAACTCATTGAAGCACAACCGCTCTCGCTCAATCGGTATGGAGCGTGCTGGTAGGGGATTCATGCACATTGATCCCCAGCCGACCGCTTCTTATTGATAAGTATTATAAATGAGACACTCTTAGTGAACTCCACTATAAAAGGTAGTGTCGGGCTTGTTTGCAAATAATATTTTCTAGAGTGATCGCTCGCATGCTGAGGAGAAGAAGACTTTTGGCGCAGAAGAAACAAATCTGATCTATGAATGACCTCTCCTCAGTTCAAGTCATACATATCTGTGAATACTGAATAAACCTATCACCTGATATCAATCTCCACAACTCTCGACTATGCAGTGTTTTATCATCAAGTGTGCAGCCTCTCCTCCAAAAAGTAAGCAGGGAGGGTGACCGCGCGACGCGGTTCAAACGGATCGTAAGTGAGTTTTTTCTGGTCCCGCCGACAACTTTTCTTTTGTCGTTTGGATTTCTTCGTCCAGTATACAGTCCAATTGTGGTGAGCGCGAAGCGCTCACCAGGATTTGGCTTTGATCTCTTCCCGCGCGGATGCCCTACAATGAGATCACCTACTCATACCGTCAACAGAGGTATGAGCTGTACACTATTCGACGCGCTGCAAGAAATTACATATGTGTGCAACTTTTCATCCCAACTGGTCCCCGCTTTCTAAAGTTATGACCTCTCAAAGTACGCAAAAACGTTCTCCACCACCGCCTCCGCCTCCGCCTCCGCCTCCCCCTCCGCCTCCGCCACCGCCTCCGCCTCCACCTCCGTCCGCTGAAAACCATTTTTTTGGAAGGCGTGGACCAAATCCCTCGAAAATTTGTGACTAGATGTAATAGACCACGGGAATGACGAAAATAATTGTCAGAACTCACCATAATGACTTCTGGGCCCCTAACGGGCGTTTGAAACTCGGAAACCGGCCTCTCAAGATTAGTTTATAAAAATGACGGGTTTTTCGTTATCAGTCATTGTTTTCTTAGAGACTCCATATAAATACCTTGCTCTCTAGGGTGGTGTACTCTAAACGTCCGGCTTGGAACAGGACGCTATGCGGAAGGGTTGTTTTTATAGCGTGGCGCGTGTTTGTACCATGCGCACCAAAGATAAGAAGTCGTCGCAGGGTGTGCTGAAGTGTCGGTTGACTATGCGAGACCGCAGTAGGAGTATGCAGGACGTCGTGGAACTACAGCAACCCTTCAGTAGGGGTGTGCAGGACGCCGTAGAATGTGCGCAGGACCTCAGTAGGGTGTGCAGGACCTTAGTAGGAGTGTGCAGGACATCATGGGACCTGTGCAGGACCCCAGTAGAGTGTGCAGGACGTCGTAGAATGTGTGCAGGACCTCAGTAGGAGTGTGCAGGACCTTAGTAGGAGTGTGCAGGACATCATGGGACCTGTGCAGGACCCCAGTAGGGGTGTGCAGGACCTCAGTAGGAGTGTGCAGGACATTTTGGGACCTGTGCAGGACCCCAGTAAGGGTGTGCAGGACGTCGTAGAATGTGTGCAGGACCTCAGTGGGAGTGTGCAGGACGCCGTAGAATGTGTGCAGGAGCTCAGTAGGAGTGTGCAGGACCTTAGTAGGAGTGTGCAGGGACATCATGGGACCTGTGCAGGACCCCAGTAGGGGGTGTGCAGGACGTCGTAGAATGTGTGCAGGACCTCAGTAGGAGTGTGCAGGACCTTAGTAGGAGTGTGCAGGACATCATGGGACCTGTGCAGGACCCCAGTAGGGGTGTGCAGGACCTCAGTAGGAGTGTGTGCAGGACATTTTGGGACCTGTGCAGGACCCCAGTAAGGGTGTGCAGGACGTCGTAGGGAATGTGTGCAGGACACTCCCGGTGGGAGTGTGCAGGACCTTAGTAGGAGTGTGCAGGACATCATGGGACCTGTGCAGGACCCCAGTAGGGGTGTGCAGGACCTCAGTAGGAGTGTGCATGACATTATGGGACCTGTACAGGACCTCAGTAGGAGTGCGCAGGATATCATGGAACCTGTGCAGGACCCCAGTAGGGGTGTGCAGGACGTCGTAGAATGTGTGCAGGACCTCAGTAGGAGTGTGCAGGACCTTAGTAGGAGTGTGCAGGACATCATGGGACCTGTGCAGGACCCCAGTAGGAGTGTGCAGGACATCATGGAACCTGTGTAGGACCCCAGTAGGGGTGTGCAGGACATCGTAGAATGTGTGCAGGACATCATGGGACCTGTGCAGGACCCCAGTAGGGGTGTGCAGGACGTCGTAGAATGTGTGCAGGACCTTAGTAGGAGTGTGCAGGACATCATGAAACATGTGCAAGACCCCTGTAAGGATGAGCAGGACTTCATGGAATGTGTGCAGGACATCAGTAGGAGTGTGCAGGACATCATGAAGCGTGTGCAGGACCCCAGTAGGGTTGAGCAGGACGTCATGGAATGTGTGTAGGGACCTTAGTAAAATTACACAGGACATCATGGAACGTGTGCAGGACCCCAATAGGGGTGTGCAGGACATCATGGAATGTGTGCAGGACCTTAGTAGGAGTGTGCAGGACATCATGAAACGTGTGCAAGAACCCTGTAAGGATGATCAGAACTTCGTGGAATGTGTGCAGGACATCAGTAGGAGTGTGCAGGACATCATGAAGCGTGTGCAGGACCCCAATAGGGGTGTGCAGGACATCATGGAATGTGTGCAGGACCTTAGTAGGAGTGTGCAGGACATCATGAAACGTGTGCAAGACCCCTGTAAGGATGATCAGAACTTCGTGGAATGTGTGCAGGACATCAGTAGGAGTGTGCAGGACATCATGAAGCGTGTGCAGGACCCCAATAGGGGTGTGCAGGACATCATGGAATGTGTGCAGGACATCAGTAGGAGTGTGCAGGACATCATGAAGCGTGTGCAGGACCCCAGTAGGGTTGAGCAGGACGTCATGGAATTTGTGTAGGACCTTAGTAAAATTACACAGGACATCATAGAACGTGTGCAGGACCCCAATAGGGGTGTGCAGGACATCATGGAATGTGTGCAGGACCTTAGTAGGAGTGTGCAGGACATCATGAAACGTGTGCAAGACCCCTGTAAGGATGATCAGAACTTCGTGGAATGTGTGCAGGACATCAGTAGGAGTGTGCAGGACATCATGAAGCGTGTGCAGGACCCCAATAGGGGTGTGCAGGACATCATGGAATGTGTGCTGGATCTCAGTAGGGGTGTGCAGGACCTCAGTTCAATGTTCAGGACACCGTATGCAAGCCAGGCCTCCGAATCTACAAGAACGATAGTTAAGTCCGCCAGAACAGGGCTACCGTAATCTCACTCGAGTTGGCTCTAAAATTTTCTAAGTTCTGACTCCGAATTCGCTTCATCTTCCCTACAGGTGGTGATGTTTTCCTGCTTTTTAGTCCAGGCAGATCCTCAACTGCTGACCCCTAGAGAAGGACGGTGTGTGAATCAAGACACACCGCTCTTCACTTTTATACTTTATCATTGATCAATTGGGTATCATCAAATTTGTTTACGAGAGCCGAATAACATCATTCCTGAGATTACGGTAGTCCTCTTCTGGCGCACTTAGCTATCGTTCGCGCTGGAAATCAATTTCCATTTTCAGGCTCAATTTCATGATTGAGCCCGGTAGACCACACTGGTAAACTTTGGCGAGTCAAAAACGTTGAACGATGAGGTTAATATCCGCCAACAATTCTCACCAGTCATCTAGCCCTTTTTCCTAGAATGTTGGTGTGACAGTAAGATAACAGGAAAAATTGGTTACAGCACGAACTCCACATGCAGAAAAAACTCCGAAAATGATTTAGGCGCGAAATTCAAATTCGTATTTACAATGTGTTCCGATTGACTTTTCTTTACAAATGAAGGTTTTTCATGGGCCCCTTCAACATTTTCTTTCACTAGAGGGGCCAAGCTACGCAAAACTCATAGACATGATGAAACACTCTGATAAAAGAGGCCTGATACTGCGCTATCAATCATTGTTTTTATTAGAGCTCTACGGAAATACTTCGACTGGTAGCCTCACCAATGGGCCGTTCATTTCATTTCTGTCTTGAGTGGTGCGTGCCCCCCCCCGTCTAGAAGAGTGCCTAGAACCTGTACAATTGGGTCATTTTGAAACTCATTTCTTCATTTTTCGACTTTTAAATTCAAAAAGTATATGCCTTGCATCTATTTGTAGGAAGCCGCGTTGCAACAATTATCTTGCAGTCTTAGCAGCGGAGCGGTTGTTTCTTCATTTCTACCACTATGTTTTCGAAAAACAACTTGACTTCTGGAGCTCGACGATATTGTAGAAGGGAAACCCTTGGAAAAAGTTGTGAAATTTCTGAAAGTTGGGCTCCGCAGAAAAGGTCAAGGATTTGGCATTGCTCTAAAATGTTGTGAAATTGTTTTATTGGATTTGGCTCTCAACTTGATTTTTCAAATGTAGTGAAATTGTCGAATTGATTTGGCTGTGATGATACTATATGCAGATAACATAATCATTAAATCTAGTGAAATTGTTGCAAACGGATTTGGCAGGAGCTCTATCAATTATCACAGTCAAATCACGCGTCAGAAGGTCCTCTGGCGAGCGAATGAAGACAAAAAGAAAAAAATAATAATCCTCAGTCAACAATGCTGAACGAAACGTGGCCTTATGGGCTAGAATTGTGGTGAGCGCGAAGCGCTCACCAGGATTTGGCTTTGATCTCTTCCCGCGCGGATGCCCTACAATGAGATCACCTATTCATACCGTCAACAGAGGTATGAGCTGTACACTATTCGACGCGCTGCAAGAAATTACATATGTGTGCAACTTTTCATCCCAACTGGTCCCCGCTTTCTGAAGTTATGACCTCTCAAAGTACGCAAAAACGTTCTCCACCACCGCCTCCGCCTCCGCCTCCGCCACCGCCTCCGCCTCCGCCTCCACCTCCGTCCGTCGAAAACCATTTTTTTGGAAGGCGTGGACCAAATCGCTCGAAAATTTGTGACTAGGATGTAATAGACCACGGGAATGACGAAAATAAATGTCAGAATTCACCATAATGACTTCTGGGCCCTAACGGGCGTTTGAAACTCAAAACCGGCCTCTCAAGATTAGTTTATAAAAATGACGGGTTTTTCGTTATCAGTCATTGTTTTCTTAGAGACTCCATATAAATACCTTGCTCTCTAGGGTGGTGTACTCTAAACGTCCGGCTTGGAACAGGACGCTATGCGGAAGGGTTGTTTTTGAGCGTGGCGCGTGTTTGTACCATGCGCACCAAAGATAAGAAGTCGTCGCAGGGTGTGCTGGAAGTGTCGGTTGACTATGCGAGACCGCAGTAGGAGTATGCAGGGACGTCGTGGAACTACAGCAACCCCTCAGTAGGGGTGTGCAGGACGCCGTAGAATGTGTGCAGGACCTCAGTAGGAGTGTGCAGGACCTTGGTAGGAGTGTGCAGGACATCATGGGACCTGTGCAGGACCCCAGTAGGGTGTGCAGGACGTCGTAGAATGTGTGCAGGACCTCAGTAGGGTGTGCAGGACCTTAGTAGGAGTGTGCAGGACATCATGGGACCTGTGCAGGACCCCAGTAGGGGTGTGCAGGACCTCAGTGGGAGTGTGCAGGGCATCATGGAACCTGTGCAGGTCCCCAGTAAGAGTGTGCAGGACGTCGTAGAATGTGTGCAGGACCTCAGTAGGAGTGTGCAGGACCTTAGTAGGAGTGTACAGGACATCATGGGACCTGTGCAGGACCCCAGTAGAGGGTGTGCAGGACCTCAGTAGGAGTGTGCATGACATTATGGGACCTGTACAGGACCTCAGTAGGAGTGCGCAGGATATCATGGAACGTGTGCAGGACCCCAGTAGGGGTGTGCAGGACGTCGTAGAATGTGTGCAGGACACTCAGTAGGAGTGTGCAGGACCTTAGTAGGAGTGTGCAGGAAATCATGGGACCTGTGCAGGGACCCCAGTGGGAGTGTGCAGGACATCATGGAACCTGTGTAGGACCCCAGTAGGGGTGTGCAGGACATCGTAGAATGTGTGCAGAACATCAGTAGGGTGTGCAGGACATCATGGGACCTGTGCAGGACCCCAGTAGGGTGTGCAGGACGTCGTAGAATGTGTGCAGGACCTTAGTAGGAGTGTGCAGGACATCATGAAACATGTGCAAGACCCCTGTAAGGATGAGCAGGACTTCATGGAATGTGTGCAGGACATCAGTAGGAGTGTGCAGGACATCATGAAGCGTGTGCAGGACCCCAATAGGGTTGAGCAGGACGTCATGGAATGTGTGTAGGACCTTAGTAAAATTACACAGGACATCATAGAACGTGTGCAGGACCCCAATAGGGGTGTGCAGGACATCATGGAATGTGTGCAGGACCTTAGTAGGAGTGTGCAGGACATCATGAAACGTGTGCAAGACCCTGTAAGGATGATCAGAACTTCGTGGAATGTGTGCAGGACATCAGTAGGAGTGTGCAGGACATCATGAAGCGTGTGCAGGACCCCAATAGGGGTGTGCAGGACATCATGGAATGTGTGCAGGACCTTAGTAGGAGTGTGCAGGACATCATGAAACGTGTGCAAGACCCCTGTAAGGATGATCAGAACTTCGTGGAATGTGTGCAGGACATCAGTAGGAGTGTGCAGGACATCATGAAACGTGTGCAAGACCCCTGTAAGAATGAGCAGGACTTCATGGAATGTGTGCTGGATCTCAGTAGGGGTGTGCAGGACGCCGTAGAATGTGTGCAGGACCTCAGTAGGAGTGTGCAGGACCTTAGTAGGAGTGTGCAGGACATCATGGGACCTGTGCAGGACCCCAGTAGGGGTGTGCAGGACGTCGTAGAATGTGTGCAGGACCTCAGTAGGAGTGTGCAGGACCTTAGTAGGAGTGTGCAGGACATCATGGGACCTGTGCAGGACCCCAGTAGGGGTGTGCAGGACCTCAGTAGGAGTGTGCAGGACATTTTGGGACCTGTGCAGGACCCCAGTAGAGGTGTGCAGGACATCGTAGAATGTGTGCAGGACCTCCAGTAGGAGTGTGCAGGACCTAGTAGGAGTGTGCAGGACATCCCATGGGACCTGTGCAGGACCCCAGTAGGGGTGTGCAGGACCTCAGTAGGAGTGTGCATGACATTATGGGACCTGTACAGGACCTCAGTAGGAGTGCGCAGGATATCATGGAACGTGTGCAGGACCCCAGTAGGGGTGTGCAGGACGTCGTAGAATGTGTGCAGGACCTCAGTAGGAGTGTGCAGGACCTTAGTAGGAGTGTGCAGGAAATCATGGGACCTGTGCAGGACCCCAGTAGGAGTGTGCAGGACATCATGGAACCTGTGTAGGACCCCAGTAGGGGTGTGCAGGACATCGTAGAATGTGTGCAGAACATCAGTAGGAGTGTGCAGGACATCATGGGACCTGTGCAGGACCCCAGTGGAAGTGTGCAGGACGTCGTAGAATGTGTGCAGGACCTTAGTAGGAGTGTGCAGGACATCATGAAACATGTGCAAGACCCCTGTAAGGATGAGCAGGACTTCATGGAATGTGTGCAGGACATCAGTAGGAGTGTGCAGGACATCATGAAGCGTGTGCAGGACCCCAATAGGGTTGAGCAGGACGTCATGGAATGTGTGTAGGACCTTAGTAAAATTACACAGGACATCATAGAACGTGTGCAGGACCCCAATAGGGGTGTGCAGGACATCATGGAATGTGTGCAGGACCTTAGTAGGAGTGTGCAGGACATCATGAAACGTGTGCAAGACCCCTGTAAGGATGATCAGAACTTCGTGGAATGTGTGCAGGACATCAGTAGGAGTGTGCAGGACATCATGAAGCGTGTGCAGGACCCCAATAGGGGTGTGCAGGACATCATGGAATGTGTGCAGGACCTTAGTAGGAGTGTGCAGGACATCATGAAACGTGTGCAAGACCCCTGTAAGGATGATCAGAACTTCGTGGAATGTGTGCAGGACATCAGTAGGAGTGTGCAGGACATCATGAAACGTGTGCAAGACCCCTGTAAGAATGAGCAGGACTTCATGGAATGTGTGCTGGATCTCAGTAGGGGTGTGCAGGACGCCGTAGAATGTGTGCAGGACCTCAGTAGGAGTGTGCAGGACCTTAGTAGGAGTGTGCAGGACATCATGGGACCTGTGCAGGACCCCAGTACGGGTGTGCAGGACGTCGTAGAATGTGTGCAGGACCTCAGTAGGAGTGTGCAGGACCTTAGTAGGAGTGTGCAGGACATCATGGGACCTGTGCAGGACCCCAGTAGGGGTGTGCAGGACCTCAGTAGGAGTGGGCAGGACATTTTGGGACCTGTGCAGGACCCCAGTAAGGGTGTGCAGGACGTCGTAGAATGTGTGCAGGACCTCAGTGGGAGTGTGCAGGACCTTAGTAGGAGTGTGCAGGACATCATGGGACCTGTGGAGGACCCCAGTAGGGTGTGCAGGACCTCAGTAGGAGTGTGCATGACATTATGGGGCCTGTACAGGACCTCAGTAGGAGTGCGCAGGATATCATGGAACGTGTGCAGGACCCCAGTAGGGGTGTGCAGGACGTCGGAGAATGTGTGCAGGACCTCAGTAGGAGTGTGCAGGACCTTAGTAGGAGTGTGCAGGACATCATGGGACCTGTGCAGGACCCCAGTAGGACCGTGCAGGACATCATGGAACCTGTGTAGCACCCCAGTAGGGGTGTGCAGGACATCGTAGAATGTGTGTAGAACATCAGTAGGAGTGTGCAGGACATCATGGGACCTGTGCAGGACCCCAGTAGGGGTGTGCAGGACGTCGTAGAATGTGTGCAGGACCTTAGTAGGAGTGTGCAGGACATCATGAAGCATGTGCAAGACCCCTGTAAGGATGAGCAGGACTTCATGGCATGTGTGCAGGACATCAGTAGGAGTGTGCAGGACATCATGAAGCGTGTGCAGGACCCCAATAGGGTTGAGCAGGACGTCATGGAATGTGTGTAGGACCTTAGTAAAATTACACAGAACATCATAGAACGTGTGCAGGACCCCAATAGGGGTGTGCAGGACATCATGGAATGTGTGCAGGACCTTAGTAGGAGTGTGCAGGACATCATGAAACGTGTGCAAAACCCCTGTAAGGATGATCAGAACTTCGTGGAATGTGTGCAAGACATCAGTAGGAGTGTGCAGGACATCATGAAGCGTGTGCAGGACCCCAATAGGGGTGTGCAGGACATCATGGAATGTGTGCAGGACCTTAGTAGGAGTGTGCAGGACATCATGAAACGTGTGCAAGACCCCTGTAAGGATGATCAGAACTTCGTGGAATGTGTGCAGGACATCAGTAGGAGTGTGCAGGACATCATGAAACGTGTGGAAGACCCTGTAAGGATGAGCAGGACTTCATGGAATGTGTGCTGGATCTCAGTAGGGTGTGTGCAGGACGCCGTAGAAGATGTGTGCAGGACCTCAGTAGGAGTGTGCAGGACCTTAGTAGGAGTGTGCAGGACATCATGGGACCTGTTCAGGACCCCAGTAGGGGTGTGCAGGACGTCGTAGAATGTGTGCAGGACCTCAGTAGGAGTGTGCAGGACCTTAGTAGGAGTGTGCAGGACATCATGGGACCTGTGCAGGACCCCAGTAGGGGTGTGCAGGACCTCAGTAGGAGTGTGCAGGACATTTTGGGACCTGTGCAGGACCCCAGTAAGAGTGTGCAGGACGTCGCAGAATGTGTGCAGGACCTCCCGGTGGGAGTGTGCAGGACCTTAGTAGGAGTGTGCAGGACATCATGGGACCTGTGCAGGACCCCAGTAGGGGTGTGCAGGACCTCCAGTAGGGTGTGCATGACATTATGGGACCTGTACAGGACCTCAGTAGGAGTGCGCAGGATATCATGGAACGTGTGCAGGACCCCAGTAGGGGTGTGCAGGACGTCGTAGAATGTGTGCAGGACCTCAGTAGGAGTGTGCAGGACCTTAGTAGGAGTGTGCAGGACATCATGGGACCTGTGCAGGACCCCAGTAGGAGTGTGCAGGACATCATGGAACCTGTGTGGGACCCCAGTAGGGGTGTGCAGGACATCGTAGATGGTATGCAGAACATCAGTAGGAGTGTAGGACATCATGGGACCTGTGCAGGACCCCAGTAAGGGTGTGCAGGACGTCGTGGAATGTGTGCAGGACCTTAGTAGGAGTGTGCAGGACATCATGAAACATGTGCAAGACCCCTGTAAGGATGAGCAGGACTTCATGGAATGTGTGCAGGACATCAGTAAGGAGTGTGCAGGACATCATGAAGCGTGTGCAGGACCCCAGTAGGGTTGAGCAGGACGTCATGGAATGTGTGTAGGACCTTAGTAAAATTACACAGGACATCATGGAACGTGTGCAGGACCCCAATGGGGTGTGCAGGACATCATGGAATGTGTGCAGGACCTTAGTAGGAGTGTGCAGGACATCATGAAACGTGTGCAAGACCCTGTAAGGATGATCAGAACTTCGTGGAATGTGTGCAGGACATCGGTAGGAGTGTGCAGGACATCATGAAGCGTGTGCAGGACCCCAATAGGGGTGTGCAGGACATCATGGAATGTGTGCAGGACCTTAGTAGGAGTGTGCAGGACATCATGAAACGTGTGCAAGACCCCTGTAAGGATGATCAGAACTTCGTGGAATGTGTGCAGGACATCAGTAGGAGTGTGCAGGACATCATGAAACGTGTGCAAGACCCTTGTAAGGATGAGCAGGACTTCATGGAATGTGTGCTGGATCTCAGTAGGGGTGTGCAGGACCTCAGTTCAATGTTCAGGACACCGTATTCAAAGCCAGGCCTCCAGAATCTACAAGAACGATAGTTAAGTCCGCCAGAACAGGGCTACCGTAATCTCACTCGAGTTGGCTCTAAAATTTTCTAAGTTCTGACTCCGATTTCGCTTCATCTTCCCTACAGGTGGTGATGTTTCCCTGCTTTTAGTCCAGGCAGATCCTCAACTGCTGAACCCTAGAGAAGGACGGTGTGTGAATCAAGACACACCGCTCTTCACTTCTTTTATACTTTATCATTGATCAATTGGGTATCATCAAATTTGTTTACGAGAGCCGAATAACATCATTCCTGAGATTACGGTAGTCCTCTTCTGGCGCACTTAACTATCGTTCGCGCTGGAAATCAATTTCCATTTTCAGGCTCAATTTCATGATTGACCCCGGTAGACCACACTGGTAAACTTTGGCGAGTCAAAAACGTTGGACGATGAGGTTAATATCCGCCACCAATTCTCACCAGTCACCTAGCCCTTTTCCTAGAATGTTGGTGTGACAGTAAGATAACAGGAAAAAATTGGTTACGGCACGAACTCCACATGCAGAAAAACTCCGAAAATGATTTTGGAGCAAAATTCAAATTCGTATTTACAATGTGTTCCGATTGACTTTTCTTTACAAATGAAGGTTTTTATGGGCCCCTTCAACATTTTCTTTCACTAGAGGGCCAAGCTACGCAAAAACTCATAGAAATGATGGAAAACTCTGATAAAAGAGGCCTGATACTGCTATCAATCATTGTTTTTATTAGAGCTCTACGGAAATACTTCGACTGGTAGCCTCACCAATGGGCCGTTCATTTCATTTTCTGTCTTGAGTGGTGCGTGCCCCCGTCTAGAAGAGTGCCTAGAACCTGTACAATTGGGTCATTTTGAAACTCATTTCTTCATTTTCGACTTTTAAATTCAAAAGTATATGCCTTGCATCTATTTGTAGGAAGCCGCGTTGCAACAATTATCTTGCAGTCTTAGCAGCGGAGCGGTTGTTTCTTCATTTCTACCACTATGTTTTCGAAAAAAAAACAACTTGACTTCTGGAGCTCGACGATATTGTAGAAGAAACCCTTGTAAAAGTTGTGAAATTTCTGAAAGTTGGGCTCCGCAGAAAAAGGTCAAGGATTTGGCATTGCTCCTAAATGTTGTGAAATTGTTTTATTGGATTTGGCTCTCAACTTGATTTTTCAAATGTAGTGAAATTGTCGAGTTGATTTGGCTGTGATGATACTATATGCAGATAACATAATCATTAAATCTAGTGAAATTGTTGCAAACGGATTTGGCAGGAGCTCTATCAATTATCACAGTCAAATCACGCGTCAGAAGGTCCTCTGGCGAGCGAATGAAGACAAAAAGAAAAAAATAATAATCCTCAGTCAACAATGCTGAACGAAACGTGGCCTTATGGGCTAGAATTAAGGTTTCCGAATGCTATTCTGCCTTTTCAGTGTAGCTCCCACTAACAATAAGGTACCAGACCTTCCCTCACCGATGAGATAAAAATCATGAAAACGAAATCTAACGCAATTTTCTCGCTACTGACTCTATGTCTTCGTGTCCTCAACGCTTTCACGGTTCGCATTGTATAGAAACGTTTTTGCTGCTAGGTTTATTCCTGTTCTCATTCGATTCAATATGCGCTCCAAGGAAAACCCCTTCTGACGCGTGATTTGACTGTGATAATTGATAGAGCTCCTGCCAAATCCGTTTGCAACAATTTCACTAGATTTAATGATTATGTTATCTGCATATAGTATCATCACAGCCAAATCAATTCGACAATTTCACTACATTTGAAAAATCAAGTTGAGAGCCAAATCCAATAAAACAATTTCACAACATTTAGGAGCAATGCCAAATCCTTGACCTTTTCTGCGGAGCCCAACTTTCAGAAATCGGTTATAAAATTACAAAAGAAAAGCTGAAAAGTCGTCGGCGAGACTGAAAAAAATTACTTGTGACCTTCAATCTCGCGATGCGGTCGCCCACCCGGCTTGCTCTTTCCAAGATAGGCTATATGTAAATCCTTTACTCTCCACATGAGGCTGATGTACGGTCGCCTTAAAATTTCTAGTCCAGTCAATGATCTGTGTGTGCCCTTTCAAGGTTCTCTGCAATGCCCCTACACCGTCCCCTTTTTACGGAGTTAGGCCCCTTTCACAGTTGCCCGACCTATTCATCCTATCTATATTGACTTATCAAATTTGATAACGAGTCAGCCGACGTCGGCCGGCAAACTATGAAAGAGGTTTTAGGGGAAGGTTGGGAGGAGTCCACGTCACACATAATCGTTTCCAACCAGATAAAGGGCCGATTAGAGTCCCGCCGCTGAAAGGCGCGGCAGTATTCAATGGAGTGGAATCGATCGCACGGCGCCGCATGATCTCAGGCAAACTGGGGATCGGAACCCCGTCCGACGGCCGTCGGAGCGGTCGAGGACTTGGGCTTCGACAGCCAAAGTGAGCGGAGTCGTTCCCCTGCTGCTGCCTTCGAGCCGCAGCCGCGTTTGGTGCTCTGCTGCCGTTTCCAGTGATCCTGCTTTGTGGAAGAACCCCACATTGTAAAAAATGATCAAGAATATTTCATAAATTTTATCATTTTCATCAAAATGTGAACATCGATATCGACACGAAACAAAATCTCAGATTCGACAAGAAAATATTATTTAAAGCGTAATCACACTGAATATATCCTCCATTTCCCCGCTACTCGCAGGGGTGGGCATCACTATCATAGGAGTGCTGCGGTTTTGAAAATGATTTCTTAATTTTCATAGTTGTTGTTTGTTTTTCGGAAAACAACTGCTTCGCATTCACGATAGTGATGCCCAACATTGCGAGTAGCGGGGAAATGGAGGATATTCATTTTCGTCACTCATCCGTTTCTTCATAATGTCTCCGAATTTGTGCATTCCCTTGGTAATCTTGAACACCTGAAAAATGCAAACCTATTGGATTGCCACGTGGCAGTAATAGTGAAAACTTTTTAGGAAATTTAATGATTTTGAAATTCACCCCTATCTAGCTACAAAAGAGCTGTCAAGTAGTCTTCATCGTAGAACGAAAGATGTTAAGAACTGCAGTATTGAATTCATGGTTGTACCGTAGCTCTACTACTTCTCACACACTCGCGGGGGTCGGTGGCCGGTTGAGAGGAGTTGAACAGGTAGCGTGCTCCCGCTCGAAACGAAAAAAGGGGCGGGCAAGGCCCGAAAGCTCCCCCATTCATGCCGAAAACTCCGCGTGTCAACCTCCCACCGACCCTACAATGCCACGTCATCCTTGACCCGTTCACACCGAAAGCTCTGCCTTATCACCTCCCACCGCCCACTCAGTGTGACGTTACACCCACGTGTTTACACCGTGGTTTCGCCTAATCACCTCCCACCGACCACCCTCTACCGCTCCTGCGGTCGCGGGCGTCTGTGGCAGGTTGAGAGGCAGCACAATTGACCTATCAACCTGCCACCGACGCCCTCCAAAGCATCGACATCCCGAGCTGTCAACCGTGATAAGCATAAACACGTCATATCTCAGTGCAGCGTATACATTGTGGGCTACCGATTCCGCGCTCTACACGAGAGAGTACCAGATAAAAACAGTGCAGACACTGCAACACGTCGCCCCGAAAACTCCGCCACATAAGAGACATCACCACGAAAACTTCGGCAGTTATGAGTCATGCCGAAACCTCCGCCGATCAGCCGCATCGGATCAATTTCATTCGGAAAGGGGCGTTTTAACCTGTCACCGACCCCCGCGATTGCCTGAGTTAGCTAGTGGATTAAGCGATTTGGATCCAGTTTAGTATCTGTTTCGTAGCGTTTCCTCCCCTCTATGCCTGATTTCCTATGTTTCCTTCTTGATTTGTTATTGCGTATTCGTTTCCGTCGATCGGTGGGGGCGCAGAAGGGTGGACGAGGGGGGGGGGAGGACGTCCTATGTCTGCCTCGCGCCCTCGCCTGCCCATGTGATCAGAAGCCGCGTCCGCAGTGTAAAGGCTCTCTAGGCTCTCAGTTATACGCAGCTCATTGTACGTAGAACCGTGGTAAGGAGAGGTGACTCTCCTCAATAGTTACTTGTACCACCAAAGTACATTCGATTAAGACACATTTGTTCGAGCATTCGAAGTCCTTCAATAACCATAATTTTCTTTCGTTAGCAGATATTCAAAACTCTGATATGTTTTGTGCTCAGAAATATGGTGGAAGAGTCTTGCCGCGCCGAAATATGCTCGTTTCTGAACACCTTGTATCTAAGATGCTCAGAGGCGTCATATGCTGTCAAGCGCGGCGAACGTATGTTAAGGGGAGGAGACAGCTTTGCCGGGCGGACGCGCCCCATCAAGCACTTTTAGGATCGTTAGCGCCATGCGCTGACAAATTCAGGCACTCAGCCGGAAGGTGATCGAACCATACCAGTGCCAGACCTCCCTCAGACGGGTCTTAGGCGGATTAAGTGCTTTCACGGCCCAATCATGCCTTCCAGACCCACACCATCATGCTGTATTTCCCAAACACGCACCATTGTATTGTTTTGGCCATACCGGCACCATCTGACCATTTGAGCCAGATGCGTGTCGCGTCTCATCTACCACGTACCGCAGCACAGATCCTGGGGCACTGCCAGCCGTACGGGAGGTTGTACTCTTGCCGTTACTTCTGCGGCAGTGGTGTCACCCCTCCCGGGATCAGCAGTGAGAAAACATTTCACCGCAAGCCATCGACAGTGGTAAGGGGGAGGAGATCGCCCCAGCGGTCGTTGCCTGCTATAGAATACGACTCTGAATCCTTCTCTAGAAGCTCCTACGGGTTCTGGAAAACTCTCAGGATGCTCAAAGCCACATTATAGGGCTAGCTCCGAAGTGCCGAGTGAGCACTCAATAGAACGAGGCGGTTTTGGCCTTGGTCATAGTTGGGCGTGACCTGCCGTGGCCAACTCGATCGATACGTATGAAAAACTTGGGAGAGAAGGTTGAAAAAAAACACTCTGTGCGGCAGACGCGGTCGTTCTGTATGAAAACTCAGGCACTCGTGGATGTTGACCTCGGTGCAAAAACATTGATTTTTGCGGAGCGCGGATCAAAAACATCTACTCAGGTGGAGCGCCGGCGATTTTCTATGGAAATTCGGTGAAACGCCGTTCACAACAAATTTTTGCCCACCTCAGGCACTCGTCGATGTTGAATAACCAGAACTGATTTTTGTAGAGACCCTAGAACTAAAGACGCATGTATCTTTCCTCAAAGACTCATGTAGCAAACGTTGAACACGCAGGCGCCTTACCTCATGTTTGCGTGCCCAATACACTCAAGATATGTGTCCTCGTCAGGGTGGCGGTTGTGGACGCGAGAGAGATCAATGAACTATCAATTTCAAATAGCAACGACTTGCCCTTATGAGGCGCGCCGTACATCGCGTGAGTTTGCAATCGATGTTCAACATGTGCATGATGATAACTACGGCAACGGCCCTATCTTCGTGGGCAAAAACACTAATTATCTTCATATTTGACTACGACAAGTGCATTAATGGATAGCTTGAGGTTCCTATGTTCTCGTAGTTAACAAATAAAATAACAAAACAATATGACATTGAGATTATTACTGATTATTATTAAAGGCAGTGTCCACGATGAAAATAGTTCTTCTGTTTTTCAGCCTATCTTGAAAACGGTCCCATGCTGATTCCAACGAGGTGTCTGAAATCGTACACGACCTGCTGGGATCAAAGTTATGATCCCTCAAAAATTGAGCTAGAGAAGCATTGTGGACGAGTTTTCCGAGGCTTGTAACTTCCGTCTTTTGCAGCCGATGTATGCGAGCTGACCTGAGTAAAGAGAGAAGTCGAGAATGAAGGGAAGAACGGGGCTTTTGATCGAAAACCATCGCTCACTTCGCGATTTCGAGTGTTCTTTCGTTCACGTCGAGAAACTCGACCGCGAGCGGAAGGGCTAGCGCGAGCGGACCTCGGAGCCGTATGGAGCTCTTTCTGGCTCGTTTTCGTTTGTTCTTTCGACCCCAGTGCTCCAATGAGACTCTGAACTTTCGACTTCCGGCCAAAAACCGAGGACGAAATTTATCGTGGACCCTGCCTTTAAATAACTATGAGATTTAACCTTCCTCAGGAAGATTGTTTCATACCTCGAGCTTGCAGATACCTCACTGCAGAGAAACATTGTTACTGAAATACAGGCCATAATTTTGGCGTTTTTGGCCAAAAAAAAAACGCTAAAAAGCATTTTTTCGCTCTTTTTCCATAACTCTGTTCAAAAGGGTCCATTTGGGAATCTAAAAAGATATTGAGAATCAGCATCGTGTGCTCTTTTTTCTGGAGTAGCACATGGCTCCCTCTTCAACAAGATATGTATGCAAAATCAGACAAGAAACAATCAACCCGAATAGCGATTTCGCAATTAAGGCATTTGTGAGCGAATGTGTCCATGCTGTTACGCCTAAATGCTTTGTACAAAGTATGCCAAATAGCATGCTAAAAAAGAGATCTCTCGATCCTGATTCGAATTATTTCTCCGGATTCTCAAATTGACCATCATGAACAGACTTAAGACAAAGGGGCGCAAAAAAAACGCTTTTTTGCGTTTTTACGCAAAAGTTATGGTCTGTACTGTACTGTCGTTCTCGAAGCCAAATTCCGGTCCGCAACTGCGGGCAACGGCGGTTGCACTACGCAACACGATGATAATCGTGCTTGGAAAAAAAATGAACCGTGCCAGGACCCCAGCACGATTATCATCCTGTTCCGTAATGAGACAGCCGTGGTCCGCGAATGCGGACCAAAATTAGGCTTCGAGAACGACAGTACACGTTCCATCCGATGGCTAAAAGGGTCCGCACCATTTGGCACCCTAAAAGGGTTCGCCGCCAGTACCAGTGGGCACGTTTTATGGTGGGGAGAGAGATAATTGCACCCCGCCTCATCAACGACGGCAGCTCGTCGACGCCGCGTCGCGGAGAAGACTGTCGCGCCGGCGGCGAATGGGATTGGGCTCCATCTCGAGCTGGTATCAGGGGCAATGAAGCTGGAACTCGGCAAATGAGCTTCAGCAGACCTGAGCTTCATCCTCAAGCTGTTATATCTTGAAGCTTCACGTTTGAAACCTTGAAATTCACCTAGAAAACTGAAAGTTTTAGTTCCTTTGTTTACTGACCAAATACGCAGTAGAAATGTGTCTCTGGAGTTTCACAAAACTCCGAACCGGTCAGCTTTACGCAGAAGCTGAAATTTGAAAATTTCAATTTTCATCCTGACGACCAAAAATTTCAATTTTCTGGTTTTAGGACCAGTCATGTGGTTGGAATGCGCTAATAAAGGAGTACCAGGTTTCGAACTGAACCGATCCAACCATTAAGTCGAAATAAGTTTTCACGCAATGCATAATCCTCGTACATTGGCGAATTTGATAACGAAAAGTTGCCAAATGTTTGAAAGGTTATTATTCTGCCGGTCATATTATGATCTCAGTAAGGCAGTAAAATAAGGCAGTAAAATAAGACTGCTGTAATGGTGAAGTCTACAAAGCCCAACAAGTGAGAAACTTTGCCACTCCTGACTTAAACCGCTTTTGAACAATTGTTGCACCGAGTAGGAAGCTGCTTGTTAATTTTTAGTTGTTTTTTTTTTCTTTAGCTGCCGATAGTTTAATCGATGCATTGCTAATCAGTACTCATTGCAGTTATTGGCAATAAACATGAATGAATGAATGAATCTCTACGAGAGAACTTATTTTCATTAATGTGCGCTGGTCGTCGTCATCGGTTAATATGCGATGTGAATTAACATACCATCAAGGTTGACCTTACTCAGGCACTCGGGGGTGCCGAGACGCGCCCCGAACACCCGCCGGTGGCTCCTCACCTAGCGTCTGGGTGCGTCGAGGTGCGCTTACCGTCGGCAGTGTTCCGAGACGCGCATCATCACTGAAATTTCGCGGTTAGCGCACCATCGCACAATTTTTCCGGCTTGAGACGCTTCCCTTACTTTAAATTTGCCATGTATGCAATTACCCATGATTATACCTTATTCTCTCGTCGTTTATTGATACCAAAACTAGTGGAAGGCTGATTTTATTAGGTTTACTATTGGAAGTGTTTCTTTATTAGATTTATTAATGTTTTACTCAGGCCAGACCATTACGGGAAAATTCTGAAAGAATACGAGAAAAATCTGTCAGATTACGAGACGATGTTGCCCTCCTCTGACAGATTTCTCCCGTATTCTGGCAGAATTCTTTCGTGATCTGGCAGTATTTTCTAGTAATCTGGCAGAATACTTCCGTATACAAACTGGAGAATACGAGAAAATTCTGCCAGATTTCAGGAATTTCTGTCAGATTACGAGAAGAATCTGCCAGATTACGAGACGATGTTGCCCTCCTCTGACAGAATTTTCCAGTAATCTGTCAGATTTCTCTTGTGATCTGGCAGACTTTTCTAGTTATCTGGCAGAATTCTCCACTACTCACACAGGCTGAAAAATATTTAGTAGATCCCAAAAAGTCTATTTTGTCTGAAATTCCTCCGATGAAAGGGTCCCGATAGGCCGACAATGGAGCTCAAGATTTCCGAAACCTTTAGATATGTACTCGAAATTGTTGGAATTTTGCAGTATTTCTGCATGAGAAATCCCGCCTTTTTCCAAATTCTTCGGTGATCTGGTGTGGCGTACTTCTTTCGATCAGTACTGCTCGCATCCGGCTATTTCGTCGCGAGATTGAACACACATGTTACTGCTTTTAGATCACAAGCTGTCTTAATCTCAATCCGAGTCCATGGAAGTGAAGCTGTTTCTGTTCATTTAATTATCAGCTTGCACATACTTCATTTCCTCCTCTTACAAGAGAACAATCTCTGGTTGCAGTGGCCATTTTGGATGAAATGTACTTTTAAATAACGATTTTCGGACGTAGATTATGAATATACCCTCCTTGGCTGCGTAGTATCACCCTGAAGCGAGGCATAGTTGTTTTCGTACTCTTCGCGGCAAGGAAAGACTCGCCGAAATGAATTCGACAAAGGTCCTGTTTTCAGCTCCAAATTGTCCGCTTGTGGCAAGAAGAGTCAAACGAATAAAAATTTTCGAAAAAAAAACAAATATTTCGAAAAATTGACTCTTTCGAATTATATTCGAATAAACGAATTATTCGGAACATTGACTTGTCCAAAAAGTCGAATGAACGAATTATTCAAAAAAGTTGCATTTCCGAGTAGTCGAATGAACGAACTATTCAAAAAATTTACATTTCCGAATAGTAAAATAAACAAAATATTCGAAAAATCAACTTCTGAATAATGGAATTATTCGAATCATTCGAATACGAATTATTCGAATATCTCGTCGCACTACCAACTTTCTTGACATTTTTTTGAATAGAAGCAATTTTTAGAAATGCAAACACAAAGAAGGCCACACACCTCACAGGTTCTTTTGGATCCTGAAAGAAATCATGCTCAACTCTTGCGGTTTTGAGTGAGATACAAGTGCACGTCATTATGAAATTGGTGGGATAGAAGAATAAAAAAGATGAATGTTAAATTGAAGGCTAAATGAAATTAAATGTTAAAGGCAGCGTTCACGAAGTAAAAGTTGGTCGTTTTCTGGCTGAAACGTAATTTTAGATTGTCTGAGAAGAGTAGGAACAGAAGTGCGACGAAAAACGGTGAGGAAGTTCTGTCCGTGGGGTTTGTTCTGGGCGCTGAACACGATTATGAGGTGCGTTTGAAATTTTTAGAAAGATCACTGGACGTTTTGGAAGGTACAAAAAGTACAAAAAACGACTGTCCTAAACGCATCTTGCGCGCTGGATATCACTTTCAATTTTTTGTGTACAACCAAACAGTTTGGGCTAGCTGGCAGCACTCACGAAAATAGAAGCTCTGAAAATGCGCCCTGTAAAAGCTAAGGCCACCTGAAAACAGCTATGAGGTCGTTCGTCCAGCACTTCTGAGTCGATCATCTAGCCTTTTTTTCACAAAATATTGATGCGGCCGTCAAAGAACAAAAAAAACAACTGTAGCACAAACTTTACAAGCAGGAAAACTTCAAAAATGACGGTGACCAGGTCTCTGAATGCCGAAAAACTTCAAAAAGGATTTCGGCTCAAAATTCAAATTCATTTTTACGTTTTGCTCAGGAAGGTTTTCCCTTGGAAATGAAGGGTTTCCGAGGGTCCTTCCGGCATTTCCATTCACTAGAGGAGCCAAGCTATACAAAAACGTAGGAAAATAATTTATGGTTTTCTGCGCGTAGATGCCTTCAAGCTCTTATCCTCTTGAAACAACTAGATTGGGGCGGAATACTACACAGTTTCGCACAGATGCCATAGCGATACCAGCGATAATAGAACTCGTTTCCGCAGATGAAGATGATAAACTGACACTCGTGTTGAGCACTCCGAATGACCCCCAGGGCAAATTTTAAGTCAAATCTGGAATATTTTTCTTCAACGCTTCCTGCATACCGTAATTGATATAATTGAACGCTGAATCGAAAATCCGGGTAAGTCCAAAACGCTATGAGTCAACAGAAGGCTCGGAAAATGTGCTTTCAACCAAACTTTGCCTAAAGGGGTTGTTTCGGGTGCTGAACACGATTATAGGGTCCGTTTCAGGTTTTTCGTAGAATTAATGCTCTTTTTGGAGGGACAATATGTACGAAAACCAGAGAAAAAACGTCTATAACTTTTTTCAGTGTAACTCTTGGCAGCTGCGAAGGGCATATTCAAACTCAGTCGAAAAATGATTCTAGAAAAGTACATTTCGATCGGTATGGCCAGATTGGCTAATAAAGCTTTCCTTGTCAATGAGTCGAGGGCAATGCATGCTTGATAAGTCTTTTTGACTTTCGTCGGAAAACATGTATTTCCTTAGAGAAAACGAGAAAAATTCTGCCAGATTTCCAGAGAATTCTGCCAGATAACGGAAGAATTGTGCCAGGAATACGGGGAGAAATCTCTGTCCAGAGGAGGGCAACATCTTCTCGTAATCTGACAGAATTTTTTCGTAATCTTTCAGAATTTTCCGTAATGGTCCGGCCTGAGTTTTTGTTATGATTTTAATTGAAAAGTAAGGAAAAAATTCTTCGTTAAACTAAACAGAGAAAACTTATTGCAAGCTAAAAAAGCCGAATTACCAGAAAAATGCGATTACAATGGGAACAGCATTTTTTTTGTCGGGAACGGATAGTTTCATGGCGAAAAAACGTGGTCGGCGTGTCAGCTGAGTGGACCTGTTGATTGCGCTTCGACCAAGAATGATTTTGGTGGTCATGCCAGAAACAGATCTGGCTGATAAGTGCAATGGAAGTAATATATTTTATTACCGTATTGAGATATTATCGGGCTGAAGTAAAGTATGTGTGCTTGAGCCACGACTTTGCATACTGATGCATTACATTCTACAATTTTTCATGTGATTGAAATTTCTTGCTTTCACCGTGCGTACTATGCATGTAAGAAAAACGCTACTCAATTCAGTTAGAAAAAAACATTGGAATTTTTTGACTCCGGGTTGAGCTTTACCAGCCTTCGTGAGACAATGGGTTCTGGAAGTGAGCACTGAGGAATTCCACAGCTTTACCAGTGTGGCAGATCAGCAGCGCTAACCAGTAAGCAACGTGCTCCTCGCCTTGTGGGACGCGCTCCAAACTAAATTTTCGTCAAGAAAAAATTTTCCACGGTAATGTCACCAAGGTGGTGTGGAGCAGCCTGCGGCTAGAGTTCGTTTGGGTGTGGCTTGAGAGAAGCGAAATTGCTCATAGAAACGCAACCTTAATTTTGTGAGATAGATAAATGAGCGCGCGTGTGTGCATGTGTATATGTTTGAATTCGCATGTGTTTGTGTGTCGGCATGGGTTTGTGCCTGTATACCTCAGGCCTGCATGAAGGCGCAGGTGCGCGTGGTTATGTGTGTATGCGCGCGCATGCTATCGTGTAATGAGTGGTTTCCCAGTTGCTCTGCCGTGCGCATGGGGTGATCAGTCGCCTCAATTTCTTAAGCCAGCGCATCACGCGGGTGTGGTGTCGAAGTATTAATACTTCCTCGCGCGTCACGCACTTGCGGAGACTACTAATGCTCCAACGACGACGCTATGGCGGAGGATTTTGAAGAGGACCTCAACTCTGCCGAACAAAGCAAAATCTCTACACGCGTTCACAACATCATATTAGCTTGAAATTACTGGAATAAATTAATATTGAAAAAAATTCGTTGCGGTCGTCGCCGCCTTGGCTGAGAAGGTGTCAAGCGCATGCCGCGCGGGCGTGACGTCTGGTCATTCATAATCCAGCGCCATGCCCGCGCATCACGGGCTGGTGCTGAAGAGTAAGAATAGCGCTTAAAGGCATCGTTCACGATGAAAATCGTTTCTGAGTTTTCAGCATATAATGGAAGCTCTGGTACCGTACACAACAACCATGTTGAAATAATCGCGAAAAAGTTGCTGAAAACTGCTTCTCCGGACCCCTTTTTCCTCATTTTCAGACCCCATTCAACCAATCGACTCATGAGAAAGGAAGAGTCGATCGCTACGAATAGCTGTTTTGACCCATGATCTCCCGATCAAATTCCAATCATCTTACTCTTAGCTGAGTTCTAAAGGAGAAAAGTTTGACCAATATGTGCAGAAAGGACATTCATGACGTAATCCTATTATATATTTCTTCAAGTTCCACTCATTTTTACTATATCACTTGCTGATCAATAACATTCTTTTCTCATTTGGTGAATGGACGTAACAGATGATCGACCCAAAGGCCAATCCCCGAACCCAGAAAGACGTTTTCAACTGGAAAAAAACTCCATTTCGATTCACTTTTGAGACTGCAGACTTCTTGAATGGGCTTGTCAGGGCTCACTTGAACGATATAATACAGAAACAGGGATTTGGTTTTCAGCGCGTACGATGCCTTTAAGTGTGGAGGAGGAGGAAGTGTACTTGCTTGTGCGTTAGTCTGCCTCACCACGAGGTGCATGAATCACAAACGCTTTCTTAATCCCCATGCTTCGCAATTTCCTATGCTTTAAATCGCGCCTTGCTCTTTTTTTGAATCCCGAAACAGTCTCGCTCTCCGGGCGCTGCCATTCTTGCGGACCCCCTGAAACCTCCAATTCGATTGTTGAGACCGAATTCCTCTGGTCTGTCAGAATTCGCTATTTTCTGACAGATTCACGGGAGAAGTCCGATAAATTACGGAGGAATATGGCCAGTAGTAAATCTCTGGCGGTAATCAGACAGAATATGCCAACACCAGAGATCAAGGTGAATTCTAAAGCAAAATTTCTGTAATCGGGCGGTAAATTGCCGATTGCAACTTTTGATTGCTTGGAAAACTCTGGTAAATTTCTGGGCTATTACCTCGGCCCTGTGAGTAGGCTTTAGCTGCTTTTCGATTTTTTCCACAGTTTTTGTGTTCCAGATTGAACGGGAGTGTTTGAATACGTTCAAGTTCTCTTTTTCTGATGTCTTAACAATATGAGTATACATAAATTTATTTCACGACTATCCAGCTCTTCGGATCAGGGGTGTGCGGAAATGTCTGTTTTCTAATTTCTGTTTATAATAGATTTTTGGCCTTCGCACTCTGTTTTCTGAAAAAATTTGCAAAAAACAGGAAAAAAATCAATGAAACCCAGCTCTGAAAAAATAGCAGCTTATTTGATCCTTTACAAGGTATTATTTGTGCTCAATGGCTTTTTTAGGGCGGGGTTCACGACAAAAAAGCTTATTGTTGTATCTTCTGTGAGAAGAATTGAGACCATGAGTCATCACAAAGTGAAATAATTGGAAGATTGAGAAAAACGCTCAGAAACAAGCCATTGCTGGATCTCTCAGCCCGCCTCACCAATTAACTAGATTTCTACAATTGCTTGTTTTTCGTCTTTTGTTTTGCATTTAAAGTAGTTTGCTGAACTGCTTCATAAAATAGAAGACGGAAAACAGGCATTTATAAAAATCTTGTCAGTTGAGGTAATTCCTACACTCCACCAATTATGCGTTCTAACTTGTTTTTGTGCGTTTTTTATACGCTTCTCACTTATTTTTATTTTGTGATGACCCAGAACCCATTCTTATAAAGAAGAATTAAACGTCGTTTTTATCTCGAACTCTTGCGCGCGCACTCGTAGGGTAATTACTCCGGCACTATGAGGGTAGCGTCCCAAGGCAGGGATTGGATTCAACCCCTTTTTCTCAGCAGCTGCTGCGGTTAGTTGCTAGCAGCAGCTGCTGCTGGCAGCGAGGGGTTGAACCCGATATCTGTCCTAGCATATAACCCCATTGTGTTGACGTACTACCCTACAGATGAGTGCTCTGAGAGTTTTGGCCGAGCAATAGCCGATAATGAGCCACAAAGTGACTGCTCTCCGCGTAATAACCTGGGCGCATCCGGAAACTAGCTGGTTGCCAGAAATAGCCGTCAAATAATGCTCCCGAGAAATATGTACACATGAGTGCGTGCTCCAAGGAAAGTGTACGACAGACGCATTTTCGAGGCAGATTCGGATGTCACCACCGCGGTCGGTCTAGCAAGCTCGGTTATGTCTCGGCTACTTCGCGAACAGCCTGGCACAAGGTCGCAGCCGCGTGATAGTCAAGAAATAATTGAAATGTTCGACAAATAGCCCACTAGGAACAGCAGTTCAAGAGCCTTGTGGGCTATTTCTTAGCCAAGACTCTCAGGGTGAGTGCCTCATGTTGTATCCATCATTGACGCGTCATTGCTACTACATATATGTCATTTGTGCAGTTTCCTGCTTCTGGATGTAATCGATCATTTTGTTGAATGAGCGACTTCCTCGAAAAAGAAATCCACTGTTTTATCGAACTGAAGAGTCGGATTTGCATCCGATTTCTCGATTAGGCTCGCTGAGTATTGTATGCTGAATTTCGCCAAATAAAAGAATCCTGCTTTATAGAAAATTAATTATCAAAAGTCACACGGAGGATGTGCGGAAAAAAAATTTGGAAACAGAAAATTTCATTTCAGTTTTGACGGAAAACAGAAACGTCTCCAAAAAAAATGACTTCCCAGTAACTGAGGGCCCACGTTGAACACCTTCTTCAATCCAGAATACAGAAAACAGAAAATTTTCAAAAATTCACTTAAATAGTGTTCAGGGTACAGCATTTGATATTTTTACAGCAGCACAGACAGCATTTAACCTTTACACATTTTTTGGTATCAAATGGTTCTTTGCACATCATCCTGAAGTCAACAGTCCCGGTCAGAGGAGGAGATATAGACTTTCGAGAGAGGCAGTTTTTAGGTGCAAAGTGTTCCTTTAAACTCCTTTTACCTGGGATAATAACAGTAGTTCACTAGATCAGAAGCTCAATATGTGCAACTCTGCCAATTCGAGACTTGTTGCATCGGCAAAAACAAAAAGCTTTATGCTCATCATTGGCTGAAGTCGGCATGAAGTCCTATTTTGCAGCGCTAAATTCACTGTAAGTGTGAATTTGCAGCTAGGATAGGTAAGAATGGGGTGAATATGCCCCGAAAATAAGGTGAATGCATTGGGCAAAAACTAAAATTAACCCCCCTCACAGGGTATTGAATATTTTAAAGCCCTCTCTGTGAGCTCTTGAATTTAATCCCACTTGCTGATGGCAAGCAGCCAACTTCATTTTTGCCTGCAGCGTATCCAGCGCGGAGTTTGCTTAAATCGTTTTATCACATTACAAAAAACAGACCGCACTCCTCGGTCAAGATTGGTAATGATAGTTCACTATAACACGCAGCAAATTAAATCTTTGCGCTGATTGATATCCAGCCGCTCAAGCAAAATTCCACGCTTTGCGCGAATAAACTTTGAAGATTGCGCTATAGGTGAATTTCTTACGCCTAATAAATAATAGAGGGTGATAAAGGCCGCTTTCCCCCGAAGCATCAAGTCTCGATCAAAGCGGCAGAGAAAATTTGCATAAGATTCAGTCGTAGCAGACCTGCCTTTCCCTAGTGTACACATTTTAACGATAATTTCGAGATAATGGCCCGTAGTAAACCCACCACTCAGTCAGAATCATCTGAGTGGGTGATAAGGCGCATGAGCCCGAAAGCAGTTCGGGCAATAGGCTCAGACGAGTCGGAAAATCGTATCCAGCGATAGATTTCTGAAAGTTGGAAGCTCCGCAGAAAAAGGTCGAGGTTGGCATTGCTCCTAAATGTCGTGAAATTGTCTTATTGGATTTGGCTCTCAACTTGATTTTTCAAATGTAGTAGAGAGTGTCGAATTAGGATTTGGCTGTGATGATACTATATGCAGATAACATAATCATTAAATGTAGTGAAATTGTTTGCAAACGGATTTGGCAGGAGCTCTATCAATTATCACAGATCAAATCACGCGCGTCAGAAGGGGTTTTCCTTGGGCGCATATTGAATCGAATGAGAACAAGGGAATAAACCCTGGCAGGCAAAAACGTTTCTATACAATGCCCGAACCGTGAAAGCGTTGAGGACACGAGAACGCCATAGTCAGTAGCGAGTAAATTGCGTTAGATTTCGTTTTCATGAATTTTATCTCATCGGTGAGGAAGGTCTGGTACCTGAAAAGTGGGAGCTACACTGAGAAAGGCAGGAATAGCATTTGGAAACCTTAATTCCCCAGCCCATAAGGCCACGTTTCGTTCCTTTGGTGCATTGTTGACTGAGGATTATTATTTTTCTTTTTGTCTTCATTCGCTCGCCAGAGGACCTTCTTTGACGCGTGATTTGACTGCTGATAATTGATAGAGCTCCTGCCAAATCCGTTCTGCAACAATTTCACTACATTTAATGATTATGTTATCTTGCATATAAGTATCATCACAGCCAAATCAATTCGATTTGAATTTCACTACATTTGAAAATCAAGTTGAGAGCCAAATCCCAATAAGACAATTTCGACACATTTAGGAGCAATACTTACAAATCCTTGACCTTTTCTGCGCAGACTTATCTTTCAGAAATTTCACAACTTTTTACAAGGGTTTCCCTTCTGCAAGTATCGTCAAGCTCTAAAAAGGCCAAGTTGTTTTTCTTTGAAGACATAGTGGTAGAAATGGAAAAGAAACAGCTGCTAGGATTTCAAGATAATAGTTGCAACATGACTTCCTACAGACAAGATACCAAGGCATATACTTTTTGAATTTAAAAGTCGAGAAAATGAAGAAATGAGTTTTAAAATGACCCAATGGTGTACTAGGGGTTGGGGCACAATCTAGAGCAGCGGGGGGAGAGGGCACCCACCATTCAAGACAGAAGTGAAATGAACCACCGATTGGTAAGGCTGCCAGTCGGAGTATTTTCATGACGTTTCTATAAAAACAATGATTGATAGCAGTATCAGACATCTTTTATCAGAATTTTCCATCATTTCTATGAGGTCTTGGGTGGCCTCACTGCCCGTCTAGGATAGACAGGAATCAGTCGCTCTATTGTAAACTTCACCGGTTCTTGCTGACGTGGCTCGTCTGCGCCGGCCCATATGTCTGATTCGGAACAGAACGATAGTTAAATACATCGTACGCGCAGAAAACCGTATATTATTTTCATGTTTTTGCGTAGCTTGGCCCCTCTAGTGAACGAAAATGTTGAAGGGGCCCATGAAAAACCTTCATTCTTCTTTCAACTCCCTTCTTACCATTAAAGAAAAGTCAATCGGAACACATTGTAAATACGAATTTGAATTTCGCGCCAAAATCATTTTCAGAGTTTTTGCATGTGGAGTTCGTGCCGTAACTATTTTTCCTGTTTATCCTTTTTGCAGTCGCACCAACATTCTAGGAAAAAGTGCTAGATGACTGGTGCGAAATTGAGTGGCGGATGTCTAATACTTTGACGCCTTCCAACCTCATCGTCCAACATTTTTGACTTGCGCCAAAGTTTACCAGTGTGGTCTACCGGGCTCAATCATAAAATTGAGGCCTGAAAAATGGAAAGTGATTTCCAGCACGAACGATAGTTAAAGTGCGCTAGAAGAGGACTACCGTAACCTTAGGGAATGATGTTATTCGGCTCTCTTAAAGCAAATTTGATGATACCCAATTGATCAATGATAAAGATAAAAAGAAGTGAAAGAGCGGTGTGTCTGCAACAGTCCTTCTCCCAGAAGTTCCAGCAGTTGAGGATCTGCCTGGACTACAAAGCAGAAAAAACAACACCACCGGTGGTGAAGAAGATCGTAGCGAAGTTCGGAGTCCCAGAACTTAGAAAATTTTAGAAGCCAACTCGAGTGAGATTACAATAGCCTTGTTCGCTGGCGCAATTGCCTATCGCTCTTGTTAGATTCGGAGGCATGACTTGCATACGGTGTCACTGGACATTAAAGCGGAGGTCACTGCGCTACGTCGCTTTGATCGGTCTCTGCACACTCCTACTAAGGTCCTGCACACGTTCCATGATGTCCTGCACTCTCTACTGAGATCCTGCACACATTCTTCGACGTCCTGCACACCCCTTCTGGGGTCCTGCACACGTCCCATGATGTCCTGCCCACGTCTACTACTGGTCCTGCACACATTGTGTACAATGATGTCCTGCACACTCCTACTGAGGTCCTGCACAGGTCCCATGGTGTCCTGCACCTCCTACTAAGGTCTTGCACACGATCCAGTATCTGCACACCCCTACTGAGGTCATGCACTGGGTCCCATGATGTCCTGCACACACCTTCTCGGGTCCTGCACACGTCCCATGATGTCCTGCCGCTTCTACTACGATCCTGCACCACGTACAATGATGTCCTACACACCCCTACTGAGGTCCTGCACAGGTCCCATGGTGTCCTACACACACTCCTACTAAGGTCTTGCCACACGATCCACCCGATGTCACTGCACACCCCTACTGAGGAGTCCTGCACAGGTCCCATAGTGTCCTGCACACACCATGCTGGGGTCCTGCACACGTCCCATGATGTCCTGCCCACTTCTACTACGGTCCTGCACACGTACAATGATGTCCTGCACACTCCTACTGAGGTCCTGCACAGGTCCCATAGGTACCCTGCACTCCTACTAAGGTCTTGCACACGATCCATGATGTCCTGCACACTCCTACTGGGAGGTCCTGCACAGAGTCCCATGATGTCCTGCACACTCCTACTGAGGTCCTGCTGGAGTCCCATGATGTCCTGCACTCTTACCCATACTAAGGTCTTGCACACACACGTTCCATGATGTCCTGCACACTCCTACTGAGGTCCTGCACAGGTCCCATGATGTCCCTGCACACTCCTACTAAGGTCTTGCACACGTTCCATGATGTCCTGCACACTCCTACTGAGGAGTCCTGCACAGGTCCCATGATGTCCTGCACACACTCTACTGAGGTCCTGCACAGGTCCCATGATGTCCTGCACACTCCTACTAAGGTCCTTGCACACGTTCCATGATGTCCTGCACCTCCTACTGAGGTCCTGCACAGGTCCCTTGTGAGCTGTCCTGCACGCTCCTCACTAAGGTCTTGCACACGTTCCATGATGTCCTGCACCTCCTACTGAGTCCTGCGCACACATTCTACGACGTCCTGCACACCCCTACTAGGGTCCTGCACACGTCCGCATGATGTCCTGTCCACTCCTATGTGCAGACCTGCACGTTCCATGATGTCCTGCACACTCCCTACTGAGGATCCTGCACAGGTCCCATGATGTCCTGCACACACTCCTACTGGGTCTTGCACACGTTCCATAATGTCCTGCACCTCCCTACTGAGGTCCTGCTTTTTTAGGTTCCATGATGTCCTGCACACTCCTACTAAGGTCTTGCACAGGTCCCACTGATGTCCTGCACACACTCCTACTAAGGTCTTGCACGTTCCATGATGTCCTGCACACTCCTACTGGTCATGCAGGTCATGATGTCCTGCCTCTACAGGTCCTGCAGGTCCGCGATGTCCTACACCTCCTACTAAGGTCTGCACAGGTTCCATGATGTCCCTGCACACTCCTACTGAGGTCCTGCACACGTTCCACCTGATGTCCTGCATACTCCTACTGAGGTCCTGCACACATTCCACGACGTCCTGCACACCTACTGGGGTCCTGCACACGTCCCACCTGATGTCTATCCTGCCTCCTACTACGGTCCTGCACACGTTCCATGATGTCCTGCACACTCCTACTGAGGTCCTGCACACGTTCCATGATGTCCTTGCACACTCCCTACTAAGGTCTTGCACAGTTCCATGATGTCCTGCACACACTCCTACTGAGGTCTGCTGCACACATCCTACGATGTCCTGCACCACCACTCCTACTAGAGGTCTGCACAGAGTCCCATGAGTGTCCTGCACACTCCTACTTGGTGCTGCACACGTTCCATGATGTCCTGCACACTCCTACTGAGGTCCTGCACAGGTCCCATGATGTCCTGCACACTCCTACTACAGGTCTTGCACACATTCCATGATGGTCACACGTCCCTACTGAGGTCTACAGGTCCACAGTGTCTACACTCCTACTGAGGTCCTGCACAGGTCCCACCAGTATCCTGCACACCTCCTACTAAGGTCTTGCACACGTTCCATGATGTCCTGCACACTCTACTGAGTCTACAGGTCCCATGATGTCTACACCTCCTACTGAGGAGTCTTGCACACACATTCCATGATGTCCTGCCCGCCTCCTACTGAGGTCCTGCACACATTCTACGACGTCCCTGCACACCCCTACTGGGGTCCTCTTTGCACACGTTCCGTGATGTCCTGCACACTCCTACTAAGGATCCTGCACACGTTCGATTTGATGTGCCACATGCACACTCCTACTGAGGCCCTGCCCACATTCTACGACGTCCTGCACACCCCTGCTGAGGTCTCACATAGTCAACCGACACTTCAACTCATCCTGCGACGCCTTCTTATCGATGGTGCGCTTTGAACAAATACTGCCGCGGTCAAGTACATCAACCCGCACAGCGTCCTCTTCCGAGCCGGACGTTCCAAAGTACACCACCCTAAAGAGCAAGGTGTTTATATGGAGTCTAAGAAAACAATGACTGATAACGAAAAACCCGCCATTTTCATAAACTATTCTTGAGAGGCCGGTTTCCGAGTTTCAAACGCCCGTTAGGGGCCAGAAGTGTTCGCGGTGACTTCGGACAATTATTTTCGTCATTCCCGTGGCCGATTACCTCTAGTCACAAATTTTCCGAGCGATTTATTCCACGCCTTCCAAAAAATGGTTTTCGACGGACTGAGTGGAGGTGGAGGCGGAGGCGGAAGGCGGAGGCGGAGGAGGAGGCGGAGGCAGTGGTGGAAGAACGTTTTTGCATGCTTTGAGAGGTCATAACTTTAGAAAGCGAGGGACGGTTGGGATGAAAAGCTGCACACATATGTAATTTCTTGCAGCGCGTCGAATAGTGTACAGCTCATGCACTCTGTTGACGAGTATGTGAGCTGTTGATCATCATTGTAGGGCATCCGCGCGGAAGAGATCAAAGCCAAATCCTGGTGAGCGCTTCGCGCTCCATTTCTCGGCTGAACGGGCCTCATTCAAAAGTTGATTTTTTCGGCTTTGGAACCCGGCACTTTGAGCGGTGGTCCAACAGGTGGTATCATCAAATTTCAAGTTTCTTCAAGCACTGTTTTCAACCGAACTTTTGTTTCTGAGCACACGTTAAGGTCAATCTTGGAGCATGATGCCAATCGAACGGTTCACCATCTGACCTCGACGACTTGTGGCTACGGCTCTTTGCGCCATAGCATTGGCTGGGTGCGATCTTGCAGGGAACTTTTTCTTTGCAAAAGTTTAAAAATACATATCTTAAAAAAAAAAACTTGCTTCGATCTTGGCGTTCCACGCAAATCAAGAGTCAAAGTTCTATTGTAAGACGCCGCCGTATCTGTTTCTGGGTTATTATCAACGCCATATCGCTTCGATTTTCCGAGATCCGCTATGGCCGGCCAAGGCAATGAGACAGTGCTACGTCGACAGAACGAGCGCCTCGCCCCAAACGGCACTGCACGGACTCTTTCAACGCCCTCACTCGTGAAGTATCAATAATCATCCTGGTCCGACTTCTCAGAACTTTTTGGATTACTGATTTCCAGCAATCACCAGCAAAATCCAACTTTATTTCGACTAGATTAGCTTGAAACCACTTCATTTCAACTAAGGATCGACTGCCAGAGACTATCAACTATGAATTGGCTTCTCAAAACAACTGTGTCCCCACATAGCGCTATCCACAGGGAAAGAGAGACTGAAATTCACTGCCGGCCGATTAGAGATGATATAACGGTAGAAACAAGCTTTAATTCACGAGTACAATTTTTTTGGGGGTGTGTATACGTCTGTTGGTACCTGCTCGTTGGTGCCCCTGCTTCTGAGCCGGAACCCAGCAGACGTTTGAGGTACACAGGAACGTTCGAGCGATATAGCGTGCACAACTATATCGCGAAAGTATCCCGCACATTGCATAGTGGTGTCGCCGTCCGGCACACTAAGGCCTCTGGTCCATAACACCTTAGGATCCGTACCTAGAGTCATGGAGTCTTTGGCCACAAGCCACAATTTCGCCACCCTGAACTGTCGATCGCTGTCGAGTGATATCCAAAAACTGCGCTATCCAGACTTCTGAGCTATTTCCATGCACCGTTTGCTGCTTTGCAGGAAACCCGCCTCAAGGATAGACCCGTCATCAGCGTCGGAGAGTACACCATCTACTGCGGTAACGCTGACGATAGGAGAGTGGGAGGCTGTGCAATAGCTGTAAGGAAGGATTTCAATGGTATGGTCAAGGAGTTCGGCTCAACGTCGTGTCGGAATGCATTCGTACGACTGCGGGATCACAGAGGATTCAATCTGTGGATAGTGAGTGCTCATGCGCCCACTGAAACCGCCGAAGACAATTCGAAGGATGCGTTTTATGAGGAACTCAATACGTTGCTGGCCAGGATACCTTGTCAACATGCTGTTGTCGTGGGGATTGACGCAAATGCGAAGATGGGACTTGATCAGGAATCCGAAGTACTCGGTAAATGGTTCTACCCAGTGGAGCAAACATCGGACAATGGCTACCGCCTTGTCGACTTTGTGAACGCAGTGGTCTGATTATTGCATCGACATTCAAGAGGAATCATCGCCGCCATCAGCTTACGTGGCAGGGACCAACCCGGCTATCTCCAGAAGAGCAGCGGAAGCGGAAGATGACAACTTTGAAACTACAGCTTGACTATGTCCTGACGAGAAATATTCCAGTATCGGACATTCGAAAATCTAGAGCTGTGTGGATGTCGCATTCGATTCGGATCCCCGTCCTGTTCTGTTGACCTTCACTGCGAGGATTCATAAGAGGAGGCGAGGGGCTCAGCCTCTCCAGAGGATTGACATGACAAGTCTCAGAGATGAAGAGTGCAGAAGGAATTTCCGACAACGCGTTTCTATTCACATCGGAGTACGGACTAAGAAGAAACTTTGCGACGCGGATTCTTTGTCAAATGCATCCAGGACGCTTCGAAAGAGGCACTCCCGGTTGTACAGCCTAAGAAGAAGTTCGCCTACGTCTCAGAAGAAACAACATCTACCTACAACAGAGTATGTGCTCTCCGAACTGCAGGAAACTTCGTGGAGGAGAAGCGTCTGAGGAGGAAGTTGCGTCGGCAGCTTCAAAGTGACCGCGAACGAGAGTGGACGTGTAGAGCTAAGGAGTTCGAGAAGGCTTGGGAGGAGAAGAATCCGAAGAAAGCCTACACGTTGCTGCAACAGTATAGCGGGAAGATGAAGAGATGTTCTCCTGTCTTGAACGCTACCAATGGAGTTGCAGTTGGTGATGCGACGCTGCCAATATGGAAGGATTACTCCAGTTCACTACTGAATCGTCCAGCGCCATCAGTACCTGAGCTCCCGCATGTTCAGAGAGCACATTACGATGTCAGTGAGGAACCGCCGACTGAGTCTGAAGTTTTGGATTGTGTCCGGAAAATGAAGAATGGAAAGGCAGGTGGAGATGACAAGATCACTGCTGAAATGCTGAAAGCTCTTTCTCCGTCTGGGATTCGTGAAATGACCAACACCATCCGTGCCATATGGATGAGCGAAAGGATACCTGATTCGTGGAGACATGCGATCATCGTACCTCTTCACAAGAAGCTATCCGTCACGGATCCTAAGAACTACAGAGGAATCTCTACTTCGTGTCATGTACAAGGTTTTAGAACGTATCATTCTCGAGCGACTTATCAAACATCGTGAAGGAACGACCAGAGATGAGCAAGCCGGTTTTCGACCTGGAAGATCGACCATCGACCAAGTGTTCGTCGTGAGAAGAGTAATTGAATCGTGGCAGCGGTTTTCGAAGCCATTACAGCTTGCTTTTTCGGACTTTGAAGCCGCGTTCGACTCTCCTCATCGTGATCGATTGCTCAATGCTCTGCGAGCAGATGGAGTCCCGGAAAAGTATGTTCGGTTAATCGAGGACATGAACAAAGGAACAACAGCAGCAGTTCGTACACCTGTCGGATTTACGTCAGCTTTCGAGGTGAAAACAGGAGTAAGGCAAGGAGCCGTTGCAGGACCTTTTCTTTCAACTTCGCCGTTGATGACATCATGCGTAGAGTTGCAGAACAGTTTCCTGCGGATGTGATCCTAACACCATCAGGACGCTCCCTTGTCGACCTGGAGTACGCCGACGACATTGTGTTATTCGCTGAAAATAACGCAAAACTGCAAAGGATTGTGAACCTCGTTTCGAAGTATGCCGCAGCCTATGGACTTCGTCTTCGTCCCAACAAATGCAAGCAGATGTGGGCCTCTCAGAGGCCTTCAACGGGAGTTTATGTGGACGGACAACGTATCGAACTGGTGGGCGATTTCTGTTATTTGGGCTGTTTGCTGAAGAACGATGGTAGTTATGCAGCGGATATTCGACAAAGATGTGCGAAAGCTACGTCCGCATTTAATTCTCTAACCAAGTGCTTGTGGTCTACCACCATCGCGAAGGAAGTCAAGTTGCGCGTCTACCTATCCGCTATTCGCCCTATCATGATGTACGGATCGGAGACGTGGGCAGCACCGAAGACGCAGATGGAAGGGTTGGATTGCACGGAGAGGAAGCTTTTTAGGCGTTTGCTTGGATATTTCTGGCCGCGTGTATGCCATAACGAAAACCTTTACAAGGGAATCGACGCAGTACATCAACGCTTGACACGAGGGAGGTGCCTGCATCTCCTAAAGCCATCTCAAGCAGCAATGGAAAGTCGACTTCGACTGCTCGGGCATATACTAAGAAGAACGCCGGATCGTCTCGTACAGCACGCTCTAAGAATGCTTCCACATCCTGTCTGGAAACGGCCACCTGGGCGTAGGCGAAAGTTCTGGACGGATGTGGTTAAAGAGGATTCAAAGTCACTCGGCATCGAAAGACAGTTCAGGCGCGATCTTTCTTTTCGCAGGAAATGGAATAGTGACAGCTGGATGGAATGTGTTCAAATTGTGGCTGAAGACCGTGAAAATGGACAGGGCTGACTACTAGGACGGCACACCTCGGTGAAGATGCGGAATGACCGCGTCAGGCGAAAGCCAACCTATGGCATATATATATGCAAGCTCACAAACCGCCAGTGAAATTCAACATCCTCTACACGACGCTCTGAAAATGTCTGAAATAAATTGAGCTCTGAACCTTTACGCCCTCTCCTGAAAAGCGAAAGCATTTGTCCCTGATGAACCCACAGCACACCTGATTCGCCTCAGCAAAGGAGGGTGGGGAAATTCCGTTACTCTTCGAAGCAAGAAGACCTACACGAGCATGACCCTACAATATCAGCAATGCGTGGACATTACCGCACGGTAGATAACATCAACTGGTTGAAGTTTCGGTACGTATAGCCTGTTCCCATTTTCGAGCCGATCACTGCAAGGCTTATCGGGCTTACCATGCGCTGTCCTAATCGCGGCGTTTGTTACCTATTGCGCACTTTTTGCCGAATTTTGCCGAAAAATGAGAGGAAAACGGCAAACGACAAAAATCGTTCCAAAACGGCCGGCAAACGGCAACCGGCACTGCCGCACATCCCCGATCGGGAAGGCTCTCTATCGTGGAGGTACGTGTTCAATTAGCAGCAGGTGCTGCAAAATTTTATTTATAGCAGAAACACAGAGCCAGTCAATATTCAAATATGGTGGGTATTCAACGGTAATTTTTCATAAAGTTTATGAGAAGAATCTAACGAAACCAGGCATCGTACGTGAAAGGTTTCTGCTTAGGCATTTTTTATAGTGCTCACTATACTTGGGACCGAATCGAATAAATATTCGAATAATTCGAATATTCGAGTATTCGAATATTCGATTCATTCGGGAATTTAAATTTTGGGGTTTATTCGAATATTCGATTTATTCGGGAATTTAAATTTTGGATTTATTCGAATATTCGATTTATTTATTTATTTAGTATTTATTTGAGACGCGGAACTAGTCCACGTGAGTAATACACATCATAATAATAAAAATTGTCAAGCAACTGAAAAATTACACACAGTGGCAAGAACCTAGACTTAGTAAAAAACAAAACGCACTAGCCGTGAAATTAATTCAAAAAGCATGTAAAAACAAAGTACAATACCGCCCGCGACTTTGGGAAAAACGGCGTTTTCGGCGCTTTTTTCCGCCGGTAAGCGCCGCTTTCTCGTAACTTCGTTCAAAGTGGTCTGTTTGGGTAGTCAGGGACATATTTAGAATCAGCATCGAGAGCTCTTCATTTTGAGCTCACACATGCCTTACCCGGCAAACAAGGCATATAGGGTTAACACAATCAATCGAGTGTACGAAAACTGAGGCTAGATATCAAATTGGTGTAAATATTTGACTTCATATCAACCAAGCAGGTCTAGGAGGAGTTACACACAAGTATTATAGACCAAATTTTGGAGGTGGCGAAAGTGAAAATTAATGATTTTTAGCCATTTTGATGCCCCGGCAGACACAGTAATCGTCATTCTCTCGGGCTCAAGGTGCCCGCGATCACAACCAAGCCTAATGTAAACTATTTTAGAACACTTAAAACCTCTCTGGAGGCATTTCTCGGCCAGCGCCATCCCCGTGACTTTGGCTTTGAAAAACGACGATCGATCACAGACGTCCCGTTCTCGGCTCAAACGGGACCAATCGACCTGCAACTCGGCCCACCGCATTAGTTTTTGATCTTCTTTCAAATAAGCACTGCACCAGCACTATCCGGAAAATTTGATTTCTCACATTTTTGGGGTGTGCTGAAACCTTCACCTGCCCAGGGGTGAAGGTTGGTGGAGTACATGGCTCCACCCAACGAAGCTATGGTGTTAACCCGTTGACGGGCACACCAGGCCCTGTTGTTTTTACGAATTTTTGCCGAAAATTTGCCGTATTAAGCGAAATTTTCGGCAAACGGCAACGGCAAACCCCAAAAACGGTCGGCAATAGGCAATTGCCGGACACCCCTGGGGGCAACCCCCCGAGCACCGGCGCTTGCCCTCCACCAATCGGGAGGCTACCGCCGAAGTGACAATTTGGCTTGATTGGAGCCCCCCTCCCGTCACTGCCCTGAAGCCTCCCTGACATTGCCCTGAAGCCCCCTGACACTGCCCTGAAGCCCCTTTGTCAGCCCACTTGTCACTGCCTTGAAGCCCCCCTGTCACTGCCTGGAAGCCCTCCCCCCGTCCCTGCCCGGAGCACCGATGTCACGGCCCGGATCACAGACGTCACGGCCCCAAAGCAGTGACGTCACGGCTCCCCCTGATAGCGTCGCCGCTCTCCTCCAAAAAATACTTTTTCTGAGAGGGACTCAAAGTCCCTGTCCAGGGCCGGCCCTGTTTGGCCGAATGCGGCTCTTTATGAGGTGAGGCGCCTTTTATACCGGTTGAGCACGTGATAGATCACAGGAGAAATCACGTCAAATCGGGACAAAACTTGACGTGAATGACGATGCGTGCGTTCAGCCTACTATGCCTTCTCTGACGTCTATTGTCGTAAACTACCTTCTACGACTGCTTCCCATATTTTCCGTCTCTTTCTCTCGGGGGCAAGCGCCGGAGGAGAGTAGGGCCTCCTGAAGCCCCCTTTGGGAGGCCTCCGCTGTCGTTCCCCCAAGTCGAAAACGGGCTCTATTGTCCGGCGCTTGCCCCCCCCCCCCGCAGAGTCTGAGTTATTTCCTCAGGCCACGTTTTTGTCGGCCGGTTCACGTCAGGGTTGCGACTCAGCGCAACGGGGGGTCGAAAAAAATTTCGTTTTTTTTTGCGAAAAAAAAATTGTAAAAAAGGAATTCTTCAAGCCATTTTGTAACGTAAAATGAGGTAGGAATAAGAAAATTGTCTTTTATACCCGCAAGTTTGATTTTTTTCAAATTAGCCACTCAAAAAAGCGAAAGCAAATTTTCATCTCGAGAGGGAATCGTAAAAATCTTTCAAAAGTTTTGAAAATTTCTGTCTGTAGGGGGTCAAAGCTCCATCGAAGAGTGGCGAAACAGCTCCGTCCAATACGAACTTTTTCATCGGGAAAATATTTTCCTAACGTTGAGTTTTCATTAAAAAAGCCCTGAATTGGGCCATTTCGTTGCCATGTTCTCTTTCACGAACTGTTTTAGTTTTGCTTCTTAAGCAGGGTACAGCACGAGGTGTGGACAAGGCGTATTTTACTTGGACCTTTCACTCCTTCAGGAGCAAAATTTTGGCGAATTTCTCGGATCGCCCTCCCATATGCGTTATTTGGTGTTTTTTGTTGTGGAAATTTTAAAAAGGGGAATAATTCACTCTAAAAGATTTATAATTTGAAAAAGAGGAACCATTCGAAAAAACAAGGCACTAACAGTGAATTAGATCACTGAAGAGGAAGATTTTATGTGAATTCTACGGTAGAATCTAATTCTTCGCAAAAAGAATGATTATAAATGCCTACGAAAATGGTTCACTTGGTTTCCCAGCGAGGCTCAGACCCCCCTTCACCCTTGCGCAGCTCGCCCCCCGGAATAGATAAGACTTCCCCACACTTCCCGAGCTCAATTTTTGAGGGACCATAACTCCATTCCCAGAAGGTCTTGTACGATTCTAGAAGCATCATTGGAATCAGAATGGGACCGGTTTCAAGATAGGCAAAGAAACAGAGAAGAGATTTCAATTGCGAGCAGTGCCTTAAACATGTTCATTCGACCGGACAACTATTCCGTGTTTTAGAACCATGTCACTGAAATACGACGTTCTAATGCGTTTCTCGCCGTTTCTTCGTAATTTTGGTAACCCTTGGAGACCTACGCATTGTTTCATGTGAAAGACTCGGAGACGAAGATCATCGTGAACACTGCCTTTAAAGGCACAGTCCAACCTCAGAGGTAATTTTTGATATTTTGGTCCGGTCGCCCTCTATAGCAACCCTGCCAAGCGCGAAATCTCATTTCGCTCAAATAAGCGAGAAATGGCTAGGAAAAAGTCGACCACGCCCCCTTGAAAGAAAAAATGGGCATCGCCCACTGGCAGGTTTCCGACCTCAACAGGGGAGAGACGCGCGAATGATTTTATTTAAAATCTATGTTCTTCCTTTTGTTTTTGGTCTGGCTTTATATGGTGACCTGCTTCAGAATGATGGCTGCGAAAAACGAGAAAATACAGGCTCGAGACAACTCGTCCGCGAACTTCTACCAGTTCAAATTCGAAATTTTTGAGGAGCCGTAACTCAGTTCGCAGTTAGTTCTGAGCGATTCTGGAGACACCATTGTGATCGCCGTGGAGTTTTCTCTAAGATAGGCAGAAAAACAAAAATTCAGTTTTGAGCTTGGACTGTGGCTTTAAAGGCACAGAACACCCAGAGAATTATTTTCCCGTTTTCATGCTTATATTGGAGAAAATCACACGCTGATCACAGTGGTATCTTTGAAATCGTTCAAGAACCCCTACGAAAGGAGTTATGGCTCCTCAAAAAAGCCTATTATTTGAGGGCGGAAAATTGGTGGACGAGTTGTCTTAGGCTTGTATTTCTTTTCATTCGCAGCCGTTGCGCAAGAGCGAGCCAGGATAACGACAAAGACCGGCAATGTACTGAAGAACGTAGGCTCGGTTTAAAGGCAGTGTTCACGATAAAAAATGTGTTTCAGTTTCCACTAGGAATGGGTAGTGGAGGGGCACAATGTAACGTTGACGTCGAAAGAACGCTTGAAAACGAGCCAGGAAAAGCTCCAAAAGAGCCTGAAGTTGCCATTTCGAGCGCAAGGCAAACCCAAAAGCGCAATACACGCCCACCGATGTGAACAAATGAATGCTGTAGATCGTGAGATGAGCGATGATTTCCAGTTATTAGCCCCGTTCTTCCCTTCATTCTCAGCTTCTCTCTTTACTCAGGTCAGCTAGCATACATCGGCTGCAAAAGACGGAAGTTACAAGCCTTGGACAACTCGTCCACCATGTTTCCTTAGCTCAAATTTTGAGGGACCATAACTCCGTTCCCAGAAGGTCTTGTACGATTTCAGAGACATCTTTGGAATCAGCATGCGGCCGTTTTCAAAGTAGGCGGGAAAACAGAAAAACAATTTTTATCGTGAACACTGCCTTTAAATTCATCCATCCATCCAGCCGATATCGAGGTCGAAAATTCGGAAGGGGGTCGGGTCTGTGGTGGTCGCTTATATCTCGCTTCTTTGGAGGAATTGTGACCTCGAATTTGGCATGTGTTATACAGGAGGGGTCTTCTACAGAATTACACGAAAACCTCAAAATTCATATCTGAGAGTGTATGTACTGTGCCTTTAAGGCCTAGATTGCTCGGATGAGTGCGGGCGGAGCAAGCACCCGACCGGTCGTTCTTGGCAAAACATAACAGTGATAAGGAGCTTTTAACATGCTAAGCCCGATAAGCCTTACTTTTAATGGCTCAAAATGAGGCAGCTAGGCTATATGAAATTCCTCATGAAATGTAGTTTTCTAGAACCGATTTCGGACGTAGAGTCTGGATATGCCGTTCCCAGCTGCCTAGAATCACTCTGGAAAAAAAGTTATAGGCTTTTTGTAAAGCCTAGCGGCAAGGTAAAGGTACTCAGCGGGCAATTTTTGGAGTGTTTGGAAAAAATTTCAGATTTCGCTAAAAACTTGTATGTACATAGAGGTGATCTAGGGTGGTGAACACGAATTTGGAGTGCGTTTGTCGAATTTCTGAGGTTTACTGCACATTAATGTGGGTATGTACGTTGTCAGTTAGGGGGCAAAACCCACTTTACAGTTAATATTTTGAAAATCGACAAACGGGCGTCAAACTCGTATTCTCCACCCCGTAAAAATTTCGAGTCAAGCCTGGGACTTTGACCAACTACCGTATACCCACCGTAATCTACCGTAATCTGTCAGAATTTGATAAACGGACTCCAGATTCGTGTTTAGCACTCCAACTAACCAACATAGTTTCGCAGGATTATTGTCCTTTTGTTTCTTTTTTTTTTCACCATGTCTTATATGTCGTAATAAATCTAATCTAATGTAATCCACTCTAATCTAAATAGTAACTTGATTTAACAAGTTTGAGAATGGAAAGGATGACATTGCGCCATGCATCGGTTTGAAATGGGTAATCGCAGGCTTATTTGTGCATTGGGCAGGGGCGGAGTTTTTTTTTCAGTCGTAACACAGCCACGTTGGTACAGTACATTGAAAAACAACAGATGATTTTTCCCGTTCCTCAAGAAATATTATGAATTTTAGGATGAGCGGAAAATTCGAAAATTCCACACAATTCAAATACTTATTACTATCCATATCCAAACTGGCGTCATCTGAGAAGATTTACCAATCTTTATTGACTGGTTACCACTGTTCCCTCTAGTTCAGAGGGGAAATACTCGGGTCCTTAGCATGCGTGTGCGCGTGAGCTGCTTCTCCTTTCCCACTACGCATTCTCGCGGTCTCTCCATTGACATCCGCAAAAATAGAGGTCGGTTCGAAATAGAGGAAAACTTCAACGATTCCAGAGTCCTTCCACGTCGTAAACTATATTGTTTGGTCTACATAACTTGCTCATTCAGCGGCTTCTTGAGATCATGTGTAGTTCTCATTGGTCGGTGACTCCGATTGACTTGCCATACTCTTCTAATTTTTCATACTCTTTCTTTAGTTCTGTTTATCAACTTACTTTTATTTCAATACCATCCTCATTCAATCATATCTCCTATTCGCAAGCCTTTAGAAAAAAAAAACGAATATCGCGCTTTGAAGGCAGTGTTCAAGACGGAAAAGTTGCCCCTTTCCGGCAAAACGCGAGCTTTGTGTCCTTTTCAGAAGATTAATAACGGAAGTTCGACCAAAAACGGCCTTGAAGTAAGTGAAACTCGTGGACCAGCTAACCCACTGGACCACCCCGCCCACGTCATACAAAGCCTTAGTTATACAGCGGCGGGACGCTGTGGAAATAAAAATACAACTACCACTTATTTGCGTCCTAACTGTGCTGAGGCATGCCAAAAGGAAGAGTTGTCCCAGAAAAACGCTCCGAAAGGCCGCACCGAGCAGTTATACACGCCGCGACTTTGTATACTGTATCCTTGCGGGACCTACCCTGTCGGACATTTGCCAATTTCCATCAGCTGATTATTTTTCAGATCTAAATTGATTAAAATATCACCAAGACGACATAATGATCACTGCTATGACAAGAGCAATAGATTTATAGTGACTTTCTGCAATAAACAAGTGATGGAGGCGTGAAATATCGATAAAATACAATTGAAACGCCCGGGAATCTTTAGTCTGCAATATTGCGTTAAAGACGTCAAGGACGAAACATTGCAGACGAGTCCCTGAACCACGCGGCAAGCGGCGGCAATGTCAGCGCGGGACGTTTTTATTCCGCTGTTGTATGACTAGGGCCTAACAGTTGCCCTGCTTTCGTTTCACCAGAACAGGCCCCGAATTTTCGGATATTCCTTATCGCGAAACGTTCTAACATCCCATCATGTGGATTGGCCCATCTTATTTTTAGAGTGTTTTTGGTACAAGACAACAGAAAACAAAGTCGGCTACCGAAAATTTTGAAGCGGAGAATCCACTGCCGCCGTCAGGTTTGACGCTGTGTCCGCATTCCCCCGAAAAACATACCAAGCAGACATAATTAAATATCTCTGCAATTTTTTGAACAGTTTTCTTCTGGTACTTGAATGTTTTGTGGAGATTTTCACCTATTAGCCTCTACTTCGTGAACTTAGCTACTCTAAAACATCGGAAACTAGAATACGGTCATAAATCCTCAACCTTGTCTTTAAAGGCACAGTACACCCTCAGATATGAATTTTGAGATTTTCATGTAACTGTGTAGAAGACCCCTCCTGTATAACACGTGCCAGATGCCACATCTCATTTCCTCCAAATAAGCGAGATATAAGCGACCACCACAGGCCCGACCCCCTTCTCTCACCACCACAGGCCCGACCCCCTAACCAAATTCCGAACTCGATTGCTGCTCGATGGATCGATGAATTCCAACAAGTCCTCGTTCTTCAGTCCATTACCGGACTGTCTCCTTATCCTGGCCTTCTCTCACGCAACGATTGCGAATGAAGAGAAATACAGGCCTGAGACAACTCGTCCACCAATTTTTCACCTTCGAAATCTAGGCGTCTTGGAAGAGCCATAACTCTGTTCAAAGGGGGTTCTGGACGATTTCAGAGATACCACTGTGATCAGCGTGTGACTCTCTCCAAGATGAGCATAAATTCTGAGAATTAATTTTTTGGGTGTCCTGTGCCTTTAAGACTTGCTCGACTGGCTAATAATAGTCTTCAATGGTGGCTAGGCAATGTCAGTCAGCAGAATTATACAGGGTGACTACTAAGTATAAGCGCGCGCGAAATTAGGGCTATATGAGAAGTACACGCTGTTTAGCAGGTTTCTCTGCTGCGATCGGTCCAAAAGATTGCTCATTACGACCTCCACATGATTTGCTGACAATGACCGCCTATGGCTTCGAGCTTTGCCTTCTTAAGTGGAATTAAGGACTTGTGTGGAGCACTGCAAGTCGTCTATTATCAAATTGCTTCAATTTCGCTGATTTCTCGCCCAACATCTTCCGAACTTGGTAATTTGCCGAGTTTTTAGCTTGACTTCCATCATTCACACGCAAAATTTCGAATGGATATAGGTCTACGGTCGCTCTCGGAGCCAAACTCGGGTTCGCATTTGCGGAATACGGCTGTTGCGCCACGCGACACGATGGTATACCTCACGACCTCAATTCATTCGAAGTGGTCCCAGCAAGGTTATCACCCTATTTCGTGATGCAACAGCCGTTCTTCTCTCTGAGGAATTTGGCTCCGAGAACGGCAGTAGAAATCTGAGAGTACAGTGAATCTTGACAAGGATTCGAAAATTTCCTCCAAATTTTTCAACATGCATGGATCGACGTTAAAGATAGTGCTCACGATAAAAACCGTTCCCGAGTTTTCACCGAAATCCGAAACGTTTGGGGTAGAGTATATCAAACGAATAAAATTCTCGAATTTTCGAATAAACGAATTATTCGAGAAATTGACTTGTCCGAATATTCGAATTACTCGAATGAATGACTTTTTCGAATAGCCGAATAAACAAATCATTCGAAAAATCGGCTTTTCCGAATTGTCGAATAAACGAGTTTTTCGAATAAGTGAACTCCTCGATTAGTCGAATAAACAGGCTATTCGAAAATTTGACTATTCCGAATAATCGAGTAATCTAATTACTCGAAAATTTGACTTTTCCGAATAATCGAACTATTCGAATAACTCGAATACGAATAATTCGCGAAATGAAATTGTCCAGAATCCAAAATTACGAGTATTCGAATAAGAAGAGCTGGCCGAGTGAACATAATCGAACCCCCGTTCGCTGCACTACCATTTTCATGACATATTTTTGTATAGTATAGTAAAAAAACATTTGAATGTACTTCCACAAAAAAGACATTCTACATAGCGTAAAAGTATTCAAACTAACATTTATCACTGTCTATTAACAGTTGTTCAATGATACTATCAAAGACTCTGAATTTTCTTAAAGGCAGTGTCCACGATAAAAACCATGTCTGATTTTTTGGTGGAGATCGGCAGCTGCAGGGCCTAGCGCAACCCTAACGTTGGAAAAACTGAGAAAAATGAGCTCGGAACGGTCCCCTACCGCCCCAAAGTTGGACACCCGTCAGCTCGTCACACCCAGATGCACTTTCCACGCCCACCGACGTAAACAAATGAATGCTCGAGATTGTGAGATGAGCGATGGTTTCCGATCAATAGCCCCGTTCTTCCCTTTATTCCCAACTTCCCTCTTTACTCAGGTCAGCTCGCATACATACATCGGCTGCGAAAGACGGAAGTTACAAGCCTCGGACAACTCGTCCACCATGCTTCCCTACTCAGAACTTTCTGGGAAAGCTAACTGCGTCTTATTGGGCCGAAAGTAAGCTTCGCCCGTCTATTTCACCGAACTTTCACGGTTTTAAGCTTCCCGCGAGCTTAAAACCGGTCGTAAGCATGCATCGCCCATGTATGGTTGATGCGTCGTTTTCTAAGCTCGCACTAAGCTTCCCCTGGAGTTGATTAGATGTCGGAAGCCTAACGAAATACCGAATAGTCGCGCAAAGCAAACAACGGGGACTATAGACGCGGTAAGCTTGCGATAACGGCGTGAACAAGAATCCTACGTATCGACTTTCGACGAGTCTGACCAGTGTGCTACCACTCACAGGAAAGAGTGCAAGCGTCCGGCCATGAAGCTGTTCATCATTCTCCTTTCTTTTCTTCTCCTTTTTCTCCGCCTTCGTTGCCTTTAAATCCTCGATTCAAAGGTTGTGTTCACGATGGTTTTCGATTTTAAGATTAGAACTCGATCCTAAGGTAGATTTGAAATGACGAAGAATTTGAATTCCGGTTCTCTCATTCAGCCCCACTACTTTTAGAGGAACTGTTCGTGGGGACAATAAAAACTTTCAGCCAACGGCCGCAGTTAATTACGGATTTTCTTTTGTTGCTTTCTTTTCTCTGGACCCTAATGTCTGTACTGTGGAAAATCAAGTCATTTAACATCGGCATGGATCCTGAAGAGACTTCGCGTTCCCTTGGAGGTTGGCGCAAACTTGGTGCGCCTATGTTATAGCATATGGCACCAAGTTTGCGCCAACCTTCAACAGTGAACCCGAAGTCTCTTCCAGATCCATGCCGACGTTATGTAACCAATACTGTTCTGTATATAACGGTTTGTATCCTATCTCTTGGAAACCGTGATGCAGCTTCTATCTCGCTATCTTGGGAGTTGTATATCCATTTCTAACATCATGTTCTCTTCAGAAAAACTGCTCGACTTTTGTGATAGATCTATCATACTGGCCGTCGCTGCTTCCCCCTTCCAGGGATTGACTACATATAGTCTACAGCAATGTAAGTAAGACCTGGTGAGGTTGCAGACTCGTTCTAACATACGGTAGTTTGTTAGCGGTACCACTCATTTTTCCGAAACAGCTGTGATAGATCGGTGAGTCTGTGTTTTCACCGATACGACTATATACATCTGTGGAAGCAATGAAAACAGGGGTCGTATTCGCCAACAACCCGCCGAGGGTAGTCGAAGGGAAGCGGAAGGGATGATACCGCGCGCGGCAGAGGAGCAGATCAACCCATCTTACACCATGTAAGATGGAAATGCAAACTGTGTTACGTATCGATATCACTGCAAAAAGATAAAGATTCCATCGCGAAGCGGCCATTCTTCAGCTATGCTATTCGAAAAATTCCGGCGGTCGCGAGGGAAGCCAAGGGAGGCGAGAGGTGGCCGTGGAGCGCGTGTTTTGTACTGAAATTTCACCTCATTTACCCTTCGACTACCCGGCGGGTACCCGGCGGGTTATTGGCGAATACGACCCCAGGTGAAAATGTGAGAGTGAAATGAGAAACTCACCGACCAATCTAAGCTATTTCGGAAAAATGAGTGATAACACAATCAGAGTACCGTATATTAGCACAAGTCCGCAACCGCACCATGTCCTTTTAACATTGCGGTAAACATAAACATTCATTTTGGGTTGACCCAATTCATCGGTCAAAGTCCCTTTGTTCTACTGAAAAACTAGTCTTAATCAGAAAATGATGTCACTGGAATGAGGCGTATCGGTCGTTTCTGCAGTTTCTTCGTGATTTTATCAGGTTGTCCGATAAGTTCTTGCCGTTTTTTTAAATGTTTCGTAATATAATTGTAATATAATATAATAATATAATGTAATATAATGTAATGTAATAATGTAATATAATATAATATAATATAATATTAATTTAATATATTTTTAATTTTTTTAAATTTTTTTAATTAATTTTTTTAATTTAATTTAAATCTAAATTTTTAAATTAAATTCTTCGCAAACCAATATCGAGCAGTTCTTTCAGCCTCTCCGTATACGGCACAAATCTCTCTAGCAGCTTCCGTGGCTTTGGCACCTCGGTTAAACGCAAAAAGTAGATGGTGTCGAAAATGCTCGTTTTAGTCGACTTGACACTCCATTTAAATGCTCTAAAAATTAACAAAAACTAATCGAAACAAAAAAACCAAATAGACTTTCTTGTAGAGCGGAAAATTTTCTTTCGAATAACGCAAAACATTGTACCAAAAAATTTCATTTCGATCGCTAATTTTTTAATTTAAAAAAACGGCAAGAACTTATCGGACAACCTGCTATACATGATGGGCAACGTATTCTTTCAACTGAGAAGCTCGGCAACTAAAATCGTACTTAACAGTGCCCTTAAAGACAGTGTTACGATAATCTTCGATTTCGAGATTATCTGCTAGACCAATTGTTTGGCACTCGGATAGAGCTCAAATGATGCAAAAACTGAGAAAACACGCGCTAGAAGTACCCGGAAAGCTGTACTCTCATCCCGCTTCTCCACTCTCACTGGAACTGTTTGTTGTAACAATGTAATCTTTTGCGGACCTTTACACAAATTCTTTACTCTCGTTTGCTCCGTTCTTTCTTTCGGACCCAAACTATTACTGTTTTGCCTAAGATATTCTCCCATTTTCGATCAACTTCGTTTTTCACTGGTGACGACCAGGGATGAGCGGAACAAAAATATGAAATTTGGGAAATCGGTTTTCGGGTTCCGGAACTAAAATTTTTTATCGGGTTTCGGAAATCGGGCGCAAAGAAAAGAAAAAAAAAGAAAAATGCGCGGAAATGCTGGTTTCGGAACGCGAAACGCGGAACTGCGCTCATCCCTGGTCCGGACCAGGAAAGAGTCTCACTGAAATAAGGCGTTCTAGTGCGTTTTCCTCCGTTTCTTCGTAATCAAGGTAACACTCGTTGGCTAACGCATTGCTTTGAGTCGGAAACTCGAGAACGAGAATCATCGTGAACGCGGCCTTCATGTCAATCTATAATAACAAGGGAAATTTTCGAAGAGACCTGAAGCAGGCCGACGAGCCATGTCAGCCTGAGGACCTAAATCGTCGGCACACGAAGCTATTTTTTCACCTTCGTTGTCGCAGTCGTCGAGCCCAAGTGGTACCCCGAAGTGATCACATTGGCAAAACAAGGATTCTATCAAAAAGGGTTCCTCTAAGCAAAAGTGGTTCGATGCAGGCAGAAACGTTGCAACAAAAGGAGAAAATGGGAAAGTGGAGTTGAGAGAGACTACAAAAAATGAACAACTTTTTCTGAAAGCGATGTTGTAGATTAGCATTTACTCAACAAGTAAATGGGAGTCTCGCATTTCTTACCTGAAATTAGACTGCACCTTTGAAGGCAGCATACACGCTCACCACCATGGATGAGATTACAGCATGAATAGGCCAGCGCGGCCCCTACCATGTTGTCCACGAAGTGTTAAAGGCGGTGTCCACGATAAAAACCATGGTTTTTTGGTGGAGATCGACAGCTGCGGCGCCTAACGTAACCCTAGCGTTAAAAAACTAAGAAAAATGAGCTCGAAACGGTCCCCTACGGCTCCAAAGTTAGACACCCGTCAGCTCGTCACACCCCAGATGCACTTTCCACGCCCACCGACGTGAACAAATGAATGCTCGCGATTGTGAGATGAGCGATGGTTCCCGATCAATAGCCCCGTTCTTCCCTTGACTCCCAGCTTCTCTCTTTACTCAGGTCAGCTCGCATACATCGGCTGCAAAAGACGGAAATTACAAGCCTCGGACAACTCGTCCACCATGCTTTCCTAGGCCAATTTTTGACGGACCATAACTCCGTTCCTAGAACGTCTTGTACAATTACAAAAACATCATTGGAATTAGCATGGAACCCTCTTCAAGATAGGCAAGAAAACAGAAAAACGATTCTTATCGTTAACACTGCCTTTAAGCACCGGCAACTATCTACGATGGCGTATCCAAGAATTCCTGCCTCACAAGCCTGTATTTTCTCCCCTATTCGAGTAACATAACGAAATGTGAAACTTGAGAAAACATTCACTAATTTAAAGGCAGTGTTCGCGATGAAATGAATGGGCGTGCTGGCTGTTCATTGTTTTTGATTATGAAAGACGATAAGAAATTGTTAAGCTCTTCCACTGGCTAGAACAAGCTACAGTATCCTCTATCATGATCAGATGTTAAAGATAATGAACAGCCAACACGCCTATTCATTTTATCGTGAACACTGCCTTTAAAGTGATATTAAGGTCAAATCGAAGTCTATAAGAGAAGCAGCTTGATTTAGCTGAGTATGTCTCAGGGCTGTGCGTAACTGAATTTTTAAATTTCGTAAATCGTAAATCGTAATTTTTGAAATTCCTCGTAATTCGTAAATCGTAACTGATAATGAGTAATAGGCCCACGCATGACCCAAACCTCATTCAATGTGGAAACATCGTAGCATTTCAGTGATGAGGTGTTTCTATATCGAAGTAGGATGGAGGTTGGGCAGGGCTGTGCGTAACTAAATTTTGTAATTTCGTAAATCGTAAATCGTAATTTTTGAAAATCCTCGTAAATCGTAATTCGTAATTCGTAACTGATAATGAGTAAGAGGCCCACACATAACCCAAACCTCATTCGAGAAAAATATTGGGTTCCAACCTTTACTCGCTCCATGAGCCAGCCAGGTCCTTAAAGCCGAGCCCCATAATTACTGTCTATTTATGTGGGGATGGAATTGCTGTCCGCAGTTGCAGACGTCCGCTTTAGAAGTTTACAGAGAGCTAGAAGATAGTGGTGCTGGGACGAATATCAATCATGTCTGGACCTCGCGGTCACACATGATTCTGTTTGCAGTACGTGTTGCAACAACGGTTGTCTGCAACTGCGGACCGGAATTTTAGTCCGATATAGACTGTAGCTCCACCAAAGGTCTGCGTCCCTAATGTTCATCATGTGACAAGAGCATTCCATGGAAGTAAATAACTGTGAAGCTACCGACCTGGCTCGGCTTGGAGCAAGCAAAGGTTGGATCCAAATAATAAGTTTGGGTTCGTCAGAGTGAGAAGGAGAGCGATTGGACATACCTAAAGCTTGTTATTAACAATTATAGTTCTCCATAACTGACGTACTGCTGACTTCAACCGGCCGGGAATGAAAGGGTACGGGCTCACCAAAAATTGAAAACTTGAAGAGTAATCAGATATTATGGGTGTTTTTTTGAACTGTTGAACCTGTGTTGTATTGAAAGTATTAAATTTATATTTGTACTGCTCAGAAGTTTCGAATCAAGTTACTTGCGAGATATCCGGGCAAAATCAAGTTACTTGTGGCTTATCTAAGTTTTTTAAGTTACTTGCGAGGTTGGGACTCGCAAGTAACTTACATGGGCATAACCATGATACTTGTGACTTTTGAATCTCGCAAGTAACTTACATTGGCCTGTCAATCCTCGCAAGTGGATGGTCACGTCGTAACTTGCTTAACACGTGTAGAGCTGGTATATAAGGCGCCTCACCTCACTCGAGTCCTTATTCGGCATTCTGATGACGGCCCTGGAAGGCGACTTGGAGTCGCTGTCTGGAGGCCAGCTTATATTTGAGCGCTGGGGGGATAGTGGTATCCTCTGGGCTGGGGGGGGTTTGCCGCGGTCCTCGGCGAGGGTGGTTCCTCGCCGCAGACCTTGGCGAAGATCAGAATGCCGAATGAGGACACACCAATGTCACCTGCATCTAAGGAGTAAGTTAAATGTTACTTCTGGGTAAGTTACTTGTATACTAGAAGTAAGTTACTTGTGACATAAAAGTAAGTTACTTGCTACATTAAGATATTAGGTCTAGAAGTTAATTTCCGCGTTTTTTTACGCTTTTTACACTATTGAAAACTGGACATACTTAAACAAAATTTTTATTCAAAATAATTTCCGTCATTAATAACAACCATTTCCCAGAGTTTGGGTAACTTATGGATTCCATCATAATAAAATTTTTCTGGTTTGGCCTCCACCCATTCATCGAGCCATTTTTTGACATCTTGACGATCTTGAAAGCGCGTTCGCTAGACCATGCGCCATTGACCGGAAAAAGGTGATAATCCGACGGGCGATGTCTGGAGAGTACGGCGGGTGCGGTAAGACTTCCCATTTGAACTCTTTTTAGCGTATCCTTACCGTTCGAGCAAACATGAGGTCGAGCGTTATCATGAAGCAATATGACTTTTTTTTCGTGTCGACTCGCCCATTCTGGTCTCTTTGCTTCGATTTCATGCCGCAATTGCGCTAGTTGATGCTGATAGCGATTCGCAGTAACTGTTTCGCCAGGTTGAAGAAGTTCATAGTACAGTATACCGCGTTGATCCCACCATATGCACAGTAAGACCTTCTTCCCGTGGATGTTTGGTTTTGCGGTCGAAGTTGTTGTTTCACCAGGACTAACCACGATTTTCTTCTGCTTCGGATTGTCGTAGTACACCCACTTTTCATCGCCAGTTATGATGCGGTGTAAAAAGACTTTCTTGGAATCGGTCCAACAAGATTTGTGAAGTTGTTTTTCTCTGCTCTTGTTGCGTTCTGAGAGCTCATAGGGGATCCATTTTTCCTTCCTTTTGAATCTTCCCCATTGCCTTCAATCGAATAGAAATTGCTTTTTGGGTGACGCCGAGAGATGCCGCGAGCTGTTCTTGCGTTTGAGCCGAATCTTGATCCAACAAAGCCTGAAGTTCTTCGTCTTCGAACTTTTTGGCTGTCCTGGTCGATCTTTGTCCTTAACGTCAAAATCACCCGATTTGAAACGCTGAAACCATTCTTGGCAGGTTCTTATGGATGGAGCAGCATCCCCGTAAGCTTGGGCAAGCATTTGGTGCGCGTCAGTGGCTTTCTTCTTGAGATGAAAAAGGAAAAGGAGAGCTTCCCGCAAATGGCGTTTTTCCGGCACAAAAGTTGACATATTCTGAAACTAAAATAATACTTTTTTTATAAGGTACGTGAAGCAAGTTATATATCAATAGAAAGCTGATAATACAGTGAGCATTATAACATAAAATTCGTTATATAAAAATAATTTTATTTTTTACAAAATATCAATAACAACAAAAACGCGGAAATTAACTTCTAGACCTAATAGTTACTTGTGACATAGAAGTAATTTACATGAAGACTTCGCGTAACTTACTCAAAAGTAACATTTAACTTGATTCAAAACTTCTGAGTAGACCGCATAATTGCATTGTTCATTTAACCGCGTTCTCACGTTTTATTACGATTTGTTACGATTCGTTACGATTTTGAGCCCGAATTTCGTAAATCGTAAATCGTAAAAAATTTGCCAAAAACGCCCGTAATTCGTAAATCGTAAACCGTAATTCGTAATTACGCACAGCCCTGGTACACATACGTGGTATAGGAACGACTTCAATAGACAAAATGGAAACTCGTAAGTTTATTCAAGTACCACACCTGTGCCAAGTTTCGCCCAACTTTTGAAAACGGAAGTATAGGGAATCATCGCTCTACCAAACACAGTTCAGTTGAAGCCAAGGAGGGCAACACTGTGATGAGAAAAAATTTACGGTTGGATAGTTTTAGCCTTAATCTTTTAAGGAAGGATGCTTTGATAAGGTGGCCATCTCGAAGGGGATTTACATTTACAAAACCACTTCTTGACGCAGAAAACGAGTCTGCTCTCTATATTTGTGAAGTGTTGCTCTGGACCGAGTTATAAGCGTTCCTCCACATAAGCGTAAGTTTGTTGGGGGTGGACACTATACATGGGCATTCGACCCGTTTACGAATGAATAAATAATTTGAATGCGGCCTTTTAAAAAATGCCGAATAAATGAATACATTCGAGTAAGGCCTTTTAAAAATTCCCGAATAAATGAATACATTCGAAAAACGCTTTTTAAAAATCCCCAAATAAATTAATGCATTCGAATGAGACCTTTAAAAAATTCCCGAATGAATGAATACATTCGAATAAGGCCTTTAAAGGCACAGTCCAAGCTCAGGGGTAATTTTTGATATTATACTCCGGTTGTCGTGCACAGCAACTCTGCCAAGCGCGAAATCTCAATTCGCTCAAATAAGCGAGAAACAGCAAGGAAAAAGTCGACTCCGCCCCCATGGAAGAAAAAATGGGGAACGCCCCCCGACAAGCTTCCGGTCTCGATAGGGAAGAAAAGTGCGATCGGTTTTGTTCCAAATCTATGTTCTTCCATTTGTTTTCGGTCTGGCTTTATTTTGTGACCTGCTTCAAAGCGATGACGGCGAATAACGAGAAAAAACAGGCCCGAGACAACTCGTCCGCGATCTTCTCGCTGTTCAAATTCAGATTTTTCGAGAGGCCATAACTCCGCCCGTAGTGGTTTCTGAGCGATTCTGGAGACAAATTTGTGATCAGTGTAAAATTTTCTCCAAGATAAGCAGGAAAACAAAAATTCGATTTTGAGGTTGGACTGTGGCTTTAAACAACCCAGAATAAATGAATGCATTCGAATAGAGCGTTTTGAAAATCCCGGAACAAATGAATACATTCGAATAAGCCCTTTAAAAAATTCTCGAATTAATGAATACATTCGAAAAGTCGGCCAACTATTCGAATACTTGAATCCTATTGGAATATTCGAATAATATTGGACATTTCCAAAAAGAGATCAGGATCACAACGGAACTTTAAAATTTCTGGGGTACTCGGAGACCGTCTTTTTTCGCGAATTAGCTTAAATATGGAAACTATTAAAGGGTCAATGTGGTAGCGTCTCAGTCAAATAATGTTTTCAGGTTAGAAAAAAAATTTCCCGATTCTCCGGCAGATTTGAATTCACGAAGTTCCACTTTTTTTGCTTGTATCTTTTTAACCGCTAAAGATGGATGTGTGGGGAAGGTTGTTTTCGAAGTCTCCGCAAAATTCTTCAACGAAGTGTATATTGGGTTCCAACCCTTATTTGCTCCATGAGCCAGCCAAGCCCTTAGAGCCGAGCCCTATATTTACTGTCTATTTATATTGGAATGGAATTGCTGTGCGCAGTTGCAGACGACCGCTTTAGAAGTTCACAGAGAGCTAGAAGATAGTGGTGCTGGAACGAATATAGATCATGTCAGGACCTCGCGGTCACGGCATGACTCTGTTTGCAGTACGTGTTGCAACAGCGGTTGTCTGCAACTGTGGACCGAAATTGTGGTCCGATATAGACTGCGGCTTCACCAAAGGTCTGCGTCTCTGGTGTTCATCAAGTGACAATAGCATTTCGTGCAAGTAAATATCTGTGAAGCTACCGACCTGGCTCGGCTCGGGGCAAGGAAAGGTTGGAACCAATTAATAAGTTTGGGTCCGTCAGAGTGAGAAGGGTAGCGATTAATCATACCTTAAGCTCGTTAACAACAATTATAGTTCCCCATGGCTGACCTACTGCTGACTTCGACCGGCCGGGCATGCAAGGGTACGGGTTCACCGAAAATTTAGATTTTGAAGAGTAATCAAATATTAGGAGTGTGTGTCGAAGTTGTGTTGTATTGAAAGTGTTAGATTTATATTTGTACTAGATCGCAGATTTGCATTGTTCATTTAACCGCGTTTCATTACGATTTGTTACGATTCGTTACGTTTTTGGGCCCAAATTTCGTAAATCGTAAAAAATTTGCCAAAAACGCCCGTAATTCGTAAATCGTAAACCGTAATTCGTAATTACGCACAGCCCTGGTATGTCTACATACCTGAATAATTATTATCCACTTTTAGGAATGCCGCTCTACTTCGAATCGCTTTTGAGGTAGAGGATTTCTCCGGTAGGCAGACGACATGCTATGCTCCGGTTTCACAAACTATTTCTTCGTAGAGTCCCATTTTACGGTACTATCCCTCTGAACTGAACACCACTTCTCATTCTGTCTTTTTAGACCTGAGAAAATACAGGCTTGAGAGACGGAAATGCTCAAATATTGTCATCCTGAATAGTGCTTGGTGCTTAAGCTCTGTTGACTACATAGAAGGGGATGTGCGCACCTATTTATGTTGTTAATTCGACCGTGTTTGTTAGCGTGTATGCTGCCTTTGAAGAACTGCTGAATTAGGGTGAGCGCAGCCTTGAAGTAGAGTCAATGCAGCTTTGAAGTAAGCTTAGTGCGGCTTTAATGTATCCTTTGCCTTGAAGTAGGATAAATGCAGCCTTGGGGTAAGTTTAATGCAGATTTCAAGTAAGCTCAGTGCTGCTTTGCAGTATCCTCTGCGAAGCCTTGAAGTAGGATGGCTGCAGCACTCAAGTAAGCTTATTGTACGTTCGAGGAAAGGATGCTGCGCCTTTAATGAAACTAGGTTGAAGCAATCAACCTAGATACTTCAAAGCCGTGGAAAGCTTTCTCAAAGAGTTCTGAGTAGCTCAATTTTTGAGAGACCATAACTATGTTCCTAGAAGGTTTTGTACGATTCCAAAAACATCATTGGAATCAGCATGGGACCGTGTTCAAGATAGGCGGAAAAGCAGAAAAACGATTTGTTGTATCCCTGCGGATACAAGTTTCACGAGAGTTCTATGTGAACTCTTTATTCTCTCTTCTAGAGAGAGAATCCTTTTCACTGCGGCTGCAGGAAGACGAGTACTAGGAGTGATTTATTAGTAGAGTGGAGAATACCAGCACAGCAGGACACCAGAGCACAGCTAACACACTTAGTGTTAAATCTAGTCGCCTTTTATACGGCTTGTTTTCCCGCTAGACCGCTTAGATCGGTAGACAGAACAAAGAGAAACACACAACGTGGGCGGTCACGGACACCCGGCTGCCGATATCGCATTTGCTAATTGCAGAGGTCAAACGCGGTGACCAGACGGCCACAACACCTCCCCTAGTAGTGAAGTTATTACACATTAAGAGCAAAACTACTACAAATGAAAACTACTATTACAATCAGAACCTAAAGAACATTTTAACGCCAACAACAAAATCCTACATAATCAACTATCAATTCCATAACGCTGGACAGGTCGCCTGGTACTCGAGGAACGACGAAGTGGTTGAATTGTTGAAGTCGAGTCAGATCGTGGTTGCGTTGGGTTGACCATTGTGGAGTCGTTGTCGTCGTTTATTCTACTCGGCTTAGTTGCAGGTTCACAGGACAACACATCATCTAGCTCCAGCACATTGAGCAACGTCTTTCGCGCCGCGTCCTCTCCTACTGGGGCTTTCTCGTCTTTTCTACGGCGTAACTGATTAGCGTGCTTCCGAACTTTTCTTCCATTAACCTCAACCTCATAGTTGACGACTCCAAGACGCTGTACGATCTTGCCTTTGGACCATACAAAATGGGGAGTCTTCCACTGCTGTAACTATACAGCTTCGTCGATCTTGAAGTCTTTGGAGAGAGTTTCATTTTTTCCGTCGAACTGTTGTTTCATCCTCGCCCGAGCTTCACTCCTGAGCGGGTCTTCTGAGTGTTGGGTTTTCGGAAGCAGTAAACTCAGTCTTGTCCTGATCTTTCTCCCCAGGAATACTTCTGCGGGAGTTTTTTCATTCAAACTTCCGTCTGGTGTTGTCCTGTATCCTTGCAACACCACGCTCAAAGCCTCTTCCGTAGGCCTTTCCTCCCCTTTTAGCTTCTTGATACCTAGCTTCAGCGTGTCAACGAAGCGCTCAGCCTGTCCATTCGACTGAGGGTGGTAGGGGGCATTTTTGATGTGCTCTATTCCTCCTTCTTTGCACATCTTCTCAAACTGTTCCGACACAAACTGTGGGCCAGTACGGCTGACCGCAAACACCTATGATTGTCTGCGGTCAGCCGTACTTCGCAAACAGACTTTTCAGCGTCTTTACTGTCTGTGCGGCAGAAATGTTGGCCATTGTAAACATTTCCGGCCATTTGCTGAAAGCGTCTACTACTACCATGTAGTAAATTCCGTGCTTTGGTCCTGTGAAATCTACGTGAATTCGCTGCCACACACTGGTAGCTGGTGACCTTTTTTCCTACGGCCATTTCGTGGGTCTCTTCGCCGTTTCCTGGCAGCTTTCGCACCGCCGCACGACATCCTCACAATCCTTGTCAATGTTTGGCCAGTAAACGTAACTTCGGGCCAACTTTTTCATCCGCACAATTCCAGGATGACTAGTATGCAGTTTCTTCAGAACTTCTGATTGCAGTTTTGAGGGAATCACCACCCTCTCTCCAGTCATGAGACATTTCCCAACAATTGATAGCGTCTCTTTTCTGCTGTGAAAAGGAGCCAGTCTGGCATCAGACTTGGGCCATCTTCCACTTTTCACGCATGATATGACTTTATTCAATATCATATCTTTTTCCGTGTAGAACTCAACATCCTCGTGAGTTACTGGTAGTTTCCTGATACAATTTTTCAGCATGGTCGACCATCATTTTCGACAGAGACTATAACCACATCTTCCTCGGTAACTGGATGCTTCTGCATCAGCCTCGACAAGCCATCCGCTTCTCCGAATTTTGTGGTTTCGACATATTGAATGTCAAAGTCATAACCGAACAGTATTGTTGCCCATCTCATGAGTCGGTTGGCGGAGTACACTGGCACTCCCTTCTTGTCACCGAAGATGGCTAACAATGGTTTGTGGTCTGTCAACAATAGAAACTTCCTTCCGTATACGTATTTGTGGAACTTCTTCACAGCTAATACTAGTCCCAGAGCTTCTTTCTCAATCTGGGATTAGTTCTTTTCAGCATTCGTCAACGAACGCGAGGCATGTACTATCCCTTTTCCAGAACCGTTCGGACATCTGTGTGAGATGACGCACCCTATTCCGTAGTCACACGCATCAGCTGCAACAACTATCTTCTGATTGGGGTCATAGTGAGCAAGATCTAGATCACTAGACAAAGCTGCCTTCAAGCCTTTGAATGCCTTCTGATGTTGAGATCTCCATTCCCATTTAACATCCTTTTTCAGCATTGCATCTAATAGACCACGGAGATCCTTCATTGTTGGCATGAACGCGGAACGGTACGTCACCATTCCCAAAAATGCTCGAAGTTGAGTCACATTATTTGGCTCAACCATTTTTTTGATCGCTGCAATCTTCTCCGGGTTTGGCCTTCTGCCATTCTTGTCCATGATGAACCCAAGATAGCGTATTTTGGGCTTAGAAAACGCACACTTTTCTAAGCGTACTTTGAATCCGTAATCAGAGATTCTTGCGAATAACGCGAGCAAATTCTCCTGATGCTCTTCGTGCGTCTTTCCACAGACTAGGATGTCATCCAGGTATGTCTTCACACCTCTTAGACCCGACACCATCTTGTTCATAATCTGCTAGAAAATGCCAGGTGCGGTCTTTATTTCGAATGGTAAACGATTGTATTGAACGATCCACGATGTGTGTTTACCACCTTTTTCTTCTTCGCTTCTTCAGACAACTCAATCTGCAAATAGGAGTCTGACAGGTCGATCTGTGAAAAAACGGTCCCACCATTGAGGGACGCGAATATATCCTCTGGCACTGGCAAAGGATAATCGAACGACTGCAATGCTTTATTCAGCCCGGTGGAGAAATCTGCACATACTCTCAATTTTCCGTTTGCTTTCTTGACGCATGCGATTGGAGCAGCCCATTCACTATGGCTCACTTGGGTTATGACACCCATCTCCAAAAGCCTGTCGAGTTCTTTGTCGACAGCTTAAACTGCAGCATGCGCTACAGTTCTGCAGCCAAGAAGCACTGGGCGCTCGCCTGGCACAAGCTGTAATTCAGCCTTCTCTTTTGTGCAGTGTCCTAACCCATCCTCAAATACTTCTGGATAGGTACTCTTTAACTCCGCTCCAACATCGAAGTTAGCCTCGGTTTTCACTTCTGCCACCATCATTTTCATGTGATGTGACATTTCTTCATTTGTTTGGATCCATTCGAGACCCATCAGCGAGTTGTAGGGCGTTACATACGCGTAACCTTCTGATTTCGAGCCCTTAATCTCAAACTCGCATCTCAGCTTCCCATGAACCTTCATTGGACTTCCGCTGGCATTTTTGACCACAAGGTTTGTGCTTTGAAGAGTTGGAGATCCCATTTCCCTCCAAATCCTCTCATTGATCAAGGTAATATCGGACTCAGTATCCAGTAGAAACTCGGCTGGGTGTTTGTTCTTTACCGCTTTGTTCACTACCACTCTCGCAGAATTTACCTCGATGGCTGCATTCGATATCCAGACCACATGCACGTGGCGTTTCGAACCTTTCCTAGCGTTTTCAGTGTGATCGCTGTTCTTACGGTTTCTCCGTTCCGGATTCTTTTCTGAAACCTTCCGCTGATTTGCGACTTCACAGTAATTTCCCTTATGGCGCGTTGTTTTGCACTTCTTGCAAAACCATGGCTTTGACTTGCATAAGCGTGCCATATGGTTACCACCGCAATTCCAACACTGAATTGCTCTTTTTGTCATTTTGTTTGTTTCTTCCACAAACTTCACGTTGCCAGCGATGGTTTCACCGTCCCTTTTGAGACTCAAAAAGTTCTCACACTCCATGTGCAACTCTTGAAGGGAAACTTTCTTGTTAGCCTTGTATTCTTTGTTCAGAACCGCAATGAGTCTTTGCCTTATTTCAGCTTCTTTCGCTGACTTTAGGCCGAAAATCCATAACAGGCACTTGATTCCATCTGAATCAAGCTCATGAATTTTTGCCTTTTCGAAAAACTCATTTACTCCACCAGTGTATGTGAGGTAATCTTCGGAGTCGTTCTTTTCCAGCTTCAAGCACTGATATACACTGTTATAACTCCGAGACTTTGAGGTCAAACAGCTGCTTCAAGGTAAGCACTGTTCCATCAAAACCGATATCTTTGACCTCTTTCGGAAGTATATGCCTTTAGTACTTTTCAAAAGCACAACGGTTCTAGCTTCTCACAAAGCAGCCTTACTCTAGCACTTTCAGGCAACTGCTTCGCGTCTTCGGCGAATACCTCCTTGAACCTTGAAAACCATCTGATGAAGCACAGGTCCATTTCTGGATCGAAATCAAACTTTTCAATCCGATTGCTGAGGGCTGACATCATGTTCGGGAGTGAACTCACTTCAGGTACTGAACTTGTAGCTTCCGTGACAGCAAGCTGACTGAGGACCATTTCTATCATGCCCTTCTGCTGCTTCTCAGCAATTTTTCTCTACTCCTCCATCAGCTCTTTGAACATGCTCAGAACTGACTGAGGAACCATGTTTTCAAAAGTTCTTCTAACTTTTTACAAATACCTGAAGTCACCAATCGACTTTTCCATTTAGAAGCTTCCTAGCAGCTTCTAAGAACTCTCTTCGTCGAGTTCTTGCCACTGTCGCTCCTTTAGCAAGAAGTGGATGGCCTGATCGCCACAGTTGTATCCCTGCGGATATAAGTTTCACGAGAGTTCTATGTGAACTCTTTATTCTCTCTTTTAGCGAAAGAATCCTTCTCACTACATCTGCAGGAAGACGAGTAGAATGATTCATTAGTAGAGTGGAGAATACCAGCACAGTAGGACACCAGAGCACAGCTAACACACTTAGTGTTGAATCTGGTCGCCTTTTATACGGCTTGTTTTCCCGCTAGACCACCTAGATCGGTAGACAGAACAACGAGAAACACACAACGTGGGCGGTCACGGACACCCGGCTGCCCATATCGCATTTGCTAATTGCAGAGGTCAAACGCGGTGACCAGACGGCCACAACACGATTCTTATCGTGAACACTGCCTTTAACAACATCTCTGTTATTTGTCTAGAGTATCCTCTGTTAGAGTATTCTCCGTTGAAGGCAGTGTTCACGATAACCTTCAATTTTGCGATTATTCGCTATGTTGATTAGGTGGCCCCCGTGTAGCACTAAAATAACGTAGAAATTGAGAAAAAAGCACCAGAAGTACACAAAATCCTTCAAGGCACAGTCCAACCTCAGAGGTAATTTTTGATATTATGGTCCAATCGCCGCCTATAGCAACCCTGCCAAGCGCCAAATCTCAATTCGCTCAAATAACCGAGAAAAAGGAAAAAAAGGAAAAAAGGAAAAAGTCGGCCACGCCCCTTTGAAGAAAAAATGGGTAACGCCCCCTGCCAGGTTTCGGACCTCAATAGGGAAGAGACGCGCGAATGATTTTATTCAAAACCTATGTTCTTCGATTTGTTTTCGGTCTGGCTTTGTATTGTGGCCTGCTGCAGAACGATGGCTGCGAATAACGAGAAAATACAGGCTCGAGACAACTCGTCCGCGGACTTAAAGCCGTTCAAGTTCGAAATGTTTGAGGAGTCGTAACTCTGGTTGTAGTGAGTTCTGAGCGATTCTGGAGACACCATTGTAATCAGCGTGAAATTCTCTCCAAGATAGGCAGGAAAACGAAAAATCGATTCTGAGTTTGGACTGTGTCTTTAAAGGACGATCTAATTTTTTTCAGTGAAAGTTCAGAGCCCCTCAGTCTTCTGTTCAACCGTTTTTCAAAAATAATTTGATGCTTCGAAATCCAATAAATCTCGAAAGAAATAAGTGGAAAGAAAGGCACCAAGATGAATGCTGTTTTTGTATATCTTTTTTTAGACAATTATATCGTCTTGAGGCTCAGCTTTTCACTTTTGCCTTTTGCCGATTGTCCATTGCCGGCCCTGTCTGACAAAATTTTGCCGATTGCAGATTCTTCAGAATTCTTTGCCGCACATCCCTGGTCCGCAGTCTTATGTTTCGCGGTTGCCTCCACTATAACAGCAGTTGTGTTACTACCAGTTACTACCACATGTCGTTCTTTTTACATAGTAAAAATGCAATATTCATTATCAGCGCATCATATAACTTTTCGAAACATGATAATTCTCAGTGAATCGGCGCTCACCCAGATCCAGAAAAGTTATCAACGGATGGGAAGGAGATGTTGACAAAATGTCAGAGGGTTTTCTCGGAAACCTGTTTTAGTTTTTATTTGTTCTATCTGTTCGATTATGTCGAGGAGGAATAACTCTGAAATATTTTTTTTCAGCTACTTTCGTTTGTCAGTTCTTCCAAACTTGAGCTATGCAAGCATGAAAACAACTTTTTGGTAAGAGAGAAAGGAAGATGAACTATTGATAAGGTAGGAATCAATGGTGAGAGGATTAATTATATGTGCTTCCATGACTCGATAGCTACGTTCATCGCAACTTGCTTGCTACGCTTTCGACCTGATTTTGAATGGTGAATTGGCATCCTCCTTCCAACATCCTTTGGGTAATCCAGATACGTTGAACTCTTCCTAGGCTCCCCCAAACTCACCTCAGCTTCCTAAATTGTTTCGCTCTAGCCCTCGCTCGTGATACCGAGCCAAGTGTTAAAAGTGTGCTCTGTCCAGCTGAACAAATGCGTCTTAACTGAAGGTCGCCCCGTTAGCCGACTGATCTACGATCGAATTTCAATTTCAGTTTGTTTTGGCTCCAACCCCACCGAGTCTTCACTCCCTGCCATCTGTCTTCGCGTGCGACTTTTTTATATTCAGCTTTCATTTATATGAAGGTCCTAGGTGTCTTAGGAGTTCAACGCCATGCCCTCGATTCGTCCTGGATTTGTAGGGTTACTTCTCCTTAGGAGATCATCAGACGAACTTATTCCCAAGTCTTTGTCACAGCCGCAGCAGCGGGATATCGTCCGAATTTCTTTGGGTAAAATGCGTTACTCTACTCACAAATCTGTTCCATAGCTCTTGAGAGAGTGCGTGCGCACGCTGCACTACCACCAAAATTCGTCTGCATCGTTTGCGCTAGCGATGAGTTGCATTCTTGAAGTCGCAGAAAAAGCTGCGGATCGCGAGAGCATCACTCACTCACTCACTCATCCCGTTAGCTGGCGGCTGGCGGAGCAGGATGACCTCTCAACCAGTACACTGCTGTAGGTGCCATAGAGCTCTTGTGGCCTGAACGATACGCTTCCATTCAGTACGGATCGCAGCAATTAATCTAGCATTAAGAACACTGCACCGTTGGGACTTCAGATCCGCCTCGACTTGCTTCAACCACGTCTTTTTCGGGGCTGTTCTCTCAACCTTCCACAGTGCAGGGCGCTCTCTCCATAACAATCTGCGCGAAAGTCGGTTTGTTTCCATTCTGCATACGTGTCCGAACTAACGCAGCCTTCTCGTTCGAACTTGTTCTTCGATCGTGGGCTGATGGTCGCAAGTGTCTCGGATAACGTCGTTCCGTATTCGATCTCTTAAAGTTATCCCGAGAATTTGCCGCAAACACCGCGTTTGGAAGACCTCCAGCCAGCTGCGATCCGACTTCAGCAACGTCCACGACTCTGACCCGTACAGTAGAATTGGCACTATGAGCGCGCGAAATATCCGGATCTTTGTCTTGATTGACACATTACCCTTCTTCCATAAACACCAGCCCAGCGAAGCGAAAACAGCCGACGCCTGCCCGATCCTGCACAGTATCTCCGATGTAGCCACTACCTTTCGCTCTTGCACCACCGATCCGAGGTACTTGAACTCCTTGACTTGCTGAAGCTCAGCTCCCTCGAAGAACGCAGAAGCACGTGAACCGTCCAACGTCATGACTTTAGTCTTTTCCTTATTAATCAGCAGCCCATACGATTCCGCGATTTGTGCCATATTATTCAACAAAAGCGTGGCTTCCATGTCAGTATCGGTGAACACTGCGCTGTCGTCCGCAAACATCAAATCCGTGACAAAATCGTTATCGCTAAATTGGACCCCTCTTCTATTTTCGAAGGTCTTTCTCATAATAGCATCCACCACGGTATTAAAGAGGAGCGGCGAAATCACATCTCCCAGCCGGACGCCTGCATCGACTCCGAGTTCTTCGGATAGCTTGTTTCTGACGCGGACACAGCTAGTCGAGCCTCTATAAATTTCCTGCAGAAGCTTCACCATTTTTCCTGGCATGTTTTCGCATTCCATCGATCTCCATAAGGCGGGCCACTGCACGCAATCGAATGCCGACTTGAAGTCTATGAAGGTGATAACGACGCGCTTTAAACAGCGGATCCTTTCCTCCATAACTTGACGAAGCGCGAAAATTTGATCGCTGCATCCTCGACCCGGACGAAAACCTGCTTGTTCTTCGCGACAGGTACTCTCCCGATGGCGTTGAAGTCTGGACTGGATAGTTCTCGTAAAGACTTTACCAACAATCGACAACAGGCTGATCCCGCAATAGTTTTTACAGTCTCTGGCATGGCCCTTTTTATGGATAGGCACGACAATAGCCTTTTTCCAGGTAGATGACACGCTCTCTGTCCGCCATATGCGCGTGATTAACTGATGCAACTGACGCAGTAGAACATCTCCTCCTGCCTTGAAGCCACAGTCCAAGCTTGGAGGTAATTTTTGATATTATACTCCGGCTGCCATGTATAGCAAAGCTGCCAAGCGCGAAATCTCAATTCGCTCAAATAAGCGAGAAAAAGCGAGGAAAAAGTCGGCCACGCCTCCTTGGAAGAAAAAATGGGTGACGCCCACCGACAAGCTTCCGATCTCAATAGGGAAGAGAAGCGCTACTGATTTTGCTCGAAATCTATGTTCTTCCATTTGTTTTCGGTCTTACTTTATATTGTGACCTGTTTCAGAACGATAGCTGCGAATAGCGAGAAAAAACAGGCTCGAGACAACTCGTCCGCGAACTCATCGCCGTTTAAATTCGTAATCTTTGAGGAGCCACAACTCCGTTCGTAGTGACTTCTGAGCGATTATGGACGCATCATTGTGATCAGCGTGAAATTTTTTCCAAGACAAGCAGGGAAGCAAAAATTCGATTCTGAGGTTGGACTGTGCCTTTGATGACCTCAGCAGTGACATTGTCAACACCGGATGCCTTTCCATTCTTTAGCGACTTGATTGCCGCCTTCACTTCTTCCGCAGTGGGTTCCGAGTCAAGCGCTGTCTCCTCTGGTACCTCAACTAGTATCGGTTGGACCAGTGGACCTTGTGGCGCATCGTGAGCATAGAGCTCACTGAAGAACTGCCTCCATCGCAACAGACGCTCATCTTCTGATCACACAAAAGATCCATCTGTATTCCTGATGGAATCGCTCATGAGTTTGGTCTTCTTTCGGAGACCGTTGAGTGTGCTGTACAATGTGCCATAGTCGTTCCTTCCAACTGCCTCCTCCACTTCGTCTACTACCTTATTCCAGTACGACTCCCGCTCTTCTTTCAACTTTCGACGAAGCTCCTGACACAATTGCCGATACCGTCCAAAGTCCGTTAGTTTCACTTGCTTCCGTTCGTCCACGAGACGGAGAGAATCGCCCGATATCCAAGGCTGCGTTCGCCGGCGAATAACAGGGCAGAGAGGCTCTGCGCATTCCAGAGCGACTTCAACTGTCTGCTTCTCGTGCTCGTCTACAGACAAGGCATCCTCCAGAACCGTGAACCGATTCGACAACGCGAGTTGAAATGTTTCTTTTGTTCCTGGCGCCATCAAGTGTGACCAGTCAAGTTTCTTTCTAGGGGGCTCCTCACGCCTAGGTCGTGGTAAACGAAGCTGCATTACTGCACGCAAGAGATAAGGGTCGCATCCACAATCAGGCCCTCTCATGGCTCGCACATCTTTCAGTGATGATCTAAAACGTGAGTTTATCAGCACATAGTCCAAGGTGACCACATGTCGTCCAGTTGGATTCCTCCACGGTAACTGATGCTTCCTGGGATGCCGGAATCGACTGTTACCGATGGCAAGCTCGTTGAACGCAGCGAACGAAGGTAGGCGTAGTCCATTATCGTTTATTTCGCCCATGCTGAACCTGCCCAACACTCCTTCCCAGACTGTTCTGTCACTACCGACTCTTGCGTAGAAATCACCGGCTACAATGGTGACATCGGTTTTCGGGATAGTATTCACGTCCTGGAGTTGGGTGTAGAACTCGTCCTTGTCAACGTCAGAACTTGGCTCCGTTGGTGCATAGATGGACACGACGTGGGTCTTGATTGTTCCGCTCAAAACAAGAACAGCGATCCTGCCAGAAATCGGCTAAAATGAAACAACGCTTTCAGCTGCGCGACTGCCTAGCATAAATCCAACATCATTGCGATGTCCGTCCTCACCGGAATAGTACAGCACCATCTTTTCACTACTCTCCGGCACCTGAATGGTCACCGTTCCACATCCGCTCATCCTCAGCTCGGAAAGTGCAGCAATCGATATGTTGGACCTTGACAACTCTCTGGCTATTATCTCTTTCTGACCGACGCAGTGTCCCGTTCGCACATTCCATGCTCCAATCCTCAGCTCCTTCTTAGATGTCACCAGTCGCCCTCCATTTTGGCCAGTAGTATTCTTCTCACCAACACCCTGGTTCCCAGTGTTGGCGCATCGGCTGCCCCGGATGCGGTAGCTTCTTCGTTGTTTCCTAAGAGACTTTCCATGGTTACCACCTAAGTTTTCCAGCCCGTCGGTAGTACGGGGGGCCAACCCTCCTCCTTTCTCATCCGGGCTTGGGAACGGCAATGGTGGAGTTGCGAGAGCATCAGATTTATTAGGTTCTAGCGAAGGTTTCTCGCCACAAGGATTAAACATTTTTTGGAACTTGCAGTGTAGGTGGTGTGGCCAAGTGCAATTTACCGATCAAAGACACAATTTTTTTCTATCTAAGGCTGGGGCCAAAGCCTGCCAATTCGCGAATACAGATACAGTTCAACCCCGTCAGTCCCCAAAGTGCAAGCTGATTGCGAAAGCGTGCTGCGACGCGGTTGCGAGTATCCTCAGGCAGGGATGTGGGATCACCCTGGTGATCCAACCGCCCGGGTGATCCCACGTCCCTGTCTGAGGATACTCGCAACCGCGCCGCAGCACGCTTTCGCAATTAGCGTGCACTTTGCGGACTGAACGGCAATGCGGAGTTGAACTGTGTATGCTATAACTCAGGGGCAATCTACAATACTGGGCTTCCTAGAGTGCTTCTAATTCCCTTGAGGTGAACGACCAAACCTGTCGAAGTTGATAGGATATTTGAGCCGCTCTAGAGATGGATGATAGCGTTTGTGACGGACCATTGTCATTGATTTTTTGCGGGTTTTGTGATTTTGCATTTTCGGTATTTTTTTGTCTTACCAGACAATTTGCGCCTTCGAAGCTTCAGATTTGAGTATTACTGCAAATCCGCCACACAATAGTATTCTTTTCGTCACTTATCGATCGTTTTTTTTAATCGAATTTCCGTCATTTTCGTCAATTTTCGAAGAAACGATCGATGAAAAAATCTACTGTAGAGTAGGGACTTGACAAATATACTCAACTTTGAACCTTCGAGGTCGAAACTTGTCGGACAAGGCGCAAAAGACTGAAGTTGCAAAATCACAAAACCCCGACCTCAGGGTGAACCGCCTTATCGATTGATCGCGTCGATCAATCAATATCGCGGTTCATGATAAGGCCGTGCCGAGCTTAGATCCAACGCTGTTCGGGTCTTTTGTGATAACCCAGAGTTCATTTACAGTGTCTGGGTAATTAAGGTGGAAAGCCGCGACTTTGCGTGGCGGGAAAATCCGCGCGCGGGAAAATGAATTGTTTAAGGCGTCGGCATAGTGGAAAGTCTGCGAGCGAGCGAGCGAGCGAGCGAATGTGGGCGTGGCCTTGGAAATTCTGCGGCGGAGTCGCAGGCATCCCCGCAGAGTGTCATTTGGATTAGAGCGCGAATGTTGGTCGACTGGAGAGCGGAAGTCAATCATCTATTTTCGTCTCGTTATTTCGCAGGATGGGCCGCAGCCGTCTGAAATGTGATAACGCTGACTGATAACGCTATCACGCATATGATAACAGCAAAAATATTCATTTCCATAGATTAACCATTTCATTTTCTCCAATTCCCCCTACCCCCCCCCCACTACTCTTGCACCTTGATCACAAAAAAAATTTAGAGATTCCATATTTTCAAGATCCAAAAGGGGCTTCACAAAAATTCAATCCAGCAGGACTCGCAGAAATTGCACATTATCCAACTTATCGTCTTTAAAATTACTGTCTACCGATGCGCCAGAAATTTGAAAAGTGAAACGAGCTCGGCACAACATGACGAGGTTAGTCTACTACTGTGCCTATCTGGGTCAAATTCCGGTCCGCAATTGCGTCTCGACACGCTTTGCGGCCGCACGCTCCCAAGTCAGAAGAGCTTCCAGCGCCGCAGCCGCCGATCTACTGACTCTAGGTGGGCTTTGGAAACTGAAAACTAAGAAAAATTGCAGAAAATTTTATAAAAAAGCCACATCGAGTCGGCATTGGCGCTGGAAACCCGACTGACTCAAGCGCGTGCGGCCGCAAAGCGTATCGAGACGCAATTGCGGACCGGAATTTAGCCCAGATAGGCACAGTACAATACTAAGGGTGTGTTTCAAGGTTTCCATGGGCGGAAAATTTGTGTGAAAATCAAACGCAAGACAATGAAATGAGATCTGATGAAGAATTAAGCTCCACTGAGATGCCTGCTAACGGGATATTTAACAAATGATAGACTGAAATTTATCCATATCCATTTCATGAGGCCTCATATACCATCATTAATTACTATGGTTGGTATAAAATCTTGGAACGCACCCCAGAAGAGAAACTGAAGCTGAAACTAGGTGCAAAACTAGTTGGGTGGGGGCACTCAGGATTTACCCATAGAAATGAAAAGATTAACCCATGAAAATGAAAAATTCTTTCGTTGGTAGATATTTGATAGCGTTGTCATTCGTAATTTCCTAAAAAAATTCATGAAATTAGATCGATTTCTGAGATCAGTATCATCCATTTCTCCTTTAATCCTGAGCGCCAACCCCCAAAATAGTTTAGCACTCTAAATATAGCAGAAAGAAGGAATGAGAACAAGGGAGAGAGAGAGGTTGAAATCGTGGACATTTAAATAGAGGATGGTAATGAAGCACAAGTATCAGCAATGGAGCGCGGAACTTGGCAGCAACTCGCAAAATCGCTTGAAAATCACAATCGTCTCGCAATTTGGCAGCGAGCTTCGCTGCGAAATTGCGATTTCCGCGACGGGCGAGACACTCTGCGCACCCCCCTCCGTCGCAGCCTATGCGGTGCGGTCGCGTGCGCGGTCGAACTGCGTAGTGCTCCCCACCCTTCATCATTTCTCGCAAACTCGCTCGCTCGCAGATTTTCCACTCTGCCGACGCCTTTACCCTGTCCCAAACGAGATGGCAAGCGTAGAGCTCAAAAAAGCAGCGCGCCGCCCTCTGCGTCTCTGACATTTTCGTTTTTTTGGACGTTTTTTAACTTCCTCACTTCATTTTCTTACTTACTCCATTGCTTTTTTGCGTTCCTTTCTCTCGGAATGCTCGTGATATTCACTCTCGATACATAGTTTGTTCTTCACCTGGCAGGGAAAGTTTTTCAGGATATGGATAACAGGTCGGAGCGCACAGAGTCGTCTACCCGTCGATTTCACCGTAAACTTGATACAACCAAGCTGTTTCAACTTCTCTGAGGTCATTATTTCCCTTCATTGTTTGATTGCAGCCTCTATAGTGTCTCAGACAACTTGAACATCGATCCATGTGCTTCAGGGGCCGTATGCATACCTCTCCCCGAGCATTCCCGCTCTGGGATGGGGATGACCCCGAGCCATCCCCAGCATGCACATCTCTCCCCGCGATCTTTTGGGGACGGACTCCGCCCACATTTCGGGGGATGCCGTCCCCCCCCCCCACAAATTTCTCGGGGACGACGTGATTGGAGCGAGGTTTTTGATTGGGGCGCTTGATTTTCTGTTCTTGAGCCATGGTCTTGACAGATGCTTGAAAGTTCTTGCATATCAGCCAACTTTTCCGGTCAGCGAAGAACATCGACAGCATTCCAGAAGCAGTAACACTACCAAGCCCCGTGCAGTTGTCGTGTACTCATTATTATACGGTAGCCCGTTTCAGAACATTGCAAATCCTTTCTCTATTTTGATAATTGTTGGAACTGAAGTTTTACCTTGCACTAGGCTGCTATTTAATCTCTATTTTTATTATAATTGTTTCTCGTACCACTCATTTCACATTTGTCCTGTGTTAAAGCCGTGTAACAGCTTCATTTAACGAAAGGATTAGGGAAAAAACTTATAGACGATCAGAAATATGACGCGAAAGATGCAGACACTTATCATCTCCGAAATTCGGTAACTTAATCTGAAGAAAAAGATTCATTCGAGAATCATAGCAAATTTCCATCTTGTCATGATTGTTTAACAATCTCAAGTAAACAAAGTGTCTGAGCTAAAACCCTCCAACCGCATAATGGAATCTTCTCATAGCCTAGTTCGCTCATATCTCGCTCATTTATAACATTTGCTGTATCGGCATTATCATGTGCGAAACCGTGCTCTAGCAACAACCGCCTCTAACACTGCGCCCTCCTCCCTTTCACCGTGCATCCTTTGCGTCTCTGCCACTCTGCCATCCCCGGGGGACGGACGTGAGATGTGCATACAGTACATCCCCGAGCATCCCCGCGCGGGGATGGTCCCCTCCCGGGGACGCTCGGGGACGTCTCCCCGCCGGTTAGAGGTATGCATACGGCTCCAGGTCTCTGATGATGTCAGAGACGCAGAGGGCGGCGCGCTGCTTCTTAGGACTCTAGGCTTGCCATCTCGTTTGGGACAGGGTATAAATGGCTATCGACCAAATGATTTCACGCTCGATCGCCGAGTGCGGCTGCCTATTCGAAAGACACGGGCGATATTCCTTTCTCCGCTCCGAGTTTGAAATACAGTGCGTTTCATAATTATAGGACACTCTCAAAATTCACTCTAACACTCCCACTGTTATCGATGGGGCTTTTCCGCCAGAACTAAAGTAATCAGCTTGAAAAATAACCATTATAGTCATCTTTCCAGATTCCACGAGCTCTTGACCTTTTTTAGAACACCACTTTTCATTTTTTGGACTGTTACATAATTATAGGACACCTTAGATAATCCGCAGGTTTCTTGTTCATACCAACGGAATAGCAATAAATTTATAGCAAGTATGGCCATCGCCAAGCTCGATTATCGTATGCAGATGTTATTGGATCTTTCATGGGAGTTTTTGAAGGGCTGTTGAGTTGGTTTGGTCGTACCCCTATAGCTTAACACGCCTGTTCACTTCTACAGTCTAAACCTGGCTGTGGCCAGCGTAAATTCGACGTCTCAGTGTACCTTTAAGGTATTCCTTGAAGTTTGGGTTAGGATTACATGCTGACTCTTGCAATACCGCCACGTCTTGTCTGCCCAAGAACGTCTTTCGGGACTGATGCCCGTAAACCCTCGCCTTGTCTGGCTTGCCTACGAAGATTGGCCGTAGCCTCTCACTCGAAAATGGTAAAATACACTGCACCAGCACTTAATGGCACTTAATACAAACTATTCGAGTAGAATCGAGGGCTAGCTCACGCTCTCAAGTCTCACAGAACGCTTCGATGAACATCAGCGAAACTAACGAAGTTCCATTCAGAGCACTATCCTTGTCGCTTGGCGTTATCATGCCAGTAGCATGTTTGTCTACACCATTCACCCAATTTGAACTTGTTCTGGCTCGAACACATCATCTAGAAAGGAATCAGCTGCCTTTCCTTCCCAAGAACATCCGCCAAGCAACATCGGTCAGGCAGCTCAACTTCCCCGAGCCGGTTGTCCTGTTTAGCTGAGCCAAATTGAACAGAGTCATCCGGTGAATCTCTCTTAAAGGCAGTGTTCACGATAATCTTCGATTTTGAGTTTAGTCGCTAAATCGATTGTTTGGCCCCCGAGTAGAATTGAAATGACGAAGAAACCGAGAAAAACGCACCCGAAGGGCACGCAGTCTTCAAGTATCAGCCCGCCTCTTAAGTATCAATGGAAATGTTCGTTGTGACAATGGAATCTTTTGTGGACCCGTCTTTTGCAATTCTCCATTCTGTGTTGCTCCGTTCTTTCCTTCGGGCCCTAACTAATACTATTTTGCCCAAAATATTCTTCATTTTCGATTAGTCCCATTTATTACCGGTGACAACCACCGTGAACATGTTCATCCAATTAGACTAGTCCAGACCATAGAATAATGTCACTGAAATAAGACGAATTAGTGCGTTTCTCGCCGTTTCTTCGTAGTTTTCGTAACACTCGGTTTCCAACGCATTGTAATGAGTGGAAAACTTGGAAACGAGAATCATCGTGAACACTGCCTTTAACAAAGATATCTTCCTTATAGCTGTTTATCCGATGTTGCGCTGCACAAAGTTAGCGTCTAATGGTTGTGCAAGGATGCTAAACCCCGATTTCTGCGGGAGTCTGGTCCTGGCCCGCGTACGCTTCATTGAGAATTCGCTTCAAATCATGACCCATGGGTTTCGTCAGACATCTTGGTTGCTACCTGTGTCTATTTTACCCTGGCACGTCGAGCCATTAGCAAATGGAGGTCACTGAACAACGGAAACGTGATGTGTTAAAGGCAGCATACACGCTCAAAAATGATATCAATTTTATGGAATGAATCGAAGGTCTGAAGCTGTTAATATTCAGAGATGACGAAAAAACCGGAAAAAAAATCAACTGAAATGAAGACATAACGGTTCGTTCTACATTGGCCCAGAAGTGGACGAGTTTTACCGAATTGACTGAAATAGCGGAGCTAGCGACAAATTTGTTGGGATAACGACGCTAATGTATTCGTACGACCCTTTCTGGAACGCTTACGACGTTAGAAGCGTAAAAGTGAGCAAAAATGACCGTAATCGAGCATTGAACATTGGTATTGAGGGGCGGAGCCCGTATCGGTGGGCGGAGAAAGGATGATTTTGCGACTCAATACGGCTCAAATACGGTCATTTTAACTCGTTTTCAACTCTCCCAACTTCGTGAGAGCTCTTCTAGGACCCGTACATCCCCACTGATGTAGTTATCTCAACAACTTTTGCGAGCGTGTATGCTGCCTTTAAAGAACTGCGAACAAATCAACAGGACAGTCCTCTAAAAACTTCCAGGAAGTGTCTTCAGTCACCTGAACGAGGTGTAAAACAGAGGCAGAGTACATACTCGCTTTAAAACGGTCGTTAGTTCGCTCGTAGGAACAAGAAAAATGCGGATTACCTAAGGTGTCCTATAACTATGGAACAATCCAAAAAACGAAAAGCTGTGTTATAAAAAAGATGAGATTCTCGTGTGATCTGGAAATATGACTATAATGGTGATTTCTCAAGCTGATTACTATAGTTTTTATAGAAAAGCCCCATCGACAACGGGAGAAGTGTCATAGGGAAATTCGAGGGTGTCCTATAATTATGAAACCCACTGTAGCTTCTTGTGTACATATTTCATTATCGTTTGCTCGTCAGCGATGTATTGATTTATTGGGATGAATTCCTGTCATTTGACGTCCATCTTTTTTGTCTTCTTGGATGTAATGTAAGAATTGGAAGAGGCTCATCTTATAAAGCGCTTACTTGCTATAGAAACACACCTGATTTCGAAGAATTCGTCCTTGGCTCAATTCCTTATGGCACGCATAGGTTCTTTTTCTCCTCAGTTTCCTCTTTTCTCATCGGAAAAAAGGCAAGAATTGGCAAGCACATCTTTCTCATTCATATTCGTATTAGAAATTCGTTCATATTTTCAATTATGTATATCCTGGTTATCAGTTTGAAGTAACTTCCTTAACGATGAATGTTGTGTGTCTTTAATGACCATGAATTTTTTGGAAAACACATCTCTTCATACCTTCCTTCTTTTTCTATGCATGAAGGCTTTCTTCCTGCCTGAACCGTGCCTAATTTTAAAGCCTAGATTTTTTAACGGTGAACGATTAACGATTAACGAGGGTTTTGGTCGGTTGCACGACAAAGCACTAACGAATTTAAAAAATTCTACCACGCACATGCCTGGTCGGCATCGTAGCTGAACCGGTTGCCAATAAATATTGTCGATATAATCATCGTTAATCACTCGCCGTCCTAGGACAGGCTGCATGCGCCACAAATCGAGCGTTCTGCGGCAGTGCTCCGACTATGTCACTTATTGTGTGAATAGCTCCAGTTGAGTTCAAATAGCTGTCAAAGACCAAGCACATCAGAAATTTCAGATTTCTGGTTGAGGAGAGTCGATTAAGCAGAATGTCTGAGCTTTTCTCCTTTGCTTTATTGTTTTGTGTCTGTTTTAATTACAAAGACAAAACAATTGAACAAAAATTTTGTTCAGATTCCTGTTTTCTGTTCGAAGTTCGCTGCGTTTTATTCTCAGCCACGCACTGTCCTATGCTGTTTCGGGATCACAGAAATCGCAAGATCTTGATAGTTATTTGAACTTTTTAACTTTTTGCTTTTGTTTTGATTACAAGAACAGAAAAATTAAACGAAAATTTTCGTTTCTGTTTTGTTGAATTCCGTTTTTACTTCTTTCTTTTATTGCCGCGCGTTTTATTCGCTTTTTTTCGCTCATTCTGTCGTGTTGTTCCGGAAAGAATCATCTTTTCGTCTAATCACCATCTTTATGAGCAATCATTTGTCTATAAAGAAACACGGAAACAATAGTTGTTTCCGTTTTCTGGCCACCATCGGCTAAAGTTCCCAGAACTTTCCGTCTTGCCATACGATCTTGGGAGGTGGCGTTTTCTTCCCGACTTAGGTTTCATGTGGCCGTATTCATGAAACTACGGGAGTCCCCTTGGAGGGCTCAAAGTCCGCCCGCCGCATACATAGGCTGCCATAACCCGGGAGGCTCCCATAATTTCATGAATACGGCCAACGGTGCGTGAGCGGGGTCCGGCCAACAGTTCTCCCCGTCCATCACTTGTCGATTATTCTCACAACGTGGATTGGCCCATCAGATTTCGGGTTTTAGAGCTTCAGCTACTGGGTCGAAAATCAAGATTTTTTACGGATGTCTTAATGCCCGAACTGAGATTGGGTTTAATTGCTCCGCTTAGACTTCAAGTCGAACGCTTTCCCATAACATGCAGTTTTTGAGAATAGGATAAGGCGCTATTCATACTCCTCAACGCCGGCGCGACACCCGCGGGCGTGACATTGGAGTATAAATGGCCTGACGCCACGCCCGCGCATAACGCCGCTCCCATGGCGGTGGCAGCAGCCGTAACGATTTTTCCTCATTTTCACTATTAATCCAGCATCGATTTCATTCTGTTTCATGACTATTAATTTCACTACTATCCTCTGCAATCGTGATGGTGAACGCGTCTACAGAATTTTCTGGTTTTTAGAACTTAAGGCCCACTTTTTTTCCGCTTCGCCATGGCGTCGCCGCTAGAGTATTCATATTGTCTACGCAAGGGCGGCACGCGCGTTTTGTAGAAAGTATTCATACTCTAACGCCAGCCCCGCGCATCACGCGCGTGCCGCACTGGCCATGTCGAGTATGAAAAGCGCCTTACTTGAAGCTACAACGCTGCTCGTAGGTTCTGGTCAGAATGATTAATCGCCACTTTTCAGCGCGTTTCCGGATCGAGAAACTAATTGAAGATTCTGAAGAGACGAGCTATTCAAAGCTATAATGATGGCTAGGAATAAAACTTGATCTAAGAAGTTTGCAAGGATTTTCTAGTGTGCCGTACAGTACGCAAATACAGTATGGCCATTGTCATACCAAAACCTTGCTACCGCGACAGGTGCGGTCAACTGTTACGAATCGTGTCGGGACCAGGTTCATGCAGTACAAAAATGCTGCCGTAGGAACACTTTCCAGTACCTGTCGCGGTCGCTGGCTCGAAAGGGGATGTTATGCCTGCATTGTGAAAACCGTGCGGTAATCGGTCGCTGTCGCGGCTGTCCGTCGCAGTGCAATGCAATGCGACGGGTGCCAGCGACAGCTACCCAGCCAAATCCAGTCTCGTGTCCGGTGGTTTTTTAGCCCCGAGCGACTGCGACCGCGACAGGTTTGTCGTGGGGTATAACAATGGCCTATAACAACGCTATTTCAGTGGAAATGGAAACAGAAAGAATTTGCAATGAAATAGGAAACGCTAAGAATAAAACACTCTGCTTCCAAAAAGATATGCGGAAATCAAAAAATTTGTGTTGGTGTGTGCGCGTTGAAGTTAGATTTACATTTGACGAAGAATTTCACGGTGATTTCGAAAACGATCTCCGCCAAATGTCTACCTTCAATGGTTAAAGGCTACCAGAAAACCCTGTATTTTCTCAAAGAATTTCGGATTGGCTCTTCATTATTTTGTTGCTCTCGACACGCCATTTGATAAAGATGTTCCAGGGTTTCTGGAGAGAACTTTTGCAATAGACTTGGACCACTTCTAAAATGGTGTGTTCAGCTGCCCAGCCTTCTTTAATCTAATTGTTTCCGCTGTTTTTGTTCGTGGCTTCACCCAGGATTTCATTATTTTCTTTCCAGTGTGAAGTTCAACAGCTCGATGGACTGCCTATTTTCTGCTATCGTGGCGGCATCGACGACTTTCACCGTCGATACTCTATGCCACAATTCTCGATAGGACCGAGGTTGGCTAGTTTCACACTTGAGGCGGCGTTCAGAGTTCGCCTCCGGCCCGAAAGCTGACTCAGCCTGCGTTTTGATCCAGCGACGTCGTGTCGCGCTATTGCTAGGTGGCCGCAGTAAGCAGACGCAGCCTACCGGAATTCAGCAAGACAAATGGCGTTTCTCCAACGCCGTTTGCGTCACCCTGCGACGCGACGCTATTGACGATGCGCGGAGGCAATTTTTGTGCACGGGCAACTGCGTACGCACGTAATTGCGTGTAATCGTTTTGTGTTCGGTTCACCCCTGTATTCCCACGCTACGCGATGTGGGAGCCGAAGTGACATGTCCCATCGCATTGCGCCGCGAAAACCCTGAACGCCGCCTAATGCCACCGGTCGCTTTTCGAATCTGTATGAAAAATCTGGCAAACCTGTGCTAAGATTGTGCTAAAGCACAAGAGAAAACCTAAACAGGCAGCAGCGACCGTTTATCCATACGTGTCCCACCACACTGTTTTGCCAGTGGAGATATTCTACAAGTTTCTTCATGTTTCAACATGCCAACTTCTTGAGCATTCAGCGTGATGAACGGTGTGGATAAACGGTCGCTGCTGCCTGTTTAGGAGGGCCCAGGCACAAGGTTTAAGAGTTCAGATTGAGGATCATCAAATCTGCCGCGTCAAAACGTGCCCCTAGTTTCATGTGATTCACATTACATTTATAATTTAGCGTGGATAAGCGACCGGTGATCTGTGGACGGATTCTTCAGAGATAAACCCATGGGTTAAGGATAACAAGGATGATGAGGTGGAGGTGTCAAGCATTGGAATGTGCAGAAATATGGGTAAAACTCACGTCGACCCATGCGTTTAAAGTTGGTGAATCCGGCCACTGAGCTGGAACTTACAAGACCTTAATCTGCTCCTGATCATGGTTTCTTGCCGATCAGTTTCCATGCGAACGAGGGCAACCGTAATAAGCAAACCATGGCCAAGACGAGACCATGGCCAAGAAGAGCTAAGCCTTTCGTGAGCTCCACTCTTACTCAACGAATTATTCGCTCCCACGTCGGCCGCTCTTTATGAGTGCTGGAACTGTGGCACTCATTGGTGTGAAGGGTAAGATCGAGTTCAAATAGCTGTCAACGACTTAACACCCATCAGAACCTCTAGGTTTCTGGTTTTACTGAATGACGCTTTAAGGCTGACAGAAACACTGTTTCTTGCTTTATTGTTTTGTGTCTGTTTTAATTAGAGAGACAAAACAATAGAACAAAATCTTGGTTCCGAGTTATTTTTCAGTTCGAAATTCGCTGCGTTTTTTTCTCAGCCGCGCACTTTCCTGGGCCAAATAGGTATCACAGCCATTGCGAGGTCTTGAAAGTTATTTGAACATTTTTTTGCTTTGTTGTCTTGCTTTTGTTTTAATTACAAAACAAAATAATGGAGCAAAAATCTTTGGTTTTGTTCTGTGAGTTTTCGTTTTCTTTTTCATTTCTTGTCGCGTTCTATCCATTTTTTTGCTTTTCTTGTCATGTTGTTTCAATTGCTAACAAAAAAAAGAAAACAATTGGAGAATAAGAAAAGGCAATGTGCCCACCTGAGGATCGTATCAAACTCAACTCGGAAGCTTGAAAGCTGTTCCTCCAAAATGTCTTATTTGCGCATAGGATCCCAAGGAAATATACGGTCTATTGAGGAGCAAATGATTCTGGTACAATTCTTGCCTCATTCTTTGCAGAACGGTTCCGACCATAACTCGGTAGGATCCAAAGATTTATTCATAAACTTCTCTGTTTCCAAACGCAGCGCAGAGAGCGAAAATTGGGAACGTCTGCGCGCTTTCAAGTTAGGGCAACGAGCCTAGCTATTGCTGGGCGACTCGCCCCTGCTTGTGTAATACCTATCCCGATTTCAGGCAAGGGGGTAACATTTTCTGGCTAGGTGAAATGTTCTCGTATGGGGGAAGCCTCAAGAAGCCTCATCAGCCCCACGGAAGTCCTGGATTGAGATTGAATTTCGCCCTTTTGAAAATTGTGCAAATCGAAAAAAACCCAAGAAATACCTTTCTCCCAGTCCCATGGGCGCTTGCATACGTTTGTAGTGTCTCAGCTGTAAGTGAAAACGAAGCGAATAAATGTTACTCACCAAGCGATGAGCGTGTCAGGCTGGGACCAGTTCTCCATGGCGACAGCTGTCACAAGACAACTTTGTTATAAGGATATCTCATTCTGATCAACTGCTGCCACTTCCCCTTGATCGATGATGGGGAGATTGTTAGCTAGAAATGGATTGAGCAGATCATTCTTCAATAACTGTAAAGGCGAATCATAAGAAGAAGTTGATTATTGCGTATCAATTTCACAATCCATGTACCTGGGCGTCTTCAGCGTCTCGAGCAGGGTTGATCAGGCAGTTGCGCCAATTTTCGACGGAACTACGACCCCCCCCTCCTGTTGACCAACATTTTGGAGAAACTCAAAAAAATTTTCACGACCCCTCTCGACCAGGGATGGGCAGAGTTCCGTGTTTCGCGTTCCGAAACCCGCAGTTTCGCGCATTTTTGGCATTCCGCGTTCCGCATTCCGAAAACCGCGGAATGCGGTAATATCGGGTCGTCTGGGACGTAAGAAAACACTAGATGATTTTTGAATTTTTCCGCGTTTCGCGTTCCCAAAACCGCATTTCCGCGCATTTTCAGGCGTTTCGCACCCGATTTCCTGAACCCTAGAAAACATTTTTTGTTCCGAAACCCGAAAACCGATTTCCGAAATTTAATATTTTTATTCCGCTGATCCCTGCTCTCGACAAATAGACATCGAATTTCTAATCAGCACACCGAATAACTTCAGATTGGAAAATTGACTCAAATCTGAACCATCGCCCAAACTGCCGTATACGCACCGTAATCTACTGTAACCTGTCAAAAATGGAAGAACGAACCTCAAATTCGTGTTGAGCACCCCAAATAACCCCTAGGTTCAAACATTTTGAGCCATACCTAAGGTAGCATCCCGGAAATTGTCAAAAATTCCCGTTATAGCCCTCTAATTGTCCCTCCTGATGGGGAGTTATAACGGTTTGTGTATAAAACCATAAAATACAAAATAAATCTATGAAAAACTTTCGAAAAGACCGGCAACTACTGAACAAATCTCAAGAAATGTAAAACAATAAGTCAGAATAGTTTGGAGAAAATTCTCTTTTTTCTCCGAAGTTTTTCTAGCCCCATCCCCAAATCTTTGTTTTTTCAAAAATTTTCCAACATTTTTACGACCCCCCGTTGCGCCGAATCGCAACCCTTCTCAAACCTGGTCTCTAGTATCACGTGCAATCAGGCGATTAGCAATATCCAATAGACTTGTGAGCGGATCAAAGAATTTTTGGGATACAGAAACTTTGGTCCGAAGAATATTCGGACAATCAATTCATTTGGAATGCCAGAGTTTTTTTCCTGGAGCCTTCTGTAGATTTGGAAAACCAACATTTTTGTTTTTCTTTCACTATATATATATATATATATATATATATATATATATATATATATATATATATATATATATATATATATATATATATATATATATATATATATATATATATATATATATATATATATATATATATATATATATATATATATATATATATATATATATATATATATATATATATATATATATATATATATATATATATATATATATATATATATATATATATATATATATATATATATATATATATATATATATATATATATATATATATATATATATATATATATATATATATATATATATATATATATATATATATATATATATATATATATATATATATATATATATATATATATATATATATATATATATATATATATATATATATATATATATATATATATATATATATATATATATATATATATGAAAGTACCGAAGTACTCGGTAAATCGTTCTACCCAGTGGAGCAAACATCGGACAATGGCTACCGCCTTGTCGACTTTTGTGAACGCAGTGGTCTGATTATTGCATCGACATTCAAGAGGAATCATCGCCGCCATCAGCTTACGTGGCAGGGACCAACCCGGCTATCTCCAGAAGAGCAGCGGAAGCGGAAGATGACAACTTTGAAACTACCGCTTGACTATGTCCTGACGAGGAATATTCCAGTATCGGACATTCGAAGATCTAGAGCTGTGTGGGATGTCGCATTCGATTCGGATCACCGTCCTGTTCTGTTGAACTTCACTGCGAGGATTCATTAGAGGAAGCGAGGGGCTCAGCCTCTCCAGAGGATTGACATGACAAGTCTCAGAGATGAAGAGTGCAGAAGGAATTTCCGACAACGCGTTTCTATTCACATCGGAGTACGGACTAAGAAGAAACTTTGCGACGCGGATTCTTTTGTCAAGTGCATCCAGGACGCTTCGAAAGAGGCACTCCCGGTTGTACAGCCTAAGAAGAAGTACGCCTACGTCTCAGAAGAAACAACATCTACCTACAACAGAGTATGTGCTCTCCGAACTGCAGGAAACTTCGTGGAGGAGAAGCGTCTGAGGAGGAAGTTGCGTCGGCAGCTTCAAAGTGACCGCGAACGAGAGTGGACGTGTAGAGCTAAGGAGTTCGAGAAGGCTTGGGAGGAGAAGAATCCGAAGAAAGCCTACACGTTGCTGCGACAGTATAGCGGGAAGATGAAGAGATGTTCTCCTGTCTTGAACACTACCAATGGAGTTGCAGTTGGTGATGCGACGCTGCTAATATGGAAGGATCACTTCAGTTCACTACTGAATCGTCCTGCGCCATCAGTACCTGAGCTCCCGCATGTTCAGAGAGCACATTACGATGTCAGTGAGGAACCGCCGACTGAGTCTGAAGTTTTGGATTGTGTCCGGAAAATGAAGAATGGAAAGGCAGGTGGAGATGACAACATCACTGCTGAAATGCTGAAAGCTCTTCCTCCGTCTGGGATTCGTGAAATGACCAACACCATCCGTGCCATATGGATGAGCGAAAGGATACCCGATTCGTGGAGACATGCGATCATCGTACCTCTTCACAAGAAGCTATCCGTCACGGATCCTAAGAACTACAGAGGAATCTCTCTACTTCGTGTCATGTACAAGGTTTTAGAACGTATCATTCTCGAGCGACTTATCAAACATCGTGAAGGAACGACCAGAGATGAGCAAGCCGGTTTTCGACCTGGAAGATCGACCATCGACCAAGTGTTCGTCGTGAGAAGAGTAATTGAATCGTGGCAGCGGTTTTCGAAGCCATTACAGCTTGCTTTTTGGACTTTGAAGCCGCGTTCGACTCTCCTCATCGTGATCGATTGCTCAATGCTCTGCGAGCAGATGGAGTCCCGGAAAAGTATGTTCGGTTAATCGAGGACATGAACAAAGGAACAACAGCAGCAGTTCGTACACCTGTCGGATTTACGTCAGCTTTCGAGGTGAAAACAGGAGTAAGGCAAGGAGCCGTTGCAGGACCTTTTCTTTTCAACTTCGCCGTTGATGACATCATGCGTAGAGTTGCAGAACAGTTTCCTGCGGATGTGATCCTAACACCATCAGGACGCTCTCTTGTCGACCTGGAGTACGCCGACGACATTGTGTTATTCGCTGAAAACAACGCAAAACTGCAAAGGATTGTGAACCTCGTTTCGAAGTATGCCGCAGCCTATGGACTTCGTCTTCGTCCCGACAAATGCAAGCAGATGTGGGTCTCTCAGAGGCCTTCAACTGGAGTTTGTGTGGACGGACAACGTATCGAACTGGTGGACGATTTCTGTTATTTGGGCTGTTTGCTGAAGAACGATGGTAGTTATGCAGCGGATATTCGACAACGATGTGCGAAAGCTACGTCTGCATTCAATTCTCTAACCAAGTGTTTGTGGTCTACCACCATCGCGAAGGAAGTCAAGTTGCGCGTCTACCTATCCGCTATTCGCCCTATCATGATGTACGGATCGGAGACGTGGGCAGCACCGAAAACGCAGATGGAAAGGTTGGATTGCACGGAGAGCAAGCTTTTTAGGCGTTTGCTTGGATATTTCTGGCCGCGTGTATGCCATAACGAAGACCTTTACAAGGAAATCGACGCAGTACATCAACGCTTGACACGAGGGAGGTGCCAGCATCTCCTAACGCCATCTCAAGCAGCAATGGAAAGTCGACTTCGACTGCTCGGGCATATACTAAGAAGAACGCCGGATCGTCTCGTACAACACGCTTTAAAAATGCTTCCAAATCCTGTCTGGAAACGGCCACCTGGGCGTAGGCGAAAGTTCTGGACGGATGTGGTTAAAGAGGATTTAAAGTCACTCGGCATCGAAAGACAGTTCAGGCGCGATGTTTCGTTTCGCAGGAAATGGAATAGTGACAGCTGGATGGAATGTGTTCAAATTGTGGCTGAAGACCGTGAAAAATGGACACGGCTGACTACTAGGACGGCACATCTCGGTGAAGATGCGGAATGACTGCGTCAGGCGAAAGCCAACCGATTAAGTCAAAAAAAAATATATATATATACCAGCGGCGTCGGCCGGCTGACGCCGGCCTCTGCCGCTGGGGCCCGGCTTCGCCGGCATATTGGGTATAAGGCAAATAACTCGGTGCTTTCTTTCTTCCTGCGCCGGCCCATAAGCTGGTTTAGGCGGCAACACTTAAACCATGGGAAATCACAAAGCATTCCAAACCTTGCTACGCCCGTTTACTTCCTTATCTGTAACGTGACACACCGGTCGTTCTTCCGTTTTATAAGATCCTGAACTGGCCTCTGACTATCTCAATTTTTGTCATGATAAGGACAACCGCTGTTTGGAATTTACTAAACGTTTTCATGATCAACCGACCCCCTGCTACTTTTTTTGCCAAATGAAGTAGAATGATGTTTGTGTTTCATGGATGCAGATTTTGATTAACTCTTATTTTCATCGTATATAAACCCGATTTAGAAAAGTTAGTGCATATAAACAGCTAAGCAGTTGAATTGAGTGGTGAAGGGTAGGGGACCTGAAGAAAGGAGTGGTGTACGCTCTCTTTTAGACGCACATAGTGATTCTGAAGTAATGCGCTCTCTCTCTCTCTCTCTTGAGTCTCACACGTTTTCTGCGGCGTCCAACGCTTCCTTTTGGGTCTCACACACTTCCTACGGCGCGATCTCCCTCGGGTCTCACACATTTTATGCGGCGCCCCTAGCACTCCCACTTGGGTCCCGCACACTTTCTACGGCGACCGGCGCTCTCCGCACTTGGTTCCCGCACACTTTCTACGGCGGCCGGCGCACTCTCACTCGGGTTCCGCACACTTTCTACGGCGTCGTGGATGTGAAGTTCAGGATCTTATAAAACGGAAGAACGACCGGTGTGTCACGTTACAGATAAGGAAGTAAACGGGCGTAGCAAGGTTTGGAATGCTTTGTGATTTCCCATGGTTTAAGTGTTGCCGCCTAAACCAGCTTATGGGCCGGCGCAGGAAGAAAGAAAGCACCGAGTTATTTGCCTTATCCCCGATATGCCGGCGAAGCCGGCCCCCAGCGGCAGAGGCCGGCGTCAGCCGCCCAACGCCGCTTGTACATACATACACACATACACGCACACACAAATTTACCAAAATATATATAGTAGGATTTTATTTATTTACATAAGCCTGTGTACCAGACCTATGTGCAACGATCAACAGGAACCAGGAGAACCTATCCATTCAACCCGTCCCTATAAGCCACGATCTCTCCGCGGACATACTTTGTATTGACATAGGCACACCCATTTTGTCAACTCAGATAAGATTCGCTCTTACTCCTAAAGTCACTTACTGTTTCACATCAACTACTTTACTTCTTACTGCTTATCATATCAAGTGATATTATCAGTTGGTGGATCAAATCGCTAAAATACGTTGTAGGCTGTACTTTTCGATGGGAAGGGACAGGGGAGAAGACTAACAAGTTTGTTACTTACTGTTTCACGTTAACTACTTTACTTCTTACTGCTTATCATATCAAGTGATATTATCAGTTGGTGGATCAAATCATTGAAACACGTGGTAAGCTGTACTTTTTCGTAGGGAAGGGACAGGGGAAGTGAGTAACAAGTTTGTTACTTACTGTTTCACATTAACTACTTTACTTCTTACTGCTTATCATATCACCAGCGGCGTCGGCCGGCTGACGCCGGCCTCTGCCGCTGGGGTCCGGCTACGCCGGCCCATTTGCCGGCTTCGCCGGCATCTTGAGTATAATCGACATCCGCTGATTCTATGTGAGTTGGCGTTCAGAAGTTCTCATGCTTGCCGGCTATCGCCGCCCTCTGTCGCTGGAGTCCGGTTGCGCCGGCCCATGAGCTGGTTTCGACGACAACGCTCGAGCAATCAGAAGTTACTAAGCATTTCAAACCTTGCAAACCTTGCTAACCTACTTTCTTATGCAGTTGCACACCGACCCTTCTCTAGTTTTAAGAGGTCCTAGAATGATAGCTCATTTATATCCATTTCTGTCATGATAAAGACAACCGCTGTTTCAGATTTACTAAAGGGCTCCATGACTAACCGACACCCTGCTACTTTTATTGCCAAATGAAGTATAATGACGTTTGTGTTTTCTGGATGCATATTTTGATTAACTCACATTTCCATCGTATATAAACCCGATTTAGAAAGGTTGGTGCATATAAACAGCTACGCAGTTGAAATGGGTGGTTAAGGTGGAGGGGACTTGAAGAAAGGGGTGGTATACACTCTCTTATAGACGCACAAAATGATTTTGAAGTTCTGCTCTCACCCACTTCGGTCCCGCACACTTTCTACTGTGTCTGGCGCACTCCCACTTGGGTCCCACACCCTTTACACGGCATCCGGCTCACTCCCACTTCGGTCCCGCACACTTCCTACGACGTCCGGCGCACTCGCATTTGGGTCCCACACACTTTCTACGGCGTCCTGCGCACTCCCAATTGGGTCCCGCACACATTCTACGTCGTCGGCCGCACTCAAACTTGCGTACCGCACACTTTTTATGGCGTCCTGCGCACTCCCACTTGGGTCTCGCACACCTTTTATGAGTCCTGCGCACTCCCACTTGTGTTCCGCACACTTTCTACGGCGTCCGGCGCACTCTATCTTGGGTCCCGCATGCTTTCTACGGCGTCCGGCGCACTTCCTCTTGGGTCCCGCACACTTTCTTCGGCGTCCGGCGCACTCGAATTTGGGTCCCACATACTTTCTCTGGCGTCCGGCGCACTCCCACTTGGGTCCCGCACACTTTTTACGGCGTTCTGCGCACTCCTACTTGGGTCCCGCACAATTTCTATGGCGTCCTGAGCACTCCCACTTGGGTCCCGCACACTTTCTACGGCGTTCGGCGCACTCTATCTTGGGTCCCGCATGCTATCTACGGCGTCCGGCGCACTTCCACTTGAGTCCCGCATACTTTCTATGGCATCCCGCGCACTCCCACTTGGGTCCCGCACACTTTTCTACGGCGTCCGGCGCCCTCTACCTTGGGTCCCGCACACTTTTCTACGGCGTCCTGAGCACTCCCACTTGGGTCCGGCACACTTTCTTCGGCGTCCTGCGCACTCCCACTTGGGTCCCGCACACTTTCCTCGGCGTCTTGCGCACTCCCACTTGGGTCCCGCACACATTCTACGGCGTCCTACGCACTTCCACTTGGGTCCCGCACACTTTCTTCGGCGTCCTGCGCTCTACCACTTGGGTCCCGCACACTTTCTACGGCGTCCGGCGCACTCTACCTTGGGTCCGGCACACTTTCTACGGCGTCCGGCACACTCTACCTTGGGTCCCGCACACTTTCTACGGCGTCCTACGCAGTTCAACTTGGATCCCACACATTTTCTACGGCGTTCTGCACGCTCTTGAGCCCGTACCCGTAAAGTCGCCCGTCTTGAAAGTCAAGCCGAATAAACGGTCAAACAAACACACAGAGAAACGCACACATACATAAACACACACACGCACACACAAATTTACCAAAATATATATAGTAGGATATATATATATATTAGGATATATATATATATATATATATATATATATATATATATATATATATATATATATATATATATATATATATATATATATATATATATATATATATATATATATATATATATATATATATATATATATATATATATATATATATATATATATATATATATATATATATATATATATATATATATATATATATATATATATATATATATATATATATATATATATATATATACTAGCGAGACCTAGCGAAGTTTTCGCTCATAGAAACTTTTGCGTGAGCCAACTACCTGAGACGGATTAGTTAGTTAGAACGGTGTTGACTGACTTCCGTCTAACCGAAAGTTGCTGTACGTAGGTATGGACTCTCCTGAGCAGAGCAGGGTGCCGTACATTTACAGCAGGCCGTGGGTATCACAATGTGGGATCAAAAAGCAAAACATAAGAAGCCAGCAGTAAATCGTCGGTTGCTACCGGCATAAAATCTACAACCCCTTCTGCACTTCCTTCCCTTACTCTGCCAATTCGAGACTTGATGCCGCAGCAAAATAGACTTGATGCTCATGTACAAGTCGGCATAAAGTCTTAATTTGCCGCGCTAAATTCACTGTATGGGTGAATTTGCCGCTAGGAGAGGTGAGAGAATGAGGTGAATTTCCCGTGAAAATGGTGCGAACTGGCAGCGAGAGAGGGTCCAATTTACCCCGAAAATGAGGTGAATTAACCTCGAAAAAATGGGTGAATTTACTCCCGAAAATTTCACGAATTTGAAGGTCCACAGCAAGGAAGCCCCCTTGTCCGCAACATGAGCGTAATCTTCACCGAGGTCTGCGGTGAGGAGCCACCCTCTGCGGACCCCGGCGTAACTCGTCCCCCCTGTCGTGAGGATACCCACTGTATCCTCCCAGCAACCAAAATTATGCTGGCCTCCGGAGAGTGACCCGAAGTCACCTTTCAGGGCCGGCAGCAGAATGCCGAATGAGGACTCTGGTGGGATGAGGCTGTTTTTATACCGGCGGTGCTCATAGTAAACACATTGAGACGTGATCACATTGAGAGGTGATTATTCGTTTTATCATGTTTTCGCTGGGATGTTTTCATTTGTTTAGAAGTTTCTGAGATGCCAGCAACGGCGGTCATTTCACCCTTTGCGCTGAGTGGTATCCAGCCGCTCAACAACTGATATGCATTAACATGTTAGCGCAGGCGGTATTTTCACGCTTTGCGCTGACTGATATCCAACCGCTCAGCAAATTCACCCTTTGCGCGGATAAGCTTTCATGACGGCGCTAAAGGTGAATTTGATGCCTTATGATAACAAAGCGTGATAAAGGCCGCTTTCGCCGAAGCATCAAGTCTCGAATTGGCAGAGTACGTCGCTACCCACTGCCCTTTCTTCCAATTTGTAGAGTTCACAAGCTATTAATCTCGCCTTACCGTCTCTATCATGATAAGGACAAACGCATTCTCATTTTATATGATGTTTCCCTAGTTCACCAACGTCATGCCCTTGTTCTCAATGAATGAAATTAGTAGGTGGTTGTTTATGTTTTTGTGGTGCAGATTTTGATAAGCTCAGACTTGCAACATATAAAAAACTGGTTTTTGGAAGTTAGGGAATCGAAATGACTGAGCGGTTGCAATGAGTGGCGAACAGAGAAGGTGCGGAAGTGGACCTGCTGCTTGTTTCCTAAAACTGGCAAGAAAATGTCTCAGGAGTTCTGCGTCAATCTCGAAACGCGTCGCACGCTTCTCAAAATTCATGTTTTCTAATCTGTTTTCTTCTCCACAAAAGGTTAAGATTTAGCATTAAAAAACTAAGCAAAGCCTTTTTTCAAATTCTTCACTCTTGGTAACGTCCTGCACACTCCCACTGCGGTCCTGCTAACTTTTGATGACCTGCACACTCCCACTCGTGACCTGTGCATTTTCTATGACGCCCTGCACACTCCCACTGGGGACCTGCGCACCCTCTATGACGTCTTGCACCCTACCATTTGGGTCCTGCACACTATCTGTGACGTGCTGCACACTCGCGTTGGGGTCCTGCACACATTCAATGACGTCCTGCGCACTCCTACTCAGGACCTGCACATTTTCTGTTATGTCCTGCACCCTCCAGCTGGGGTCCTGCACAATTTCTATGACGTCCTGCACACTCCCGCTGGGGACCTGCACATTTTCTATGATGTCCTGCGCACTTCCACCGGGGTCCTGCACTTTTTCTATGACGTCCTGCACACTTCCTCTGGGGTCCTGGACATTTTCTACGATGTCCTGCACACTCCCGCTGGGGTCCTGCACAATTTCTATGACGTCCTGCACATTTCCTTTGGGGTCCTGTACACTTTCAATGACGTCCTGCACACTCCCGCTGGAGACCTGCACATTTTCTATGATGTCCTGCACACTTCCACCGGGGCCCTGCACACTTTCTATGACGTCGTGCATACTCCCACTGGGGTCCTGCACACTTTCTACGACGTCCTGCACACTTCCGCTGGGGTCCTGCACACTTTCCATGACGCCCTGCACACTCCCACCGGGGTCCTCCACACTTCTATGACGTCCTGCACACTTCCGCTGGGGTCCTGCACATTCCTACTTAGGGCCTGGGTGCACTTTCTATGACGTCCTGCACACTCCGGGATTAGGGTCCTGCACACTTTCTATGACTTCTGCACACCCTCACTGGGGTCCTGCACTCCTTTATGACGCCCTGCATTTTTTGCATCGCTAGACGACTCGCAGAAGTTATCATGACCCACGGCCAAAAGTGCGCTCCACGGACAAACTTCGGCTGCCCTGAGGCACGTAAGAGGTGACTCCGCTGATTTTTGGTAATCGATAAATGTCGCACCCACCTAAATGTTGGTACCATTTCATACAAGTTTTGATCGGCCATTCCTAAGATATGCGGGACACATGCACACACATACACACACACACACACATCGGGACATAACTGCTTTAAGTATAAGGATATGTATATATATATATATATATATATATATATATATATATATATATATATATATATATATATATATATATATATATACTAGCGAGACTCCAGCGAAGTTTTCGCTCACAGAAACTTTTGCATGAGCCAACTACCTGAGACGGATTAGTTTGTTAGAACGGTGGTGACTGACTTCCGCCTACCCGAAAGTACTCTCCTGAGCAGAGCAAGGTGCCGTACATTTACAGCAGGCCGTGGGTATATCAAAATGTGGGATCATAAAGCAAAACATAAGAAGCCAGCGGTAAATCGTCGGTTGCCACCGGCACAAAATTCAGAACCCCTTCTGTACTTCCTACTTCGCTACCCACTGCCCTTTCTTCCAATTTGTAAAGTTCACAAGCGATTATTCTCGCTTTACCGTCTCTATCATGATAAGGAAAACGCATTCTCATATTATATGATGTTTCCCTAGTTGACCAACATCATGCCCTTTGTTCTCAATGAATGAAATTAGTAGGTGGTTGTTTATGTTTTTGTGGTGCAGATTTTGATAAGCTCAGACTTGCAACATATATAAAACTGGTTTTTGGAAGTTAGGGATTCGAAATGACTGAGCGGTTGCAATGAGTGGCGAACAGAGAAGGTGCGGAAGTGAAGCTGCTGCTTGTATCCTAAAACTGGAAAAAATATCGCAGGAGTTCTGCGCCAATCTCAGAACGCGTCCCACGCTTCTCAAGATTCATATTTTCCTATCTATTTCCTCTCCACAAAAGGTTAAGATTTAGCATTAAAAATTGAAAACCTTTTTCAAATTCTACTCTCTTGGCGACGTCCTGCACACTCCCACTGCGGTCCTGCTAACTTTCGATGACCTGCACACTCCCACTCGGGACCTGTGCATTTTCTACGACGCTCCTGCACACTCCAACTGGGGACCTGCGCACTCTCTATGACGTCCTGCACACTCCCGTTGGGTTCTTCACATTTTCTATGACGTTTTTTCTATGACGTCCTGCACACTCCCACTGGGGTCCTGCACATTCCTACTTAGGACCTGTGCACTTTCTATGACGTCCTGCACACTCCAATTAGGGTCCTGCACACTTTCTATGACGCCCTGCACACTCCCACTGAGGTCCTGCACACTTTCTATGACGCCCTGAACACTTCCGCTGGGGTCCTGCACATTCCTACTTAGGACCTGCACACTTTCAATGACGTCCTGCACACTCCGATTAGGGTCCTGCACACTTTCTATGACGCCCTGCACGCTCCCACTGAGGTCCTGCAACACTTTCTATGACGTCCTGCACACTCCCACTGGGGTCCTGCACATACCTACTTAGGACCTGCGCACTTTCTATGACGTCCTGCACACTTCGATTAGGGTCCTGCACACTTTCTATGACGCCCTGAACACTCCCACTGAGGTCCTGCACACTTTCTATGACGCCCTGCACACTCCCACTGGGGTCCTGCACATTCCTACGTAGGACCTGCGCACTTTCTATGACGTCCTGCACACTCCGATTATGGTCCTGCACACTTTCTATGACGCCCTGCACACTCCCACTGAGGTCCTGCACACTTTCTATGACGTCCTGAACACTCCCACTGAGGTCCTGCACACTTTCTATGACGCCCTGCACACTCCCACTGGGGTCCTGCACATTCCTACGTAGGACCTGCGCACTTTCTATGACGTCCTGCACACTCCGATTATGGTCCTGCACACTTTCTATGACGCCCTGCACACTCCCACTGAGGTCCTGCACACTTTCTATGACGCCCTGAACACTCCCACTGAGGTCCTGCACACTTTCTATGACGCCCTGCACACTCCCACTGGGGTCCTGCACATTCCTACGTAGGACCTGCGCACTTTCTATGACGTCCTGCACACTCCGATTATGGTCCTGCACACTTTCTATGACGCCCTGCACACTCCCACTGGGGTCCTGCACACTTTCTATGACGTCCTGCACACTTCCGCTGGGGTCCTGCACATTCCTACTTAGGACCTGCGCACTTTTTATGACGTCCTGCACACTCCGATTAGCGTCCTGCACACTTACTATGACGTCTTGCACACCCTCACTGGGGTCCTGCACACCTTTATGACGCCCTGCATTTTTGCATCGCTAGACGACTCGCAGAAGTTATCATGACCCACGGCCAAAAGTGCGCTCCACGGACAAACTCGGTTGGCTCCGAGGCACGTAAGAGGTGAGTCGGGTCTGATTTTTTGGTAATCGATAAATCTCGCCCCCGCCTATATGTTGGTACGATTTCATACAACTTTTGCTCGGCGATCCCAAAGATATCGGGGACACATGCACACACATACACACACACACACACACACACACACACACACACACATCGGGACATAACTGCTTTAAGTATAAGGATATATATATATATATATATATATATATATATATATATATATATATATATATATATATATATATATATATATATATATATATATATATATATATATATATATATATATATATATATATATATTCGTTTTGCTTTTCTTTAAGAACGAAGTTATTCGGTTTTCCTAGTATTCGTTCTACTCGACTAGGCCAGGTATTCGTTTTTTTTTTCTTAGAAGCCTTTGCGAGAATTGTATCCAAGTTGTTCTGCTGCGAATCATATCATGGGGACAAATTTTCGCTAAGAAATTCCCCACTCTGTTGAATCATCGGCCTCTGAAAAATGCTGCGAGAAATTATTTTCTCGCAGTGTTACACGACAGATTTGAAGGTTTTTTGATGGCACACAAGTGGCACAGGCTCGGATTTTTTCATGGCCTTGCTGTGCGGAAATAGCCTCATCTCGAAATATTACCTCGAATTTGTAAATGTATTCCGCAGTTGAGGGGCCGCGTGTTCACACTGCTCACCCACGCCATGGACTCGAATTCGTGTTGTAACTTCAAAAAACAAGATAGCTTTTAATTATTGCCGTGATAGCCGTTTTTAGGACAAGTTATAATAGTGGTGGGCAAGCATTGAGCACCCTATCTTTCCTTTGAACTTACTTGTACACAACGAAACTCCTGTTTTGAAACTAAATATATTGATTGACCGAGGAGTTCTGTCTTATTGCGCCGATTAGCCAAGGAACGCGCGGTATCTCAAGTGGTGAAAACTGTCATTTAAAAAAAATCCTCAAAAAATGTTGGATCAAAAGAAAATTGTCAACGCTCTATTTTTGCCGCGCTTCATGTAACTCTAAAATAAGTTATATCCCAAATAGGACAGCTGATCCGTAGTTCACTAGAAAGGAAGATCTGATTGGAGCTAGATGCTCTCCTTCATCAAAATTTCTGCAGTCCAAAATTAGATATTTATTCTCGCATGGATATATGGTACAAGGTAAGAGATTAAACAAATTTAAAAGAAAAAGAGACGTTATTTATGAAATATAAAAAAGTAATTTCTTTTACTTATCGCGTGTGCGAATGTATGCGAGGTCCCTCTGGAAGTCTACATTTTTGCAAGGTATGAGTCAGGAGGATTTGAGATTCCAGCCGAGCGTGGTTGATTTACCCCGTATGCAAACTTTAACGGTATCGTAGGAACGCCGAAGACCGCTACTTCACATGGGCTCAAACTTTTCTCAAGTGTGGTCCCGCCGGATGTCGACAATTTTGAAAACTAGAAGCCACGAGAGTAGGATATTTGAGTCCAGAATGGTCGATTTACCCGGTGAACTGACATTCACCGTCCAGTATGGATGCTGAACACCCCTAAAGGGCGGGGTTCATGAACGGCAAATCGTGGGCTACAGTTGGGTTTGCCGCGGAAATAGCACACAAACTTTGGAGACAAACCCAACTGTAGCCCATGGTTTACGCCATGAATCCCAGCCCAATATAGGGCCTCACGCTTTTCTTTTTCTGCGGCGTCCTGGGCATTTTTGAAATTTAGGTGTCACGAGAGTAGGGTATTTGAGTCCAGCGTAGTCGATTTACTCTGTATACAATATTTTACCGTCTCAATATATCGCCGAAGACCGCTACATAGAAGGCGGAACAAGGTAAAAAAACGTAAAAACACGAGGGCGTTTGGCGCACTCCCGTATGGGTCCCCGCACACCTTCTTCGGCGTCCTGCGCACACCCACTTGGATCCCGCTCACTTTTTATGGCGTCCGACGCACTCCCACTTGGATCCACACATTTTCTGCGGCGTTCGGCGCACTCACGAATGGGACCCCGCACACCTTCTACGGCGTCCTGCGCACTCCGACTTGGGTCCCGCACACTTTTTATGGCTTCCGACGCACTCCCACTTGGATCCCACTTTGGTCCCGCACACTTTTTATGGCGTCCGACGCACTCCCACTTGGATCCACACGCTTTCTGCGGCGTACTGCGCACTCCCACTTGGGTCCCGCACACTTTTTATGGCGTCCGACGCACTCCCACTCGGGTCCCGCACACTTTCTACGGCGTCCGGCGCACTCTCACTCGAGTCCCGCACACTTTCTACGGCGTCCGGCGCACTTCACTCGGGTCCTGCACGCTTTCTACGGCGTCCGGCGCACTTTACTCGGGTCCCGCACACTTTCTACGGCGTCCGGCGCACTCTCACTCGGGTCCCGCACACTTTCTACGGCGTCCGGCGCACTCACGAATCGGGTCCCGCACACTTTATACGGCGTCCGGCGCACTCTCACTCGAGTCCCGCACACTTTCTACGGCGTCCGGCGCCTTCACTTCGGGTCCCGCACACTTTCTACGGCGTCCTGCGCACGTCCACTCGGGTCCCGCACACTTTCTACGGCGTCCGGCGCACTCTCACTCGGGTCCCGCACACTTTCTACGGCGTCCGGCGCACTCTCACTCGGGTCCCGCACACTTTCTACGGCGTCCGGCGCACTCTCACTCGGGTCCCGCACACTTTCTACGGCGTCCGGCGCACTCTCACTCGGGTCCCGCACACTTTCTACGGCGTCCGGCGCACTCTCACTCGAGTCCCGCACACTTTCTACGGCGTCCGGCGCCTTCTCACTCGGGTCCCGCACACTTTCTACGGCGTCCGGCGCACTCTTACTCGGGTCCCGCACACTTTCTACGGCGTCCGGCGCACTCTCACTCGGGTCCCGCACACTTTCTACGGCGTCCGGCGCACTCTCACTGGGTCCCGCACACTTTATACGGCGTCCTGCGCACTTCCACTTGGGTCCCACACACTTTCTACGGCGTTCTGCGCGCTCTTGAGCCCGTACCTGTAAGGTAGCCCGTCTTGAAAGTCAAGCCGAATAAACGGTCAAACAAACACACAGAGAAACGCACACATACATAAACACACACACGCACACACAAATTTACCAAAATATATATATAGTAGGATACATATATATATATATATATATATATATATATATATATATACATATATATATATATATATATATATATATATATATATATATATATATATATATATATATATATATATATATATATATATATATATATATATATATATATATATCTATATATATATATATATATATATATTCGTTTTGCTTTTCTTTAAGAACGAAGTTATTCGGTTTTCCTAGTATTCGTTCTACTCGACTAGGCCAGGTATTCGTTTTTTTTTTCTTAGAAGCCTTTGCGAGAATTGTATCCAAGTTGTTCTGCTGCGAATCATATCATGGGGACAAATTTTCGCTAAGAAATTCCCCACTCTGTTGAATCATCGGCCTCTGAAAAATGCTGCGAGAAATTATTTTCTCGCAGTGTTACACGACAGATTTGAAGGTTTTTTCATGGCACACAAGTGGCACAGGCTCGGATTTTTCATGGCCTTGCTGTGCGGACACCGCCTCATCTCGAAATATTACCTCGAATTTGTAAATGTATTCCGCAGTTGAGGGGCCGCGTGTTCACACTGCTCACCCACGCCATGGACTCGAATTCGTGTTGTAACTTCAAAAAACAAGATAGCTTTTAATTATTGCTGTGATAGCCGTTTTTAGGACAAGTTATAATAGGAGTGGGCAAGCATTGAGCACCCTATCTTTCCTTTGAACTTGCTTGTACACAACGAAACTCCTGTTTTGAAACTAAATATATTGATTGACCGAGGAGTTCTGTCTTATTGCGCCGATTAGCCAAGGAACGCGCGGTATCTCAAGTGGTGAAAACTGTCATTTAAAAAAAATCCTCAAAAAATGTTGGATCAAAAGAAAATTGTCAACGCTCTATTTTTGCCGCGCTTCATGTAACTCTAAAATAAGTTATATCCCAAATAGGGACAGCTGATCCGTAGTTCACTAGAAAGGAAGATCTGATTGGAGCTAGATGCTCTCCTTCATCAAAATTTCTGCAGTCCAAAATTAGATATTTATTCTCGCATGGATATATGGTACAAGGTAAGAGATTAAACAAATTTAAAAGAAAAAGAGACGTTATTTATGAAATATAAAAAAGTAATTTCTTTTACTTATCGCGTGTGCGAATGTATGCGAGGTCCCTCTGGAAGTCTACATTTTTGCAAGGTATGAGTCAGGAGGATTTGAGATTCCAGCCGAGCGTGGTTGATTTACCCCGTATGCAAACTTTAACGGTATCGTAGGAACGCCGAAGACCGCTACTTCACATGGGCTCAAACTTTTCTCAAGTGTGGTCCCGCCGGATGTCGACAATTTTGAAAACTAGAAGCCACGAGAGTAGGATATTTGAGTCCAGAATGGTCGATTTACCCGGTGAACTGACATTCACCGTCCAGTATGGATGCTGAACACCCCTAAAGGGCGGGGTTCATGAACGGCAAATCGTGGGCTACAGTTGGGTTTGCCGCGGAAATAGCACACAAACTTTGGAGACAAACCCAACTGTAGCCCATGGTTCACGCCATGAATCCCAGCCCAATATAGGGCCTCACGCTTTTCTTTTTCTGCGGCGTCCTGGGCATTTTTGAAATTTAGGTGTCACGAGAGTAGGGTATTTGAGTCCAGCGTAGTCGATTTACTCTGTATACAATATTTTACCGTCTCAATATATCGCCGAAGACCGCTACATAGAAGGCGGAACAAGGTAAAAAAACGTAAAAACACGAGGGCGTTTGGCGCACTCCCGTATGGGTCCCCGCACACCTTCTACGGCGTCCTGCGCACTCCCACTTGGGTCCCGCACACTTTTTATGGCGTCCGACGCACTCCCACCTGGATCCACACGCTTTCTGCGGCGTCCGGCGCACTCCCACTTGTGTCCCGCACACTTTTTTGCAGCGTCTGACGCACTCCCGCTTGGATCCAGCACACTTTCTGCGGCGTTCGGCGCACTCCCATATGGGTCCCACACACTTTCTGCGGCGTCCGGCGCACTTCCAAATGGGTCCCACACGCTTTCTACGGCGTCCGGCGCACTCCCACTTGGATCCACACATTTTCGGCGGCGTCCTGCGCATGTCCACTTAGGTTCCGCGCACTTTCTACGGCGTCCTGCGCACTCCCACTTGGGTCCCACACACTTTTCACGGCGTCCAGCGCACTCCCACTTGGGTCCCACACACTTTCTGCGGCGTCCTGCGCACCCCCACTTGGGTCCCGCACACTTTTCATGGCGTCCGACGCACTCCCACTTGGATCCACACGCTTTCTGCGGCGTCCTGCGCACTCCCACTTGGGTCCCGCACACTTTTTATGGCGTCCGACGCACTCCCACTTGGATCCACACTTTTTCTGCGGCGTTCGGCGCACTCACGAATGGGTCCCCGCACACTTTCTGCGGCGTCCTGCGCATTCCCACTTGGGTCCCGCACACTTTTCATGGCGTCCGACGCACTCCCACTTGGATCTACACATTTTCTGCGGCCTCCTGCGCATTCCGCGCACTTTCTACGGCGTCCGGCGCACTCCCATATGGATCCCACACACTTTCTGCGGCGTCCGGCGCACTCCCACTTGGGTCCCGCACACTTTTTATGGCGTCCGACGCACTCCCACTTGGATCCACACGCTTTCTGCGGCGTCCTGCGCACTCCCACTTGGGTCCCGCACACTTTTTATGGCGTCCGACGCACTCCCACTTGGATCCACACGCTTTCTGCGGCGTCCTGCGCACTCCCACTTGGGTCCCGCACACTTTTTATGGCGTCCGACGCACTCCCACTTGGATCCACACGCTTTCTGCGGCGTCCTGCGCACTCCCACTTGGGTCCCACACACTTTTCACGGCGTCCAGCGCACTCCCACTTGGGTCCCACACACTTTCTGCGGCGTCCTGCGCACCCCCACTTGGGTCCCGCACACTTTTCATGGCGTCCGACGCACTCCCACTTGGATCTACACACTTTCTGCGGCCTCCTGCGCACTCCCACTTGGGTCCCGCACACTTTTTATGGCGTCCGACGCACTCCCACTTGGATCCACACGCTTTCTGCGGCGTCCTGCGCACTCCCACTTGGGTCCCGCACACTTTTTATGGCGTCCGGCGCACTCCCACTTGGATCCACACGCTTTCTGCGGCGCGCTGCGCACTCCCACTTGGGCCCCGCACACTTTCTATGGCGTCCGACGCACTCCCACTTGGATCCACACACTTTCTGCGGCGTCCTGCGCACTCCGACTTGGGTCCCGCACACTTTTCATGGCGTCCGACGTATTCCCACTTGGATCCACACGCTTTCTGCGGCGTCCTGCGCACTCCCACTTGGGTCCCGCACACTTTTTATGGCGTCCGACGCACTCCCCTTGGATCCACACGCTTTCTGCGGCGTCCTGCGCACTCCCACTTGGGTCCCGCACACTTTTATGGCGTCCGACGCACTCCCACTTGGATCCACACGCTTTCTGCGGCGTCCTGCGCACTCCCACTTGGGTCCCGCACACTTTTATGGCGTCCGACGCACTCCCACTTGGATCCACACGCTTTCTGCGGCGTCCTGCGCACTCCCACTTGGGTCCCGCACACTTTTTATGGCGTCCGACGCACTCCCACTTGGATCCACACTTTTTCTGCGGCGTTCGGCGCACTCACGAATGGGTCCCCGCACACCTTCTACGGCGTCCTGCGCACTCCGACTTGGGTCCCGCACACTTTTTATGGCGTCCGACGCACTCCCACTTGGATCCACACGCTTTCTGCGGCGTCCTGCGCACGTCCACTTGGATTCCGCGCATTTTCTACGGCGTCCGGCGCACTCCCATATGGGTCCCACACGCTTTCTGCGGCGTCCTGCGCACTCCCACTTGGGTCCCGCACACTTTTTATGGCGTCCGACGCACTCCCACTTGGATCCACACGCTTTCTGCGGCGTCCTGCGCACTCCCACTTGGGTCCCGCACACTTTTTATGGCGTCCGACGCACTCCCACTTGGATCCACACGCTTTCTGCGGCGTCCTGCGCACTCCCACTTGGGTTCCGCGCACTTTCTACGGCGTCCTGCGCACTCCCACTTGGGTCCCGCACACTTTTTATGGTGTCCGACGCACTCCCACTTGGATCCACACATTTTCTGCGGCGTCCTGCGCACGTCCACTTAGGTTCCGCGCACTTTCTACGGCGTCCTGCGCACTCCCACTTGGGTCCCACATACTTTCTACGGCGTCCGGCGCGCTCCCACTTGGGTCCCGCACACTTTTTATGGCGTCCGACGCACTCCCACTTGGATCCACACGCTTTCTGCGGCGTCCTGCGCACTCCCACTTGGGTCCCGCACACTTTTTATGGCGTCCGACGCACTCCCACTTGGATCCACACGCTTTCTGCGGCGTCCTGCGCACTCCCACTTGGGTCCCGCACACTTTTATGGCGTCCGACGCACTCCCACTTGGATCCACACGCTTTCTGCGGCGTCCTGCGCACTCCCACTTGGGTCCCGCACACTTTTTATGGCGTCCGACGCACTCCCACTTGGATCCACACTTTTTCTGCGGCGTTCGGCGCACTCACGAATGGGTCCCCGCACACCTTCTACGGCGTCCTGCGCACTCCGACTTGGGTCCCGCACACTTTTTATGGCGTCCGACGCACTCCCACTTGGATCCACACATTTTCTGCGGCGTCCTGCGCACGTCCACTTGGGTTCCGCGCACTTTCTACGGCGTCCGGCGCACTCCCATATGGGTCCCACACACCTTCTACGGCGTCCTGCGCACTCCGACTTGGGTCCCGCACACTTTTTATGGCGTCCGACGCACTCCCATTCGGATCCACACATTTTCTGCGGCGTCCTGCGCACGTCCACTTGGGTTCCGCGCACTTTCTACGGCGTCCGGCGCACTTCCGAAAGGGTCCCACACACCTTCTACGGCGTCCTGCGCACTCCGACTTGGGTCCCGCACACTTTTTATGGCGTCCGACGCACTCCCACTTGGATCCACACGCTTTCTGCGGCGTCCTGCGCACTCCCACTTGGGTCCCGCACACTTTTTATGGCGTCCGACGCACTCCCACTTGGATCCACACGCTTTCTGCGGCGTCCTGCGCACTCCCACTTGGGTCCCGCACACTTTTTATGGCGTCCGACGCACTCCCACTTGGATCCACACGCTTTCTGCGGCGTCCTGCGCACTCCCACTTGGGTCCCGCACACTTTTATGGCGTCCGACGCACTCCCACTTGGATCCACACGCTTTCTGCGGCGTCCTGCGCACTCCCACTTGGGTCCCGCACACTTTTATGGCGTCCAACGCACTCCCACTTGGATCCACACGCTTTCTGCGGCGTCCTGCGCACTCCGACTTGGGTCCCGCACACTTTTATGGCGTCCGACGCACTCCCACTTGGATCCACACGCTTTCTGCGGCGTCCTGCGCACTCCCACTTGGGTCCCGCACACTTTTTATGGCGTCCGACGCACTCCCACTTGGATCCACACGCTTTCTGCGGCGTCCTGCGCACTCCCACTTGGGTCCCGCACACTTTTTATGGCGTCCGACGCACTCCCACTTGGATCCACACGCTTTCTGCGGCGTCCTGCGCACTCCCACTTGGGTCCCGCACACTTTTTATGGCGTCCGACGCACTCCCACTTGGATCCACACTTTTCCTGCGGCGTTCGGCGCACTCACGAATGGGTCCCCGCACACTTTCTACGGCGTCCTGCGCACTCCGACTTGGGTCCCGCACACTTTTTATGGCGTCCGACGCACTCCCACTTGGATCCACACATTTTCTGCGGCGTCCTGCGCACGTCCACTTGGGTTCCGCGCACTTTCTACGGCGTCCGGCGCACTCCCATATGGGTCCCACACACCTTCTACGGCGTCCTGCGCACTCCGACTTGGGTCCCGCACACTTTTTATGGCGTCCGACGCACTCCCATTCGGATCCACACATTTTCTGCGGCGTCCTGCGCACGTCCACTTGGGTTCCGCGCACTTTCTACGGCGTCCAGCGCACTTCCGAAAGGGTCCCACACACCTTCTACGGCGTCCTGCGCACTCCGACTTGGGTCCCGCACACTTTTTATGGCGTCCAACGCACTCCCACTTGGATCCACACGCTTTCTGCGGCGTCCTGCGCACTCCCACTTGGGTCCCGCACACTTTTTATGGCGTCCGACGCACTCCCACTTGGATCCACACGCTTTCTGCGGCGTCCTGCGCACTCCCACTTGGGTCCCGCACACTTTTTATGGCGTCCGACGCACTCCCACTTGGATCCACACGCTTTCTGCGGCGTCCTGCGCACTCCCACTTGGGTCCCGCACACTTTTTATGGCGTCCGACGCACTCCCACTTGGATCCACACTTTTTCTGCGGCGTTCGGCGCACTCACGAATGGGTCCCCGCACACCTTCTACGGCGTCCTGCGCACTCCGACTTGGGTCCCGCACACTTTTTATGGCGTCCAACGCACTCCCACTTGGATCCACACGCTTTCTGCGGCGTCCTGCGCACTCCGACTTGGGTCCCGCACACTTTTTATGGCGTCCGACGCACTCCCACTTGGATCCACACGCTTTCTGCGGCGTCCTGCGCACTCCGACTTGGGTCCCGCACACTTTTTATGGCGTCCGACGCACTCCCACTTGGATCCACACGCTTTCTGCGGCGTCCTGCGCACTCCCACTTGGGTCCCGCACACTTTTTATGGCGTCCGACGCACTCCCACTTGGATCCACACGCTTTCTGCGGCGTCCTGCGCACTCCCACTTGGGTCCCGCACACTTTTTATGGCGTCCGACGCACTCCCACTTGGATCCACACGCTTTCTGCGGCGTCCTGCGCACTCCCACTTGGGTCCCGCACACTTTTTATGGCGTCCGACGCACTCCCACTTGGATCCACACTTTTTCTGCGGCGTTCGGCGCACTCACGAATGGGTCCCCGCACACCTTCTACGGCGTCCTGCGCACTCCGACTTGGGTCCCGCACACTTTTTATGGCGTCCGACGCACTCCCACTTGGATCCACACATTTTCTGCGGCGTCCTGCGCACGTCCACTTGGGTTCCGCGCACTTTCTACGGCGTCCGGCGCACTCCCATATGGGTCCCACACACCTTCTACGGCGTCCTGCGCACTCCGACTTGGGTCCCGCACACTTTTTATGGCGTCCGACGCACTCCCACTTGGATCCACACATTTTCTGCGGCGTCCTGCGCACGTCCACTTGGGTTCCGCGCACTTTCTACGGCGTCCGGCGCACTTCCGAAACGGTCCCACACACTTTCTGCGGCGTCCTGCGCACTCCGACTTGGGTCCCGCACACTTTTTATGGCGTCCGACGCACTCCCACTTGGATCCACACGCTTTCTGCGGCGTCCTGCGCACTCCCACTTGGGTCCCGCACACTTTTTATGGCGTCCGACGCACTCCCACTTGGATCCACACGCTTTCTGCGGCGTCCTGCGCACTCCCACTTGGGTCCCGCACACTTTTTATGGCGTCCGACGCACTCCCACTTGGATCCACACTTTTTCTGCGGCGTTCGGCGCACTCACGAATGGGTCCCGCACACTTTTTATAACGTCCGACGCACTCCCACTTGGATCCACACATTTTCTGCGGCGTCCTGCGCACGTCCACTTGGATTCCGCGCACTTTCTACGGCATCCGGCGCACTCACGAATGGGTCCCCGCACACCTTCTACGGCGTCCTGCGCACTCCGACTTGGGTCCCGCACACTTTTTATGGCGTCCGACGCACTCCCACTTGGATCCACACGCTTTCTGCGGCGTCCTGCGCACTCCCACTTGGGTCCCGCACACTTTTTATGGCGTCCGACGCACTCCCACTTGGATCCACACGCTTTCTGCGGCGTCCTGCGCACTCCCACTTGGGTCCCGCACACTTTTTATGGCGTCCGACGCACTCCCACTTGGATCCACACGCTTTCTGCGGCGTCCTGCGCACTCCCACTTGGGTCCCGCACACTTTTTATGGCGTCCGACGCACTCCCACTTGGATCCACACTTTTTCTGCGGCGTTCGGCGCACTCACGAATGGGTCCCCGCACACCTTCTACGGCGTCCTGCGCACTCCGACTTGGGTCCCGCACACTTTTTATGGCGTCCGACGCACTCCCACTTGGATCCACACATTTTCTGCGGCGTCCTGCGCACGTCCACTTGGGTTCCGCGCACTTTCTACGGCGTCCGGCGCACTCCCACTTGGATCCACACGCTTTCTGCGGCGTCCTGCGCACTCCGACTTGGGTCCCGCACACTTTTTATGGCGTCCGACGCACTCCCACTTGGATCCACACGCTTTCTGCGGCGTCCTGCGCACTCCCACTTGGGTCCCGCACACTTTTTATGGCGTCCGACGCACTCCCACTTGGATCCACACGCTTTCTGCGGCGTCCTGCGCACTCCCACTTGGGTCCCGCACACTTTTATGGCGTCCGACGCACTCCCGCGGATCCACACGCTTTCTGCGGCGTCCTGCGCACTCCCACTTGGGTCCCGCACACTTTTATGGCGTCCGACGCACTCCGCGGGATCCACACTTTTTCTGCGGCGTTCGGCGCACTCACGAATGGGTCCCACACACCTTCTACGGCGTCCTGCGCACTCCGACTTGGGTCCCGCACACTTTTATGGCGTCCGACGCACTCCCACTTGGATCCACACGCTTTCTGCGGCGTCCTGCGCACTCCCACTTGGGTCCCGCACACTTTTTATGGCGCCCGACGCACTCCCACTTGATCCACACGCTTTCTGCGGCGTCCTGCGCACTCCCACTTGGGTCCCGCACACTTTCTATGGCGTCCGACGCACTCCCACTTGGATCCACACGCTTTCTGCGGCGTCCTGCGCACTCCCACTTGGGTCCCGCACACTTTTATGGCGTCCAACGCACTCCCACTTGGATCCACACGCTTTCTGCGGCGTCCTGCGCACTCCGACTTGGGTCCCGCACACTTTTTATGGCGTCCGACGCACTCCCACTTGGATCCACACTTTTTCTGCGGCGTTCGGCGCACTCACGAATGGGTCCCCGCACACCTTCTACGGCGTCCTGCGCACTCCGACTTGGGTCCCGCACACTTTTTATGGCGTCCGACGCACTCCCACTTGGATCCACACGCTTTCTGCGGCGTCCTGCGCACTCCCACTTGGGTCCCGCACACTTTTTATGGCGTCCGACGCACTCCCACTTGGATCCACACGCTTTCTGCGGCGTCCTGCGCACTCCCACTTGGGTCCCGCACACTTTTATGGCGTCCGACGCACTCCCACTTGGATCCACACTTTTTCTGCGGCGTCCGGCGCACTCACGAATGGGTCCCCGCACACCTTCTACGGCGTCCTGCGCACTCCGACTTGGGTCCCGCACACTTTTTATGGCGTCCGACGCACTCCCACTTGGATCCACACTTTTTCTGCGGCGTTCGGCGCACTCACGAATGGGTCCCCGCACACCTTCTACGGCGTCCTGCGCACTCCGACTTGGGTCCCGCACACTTTTTATGGCGTCCGACGCACTCCCACTTGGATCCACACGCTTTCTGCGGCGTCCTGCGCACTCCCACTTGGGTCCCGCACACTTTTTATGGCGTCCGACGCACTCCCACTTGGATCCACACGCTTTCTGCGGCGTCCTGCGCACTCCCACTTGGGTCCCGCACACTTTTTATGGCGTCCGACGCACTCCCACTTGGATCCACACGCTTTCTGCGGCGTCCTGCGCACTCCCACTTGGGTCCCGCACACTTTTTATGGCGTCCGACGCACTCCCACTTGGATCCACACTTTTTCTGCGGCGTTCGGCGCACTCACGAATGGGTCCCCGCACACCTTCTACGGCGTCCTGCGCACTCCGACTTGGGTCCCGCACACTTTTTATGGCGTCCGACGCACTCCCACTTGGATCCACACATTTTCTGCGGCGTCCTGCGCACGTCCACTTGGGTCCCGCACACTTTTTATGGCGTCCGACGCACTCCCACTTGGATCCACACGCTTTCTGCGGCGTCCTGCGCACTCCCACTTGGGTCCCGCACACTTTTTATGGCGTCCGACGCACTCCCACTTGGATCCACACGCTTTCTGCGGCGTCCTGCGCACTCCCACTTGGGTCCCGCACACTTTTTATGGCGTCCGACGCACTCCCACTTGGATCCACACGCTTTCTGCGGCGTCCTGCGCACTCCCACTTGGGTCCCGCACACTTTTTATGGCGTCCGACGCACTCCCACTTGGATCCACACTTTTTCTGCGGCGTTCGGCGCACTCACGAATGGGTCCCCGCACACCTTCTACGGCGTCCTGCGCACTCCGACTTGGGTCCCGCACACTTTTATGGCGTCCAACGCACTCCCACTTGGATCCACACGCTTTCTGCGGCGTCCTGCGCACTCCCACTTGGGTCCCGCACACTTTTTATGGCGTCCGACGCACTCCCACTTGGATCCACACGCTTTCTGCGGCGTCCTGCGCACTCCCACTTGGGTCCCGCACACTTTATGGCGTCCGACGCACTCCCACTTGGATCCACACGCTTTCTGCGGCGTCCTGCGCACTCCCACTTGGGTCCCGCACACTTTTTATGGCGTCCGACGCACTCCCACTTGGATCCACACGCTTTCTGCGGCGTCCTGCGCACTCCCACTTGGGTCCCGCACACTTTTTATGGCGTCCGACGCACTCCCACTTGGATCCACACTTTTTCTGCGGCGTTCGGCGCACTCACGAATGGGTCCCCGCACACCTTCTACGGCGTCCTGCGCACTCCGACTTGGGTCCCGCACACTTTTATGGCGTCCGACGCACTCCCACTTGGATCCACACGCTTTCTGCGGCGTCCTGCGCACTCCCACTTGGGTCCCGCACACTTTTTATGGCGTCCGACGCACTCCCACTTGGATCCACACGCTTTCTGCGGCGTCCTGCGCACTCCCACTTGGGTCCCGCACACTTTTATGGCGTCCGACGCACTCCCACTTGGATCCACACGCTTTCTGCGGCGTCCTGCGCACTCCCACTTGGGTCCCGCACACTTTCTACGGCGTCCGACGCACTCCCACTTGGATCCACACGCTTTCTGCGGCGTCCTGCGCACTCCCACTTGGGTCCCGCACACTTTTATGGCGTCCAACGCACTCCCACTTGGATCCACACGCTTTCTGCGGCGTCCTGCGCACTCCGACTTGGGTCCCGCACACTTTTTATGGCGTCCGACGCACTCCCACTTGGATCCACACGCTTTCTGCGGCGTCCTGCGCACTCCCACTTGGGTCCCGCACACTTTATGGCGTCCGACGCACTCCCACCTGGATCCACACGCTTTCTGCGGCGTCCTGCGCACTCCCACTTGGGTCCCGCACACTTTTATGGCGTCCGACGCACTCCCACTTGGCTCCACACGGGTTCTGCGGCGCCCTGCGCACTCCCACTTGGGTCCCGCACACTTTTTATGGCGTCCGACGCACTCCCACTTGGATCCACACTTTTTCTGCGGCGTTCGGCGCACTCACGAATGGGTCCCCGCACACCTTCTACGGCGTCCTGCGCACTCCGACTTGGGTCCCGCACACTTTTATGGCGTCCAACGCACTCCCACTTGGATCCACACGCTTTCTGCGGCATCCTGCGCACTCCGACTTGGGTCCCGCACACTTTTATGGCGTCCGACGCACTCCCACTTGATCCACACGCTTTCTGCGGCGTCCTGCGCACTCCCACTTGGGTCCCGCACACTTTTTATGGCGTCCGACGCACTCCCACTTGGATCCACACGCTTTCTGCGGCGTCCTGCGCACTCCCACTTGGGTCCCGCACACTTTTTATGGCGTCCGACGCACTCCCACTTGGATCCACACGCTTTCTGCGGCGTTCGGCGCACTCACGAATGGGTCCCCGCACACCTTCTACGGCGTCCTGCGCACTCCGACTTGGGTCCCGCACACTTTTATGGCGTCCAACGCACTCCCACTTGGATCCACACGCTTTCTGCGGCGTCCTGCGCACTCCGACTTGGGTCCCGCACACTTTTTATGGCGTCCGACGCACTCCCACTTGGATCCACACGCTTTCTGCGGCGTCCTGCGCACTCCCACTTGGGTCCCGCACACTTTCTATGGCGTCCGACGCACTCCCACTTGCGGATCCACACGCTTTCTGCGGCGTCCTGCGCACTCCCACTTGGGTCCCGCACACTTTTTATGGCGCCCGACGCACTCCCACTTGGATCCACACTTTTCCTGCGGCGTTCGGCGCACTCACGAATGGGTCCCCGCACACCTTCTACGGCGTCCTGCGCACTCCGACTTGGGTCCCGCACACTTTTTATGGCGTCCGACGCACTCCCACTTGATCCACACGCTTTCTGCGGCGTCCTGCGCACTCCCACTTGGGTCCCGCACACTTTCTACGGCGTCCGACGCACTCCCACTTGGATCCACACGCTTTCTGCGGCGTCCTGCGCACTCCCACTTGGGTCCCGCACACTTTTATGGCGTCCGACGCACTCCCACTTGGATCCACACGCTTTCTGCGGCGTCCTGCGCACTCCCACTTGGGTCCCGCACACTTTTATGGCGTCCGACGCACTCCCACTTGGATCCACACTTTTTCTGCGGCGTTCGGCGCACTCACGAATGGATCCCCGCACACCTTCTACGGCGTCCTGCGCACTCCGACTTGGGTCCCGCACACTTTTATGGCGTCCGACGCACTCCCACTTGGATCCACACGCTTTCTGCGGCGTCCTGCGCACTCCACTTGGGTCCCGCACACTTTCTGCGGCGTCCAACGCACTCCCACTTGGATCCACACGCTTTCTGCGGCGTCCTGCGCACTCCGACTTGGGTCCCGCACACTTTTTATGGCGTCCGACGCACTCCCACTTGGATCCACACGCTTTCTGCGGCGTCCTGCGCACTCCCACTTGGGGCCCGCACACTTTTTTTGGCGTCCGACGCACTCCCACTTGGATCCACACGCTTTCTGCGGCGTCCTGCGCACTCCCACTTGGGTCCCGCACACTTTTTATGGCGTCCGACGCACTCCCACTTGGATCCACACTTTTTCTGCGGCGTTCGGCGCACTCACGAATGGGTCCCCGCACACCTTCTACGGCGTCCTGCGCACTCCGACTTGGGTCCCGCACACTTTTTATGGCGTCCGACGCACTCCCACTTGGATCCACACGCTTTCTGCGGCGTCCTGCGCACTCCCACTTGGGTCCCGCACACTTTTTATGGCGTCCGACGCACTCCCACTTGGATCCACACGGTTTCTGCGGCGTCCTGCGCACTCCCACTTGGGTCCCGCACACTTTATGGCGTCCGACGCACTCCCACTTGGATCCACACGCTTTCTGCGGCGTCCTGCGCACTCCCACTTGGGTCCCGCACACTTTTTATGGCGTCCGACGCACTCCCACTTGGATCCACACATTTTCTGCGGCGTTCGGCGCACTCACGAATGGGTCCCCGCACACCTTCTACGGCGTCCTGCGCACTCCGACTTGGGTCCCGCACACTTTTTATGGCGTCCGACGCACTCCCACTTGGATCCACACGCTTTCTGCGGCGTCCTGCGCACTCCCACTTGGGTCCCGCACACTTTTTATGGCGTCCGACGCACTCCCACTTGGATCCACACGGTTTCTGCGGCGTCCTGCGCACTCCCACTTGGGTCCCGCACACTTTATGGCGTCCGACGCACTCCCACTTGGATCCACACGCTTTCTGCGGCGTCCTGCGCACTCCCACTTGGGTCCCGCACACTTTTTATGGCGTCCGACGCACTCCCACTTGGATCCACACTTTTCCTGCGGCGTTCGGCGCACTCACGAATGGGTCCCCGCACACTTTCTACGGCGTCCTGCGCACTTTGACTTGGGTCCCGCACACTTTTTATGGCGTCCGACGCACTCCCACTTGGATCCACACATTTTCTGCGGCGTCCTGCGCACTCCCACTTGGGTCCCGCACACTTTTTATGGCGTCCAACGCACTCCCACTTGGATCCACAGGCTTTCTGCGGCGTCCTGCGCACTCCCACTTGGGTCCCGCACACTTTTTATGGCGTCCGACGCACTCCCACTTGGATCCACACGGTTTCTGCGGCGTCCTGCGCACTCCCACTTGGGTCCCGCACACTTTTTATGGCGCCCGACGCACTCCCACTTGGATCCACACTTTTTCTGCGGCGTTCGGCGCACTCACGAATGGGTCCCCGCACACCTTCTACGGCGTCCTGCGCACTCCGACTTGGGTCCCGCACACTTTTTATGGCGTCCGACGCACTCCCACTTGGATCCACACGCTTTCTGCGGCGTCCTGCGCACTCCCACTTGGGTCCCGCACACTTTTTATGGCGTCCGACGCACTCCCACTTGGATCCACACGCTTTCTGCGGCGTCCTGCGCACTCCCACTTGGGTCCCGCACACTTTTTATGGCGTCCGACGCACTCCCACTTGGATCCACACGCTTTCTGCGGCGTCCTGCGCACTCCCACTTGGGTCCCGCACACTTTTTATGGCGTCCGACGCACTCCCACTTGGATCCACACGCTTTCTGCGGCGTCCTGCGCACTCCCACTTGGGTCCCGCACACTTTTTATGGCGTCCGACGCACTCCCACTTGGGTCCCGCACACTTTTTATGGCGTCCGACGCACTCCCACTTGGATCCACACTTTTTCTGCGGCGTTCGGCGCACTCACGAATGGGTCCCCGCACACCTTCTACGGCGTCCTGCGCACTCCGACTTGGGTCCCGCACACTTTTATGGCGTCCAACGCACTCCCACTTGGATCCACACGCTTTCTGCGGCGTCCTGCGCACTCCGACTTGGGTCCCGCACACTTTTTATGGCGTCCGACGCACTCCCACTTGGATCCACACGCTTTCTGCGGCGTCCTGCGCACTCCCACTTGGGTCCCGCACACTTTATGGCGTCCGACGCACTCCCACTTGGATCCACACGCTTTCTGCGGCGTCCTGCGCACTCCCACTTGGGTCCCGCACACTTTTTATGGCGTCCGACGCACTCCCACTTGGATCCACACTTTTTCTGCGGCGTTCGGCGCACTCACGAATGGGTCCCCGCACACCTTCTACGGCGTCCTGCGCACTCCGACTTGGGTCCCGCACACTTTTATGGCGTCCAACGCACTCCCACTTGGATCCACACGCTTTCTGCGGCGTCCTGCGCACTCCGACTTGGGTCCCGCACACTTTTTATGGCGTCCGACGCACTCCCACTTGGATCCACACGCTTTCTGCGGCGTCCTGCGCACTCCCACTTGGGTCCCGCACACTTTTTATGGCGTCCGACGCACTCCCACTTGGATCCACACGCTTTCTGCGGCGTCCTGCGCACTCCCACTTGGGTCCCGCACACTTTTTATGGCGTCCGACGCACTCCCACTTGGATCCACACGCTTTCTGCGGCGTCCTGCGCACTCCCACTTGGGTCCCGCACACTTTTTATGGCGCCCGACGCACTCCCACTTGGATCCACACTCATTTTTTATGGCGCCCGACGCACTCCCACTTGGATCCACACTTTTTCTGCGGCGTTCGGCGCACTCACGAATGGGTCCCCGCACACCTTCTACGGCGTCCTGCGCACTCCGACTTGGGTCCCGCACACTTTTTATGGCGTCCGACGCACTCCCACTTGGATCCACACGCTTTCTGCGGCGTCCTGCGCACTCCCACTTGGGTCCCGCACACTTTTTATGGCGTCCGACGCACTCCCACTTGGATCCACACGCTTTCTGCGGCGTCCTGCGCACTCCCACTTGGGTCCCGCACACTTTTATGGCGTCCGACGCACTCCCACTTGGATCCACACGCTTTCTGCGGCGTCCTGCGCACTCCCACTTGGGTCCCGCACACTTTTTATGGCGTCCGACGCACTCCCACTTGGATCCACACGCTTTCTGCGGCGTCCTGCGCACTCCCACTTGGGTCCCGCACACTTTTTATGGCGTCCGACGCACTCCCACTTGGATCCACACATTTTCTGCGGCGTCCTGCGCACGTCCACTTGGGTTCCGCGCACTTTCTACGGCGTCCAGCGCACTTCCGAAAGGGTCCCACACACCTTCTACGGCGTCCTGCGCACTCCGACTTGGGTCCCGCACACTTTTTATGGCGTCCGACGCACTCCCACTTGGATCCACACGCTTTCTGCGGCGTCCTGCGCACTCCCACTTGGGTCCCGCACACTTTTTATGGCGTCCGACGCACTCCCACTTGGATCCACACGCTTTCTGCGGCGTCCTGCGCACTCCCACTTGGGTCCCGCACACTTTTTATGGCGTCCGACGCACTCCCACTTGGATCCACACATTTTCTGCGGCGTCCTGCGCACTCCGACTTGGGTCGCGCACACTTTTTATGGCGTCCGACGCACTCCCACTTGGATCCACACTTTTCCTGCGGCGTTCGGCGCACTCACGAATGGGTCCCACACACCTTCTACGGCGTCCTGCGCACTCCGACTTGGGTCCCGCACACTTTTTATGGCGTCCGACGCACTCCCACTTGGATCCACACATTTTCTGCGGCGTTCGGCGCACTCACGAATGGGTCCCCGCACACCTTCTACGGCGTCCTGCGCACTCCGACTTGGGTCCCGCACACTTTTTATGGCGTCCAACGCACTCCCACTTGGATCCACACGCTTTCTGCGGCGTCCTGCGCACTCCGACTTGGGTCCCGCACACTTTTATGGCGTCCAACGCACTCCCACTTGGATCCACACGCTTTCTGCGGCGTCCTGCGCACTCCGACTTGGGTCCCGCACACTTTTTATGGCGTCCGACGCACTCCCACTTGGATCCACACGCTTTCTGCGGCGTCCTGCGCACTCCCACTTGGGTCCCGCACACTTTTTATGGCGTCCGACGCACTCCCACTTGGATCCACACGGTTTCTGCGGCGTCCTGCGCACTCCCACTTGGGTCCCGCACACTTTTTATGGCGCCCGACGCACTCCCACTTGGATCCACACTTTTTCTGCGGCGTCCAACGCACTCCCACTTGGATCCACACGCTTTCTGCGGCGTCCTGCGCACTCCGACTTGGGTCCCGCACACTTTTTATGGCGTCCGACGCACTCCCACTTGGATCCACACGCTTTCTGCGGCGTCCTGCGCACTCCCACTTGGGTCCCGCACACTTTTATGGCGTCCGACGCACTCCCACTTGGATCCACACGCTTTCTGCGGCGTCCTGCGCACTCCCACTTGGGTCCCGCACACTTTTTATGGCGTCCGACGCACTCCCACTTGGATCCACACGCTTTCTGCGGCGTCCTGCGCACTCCCACTTGGGTCCCGCACACTTTTTATGGCGTCCGACGCACTCCCACTTGGATCCACACTTTTTCTGCGGCGTTCGGCGCACTCACGAATGGGTCCCCGCACACCTTCTACGGCGTCCTGCGCACTCCGACTTGGGTCCCGCACACTTTTTATGGCGTCCGACGCACTCCCACTTGGATCCACACGCTTTCTGCGGCGTCCTGCGCACTCCCACTTGGGTCCCGCACACTTTTTATGGCGTCCGACGCACTCCCACTTGGATCCACACGCTTTCTGCGGCGTCCTGCGCACTCCCACTTGGGTCCCGCACACTTTTCATGGCGTCCGACGCACTCCCACTTGGATCCACACGCTTTCTGCGGCGTCCTGCGCACTCCCACTTGGGTCCCGCACACTTTTTATGGCGTCCGACGCACTCCCACTTGGATCCACACGCTTTCTGCGGCGTCCTGCGCACTCCCACTTGGGTCCCGCACACTTTTTATGGCGTCCGACGCACTCCCACCATGGATCCAGACTTTTCCTGCGGCGTTCGGCGCACTCACGAATGGGTCCCCGCACACTTTCTACGGCGTCCTGCGCACTCCGTCTTGGGTCCCGCACACTTTTCTGGCGTCCAACGCACTCCCACTTGGATCCACACGCTTTCTGCGGCGTCCTGCGCACTCCGACTTGGGTCCCGCACACTTTCTATGGCGTCCGACGTATTCCCACTTGGATCCACACGCTTTCTGCGGCGTCCTGCGCACTCCCACTTGGGTCCCGCACACTTTTATGGCGTCCGACGCACTCCCACTTGGATCCACACGCTTTCTGCGGCGTCCTGCGCACTCCCACTTGGGTCCCGCACACTTTTTATGGCGTCCGACGCACTCCCACTTGGATCCACACTTTTTCTGCGGCGTTCGGCGCACTCACGAATGGGTCCCCGCACACCTTCTACGGCGTCCTGCGCACTCCGACTTGGGTCCCGCACACTTTTTATGGTGTCCGACGCACTCCCACTTGGATCCACACATTTTCTGCGGCGTCCTGCGCACTCCCACTTGGGTCCCACATACTTTCTACGGCGTCCGGCGCGCTCCCACTTGGGTCCAACACGCTTTCTGCGGCGTCCTGCGCACTCCCACTTGGGTCCCGCACACTTTTTATGGCGTCCGACGCACTCCCACTTGGATCCACACACTTTCTGCGGCGTCCTGCGCACTCCCACTTGGGTCCCGCACACTTTTTATGGCGTCCGACGCACTCCCACTTGGATCCACACGGTTTCTGCGGCGTCCTGCGCACTCCCACTTGGGTCCCGCACACTTTTTATGGCGCCCGACGCACTCCCACTTGGATCCACACTTTTTCTGCGGCGTCCAACGCACTCCCACTTGGATCCACACGCTTTCTGCGGCGTCCTGCGCACTCCGACTTGGGTCCCGCACACTTTTTCTGCGGCGTCCGACGCACTCCCACTTGGATCCACACGCTTTCTGCGGCGTCCTGCGCACTCCCACTTGGGTCCCGCACACTTTTTATGGCGTCCGACGCACTCCCACTTGGATCCACACGCTTTCTGCGGCGTCCTGCGCACTCCCACTTGGGTCCCGCACACTTTTTATGGCGTCCGACGCACTCCCACTTGGATCCACACGCTTTCTGCGGCGTCCTGCGCACTCCGACTTGGGTCCCGCACACTTTTTATGGCGTCCGACGCACTCCCACTTGGATCCACACGCTTTCTGCGGCGTCCTGCGCACTCCCACTTGGGTCCCGCACACTTTTTATGGCGTCCGACGCACTCCCCCTTGGATCCACACGCTTTCTGCGGCGTCCTGCGCACTCCCACTTGGGTCCCGCACACTTTTATGGCGTCCGACGCACTCCCACTTGGATCCACACGCTTTCTGCGGCGTCCTGCGCACTCCCACTTGGGTCCCGCACACTTTTTATGGCGTCCGACGCACTCCCACTTGGATCCACACTTTTCCTGCGGCGTTCGGCGCACTCACGAATGGGTCCCCGCACACTTTCTACGGCGTCCTGCGCACTCCGACTTGGGTCCCGCACACTTTTTATGGCGTCCGACGCACTCCCACTTGGATCCACACGCTTTCTGCGGCGTCCTGCGCACTCCCACTTGGGTCCCGCACACTTTTTATGGCGTCCGACGCACTCCCACTTGGATCCACACGCTTTCTGCGGCGTCCTGCGCACTCCCACTTGGGTCCCGCACACTTTTTATGGCGTCCGACGCACTCCCACTTGGATCCACACTTTTTCTGCGGCGTTCGGCGCACTCACGAATGGGTCCCCGCACACTTTCTACGGCGTCCTGCGCACACCGACTTGGGTCCCGCACACTTTTTATGGCGGCCGGCGCACTCCCACTTGGATCCACACGCTTTCTGCGGCGTCCTGCGCACTCCACTTGGGTCCCGCACACTTTCTATCGCGTCCGCCGCACTCCCACTTGGATCCACAGGCTTTCTGCGGCGTCCTGCGCACTCCCACTTGGGTCCCGCACACTTTTTATGGCGTCCGACGCACCCCTACTTGGATCCACACGCTTTCTGCGGCGTCCTGCGCACTCCCACTTGGGTCCCGCACACTTTCTACGGCGTCCAGCGCACTTCCGAAAGGGTCCCACACACCTTCTACGGCGTCCTGCGCACTCCGACTTGGGTCCCGCACACTTTTTATGGCGTCCGACGCACTCCCACTTGGATCCACACGCTTTCTGCGGCGTCCTGCGCACTCCCACTTGGGTCCCGCACACTTTTTATGGCGTCCGACGCACTCCCACTTGGATCCACACGCTTTCTGCGGCGTCCTGCGCACTCCCACTTGGGTCCCGCACACTTTCTATGGCGTCCAACGCACTCCCACTTGGATCCACACGCTTTCTGCGGCGTCCTGCGCACTCCCACTTGGGTCCCGCACACTTTTTATGGCGTCCGACGCACTCCCACTTGGATCCACACTTTTCCTGCGGCGTTCGGCGCACTCACGAATGGGTCCCCGCACACTTTCTACGGCGTCCTGCGCACACCGACTTGGGTCCCGCACACTTTTTATGGCGTCCGACGCACTCCCACTTGGATCCACACGCTTTCTGCGGCGTCCTGCGCACTCCCACTTGGGTCCCGCACACTTTTTATGGCGTCCGACGCACTCCCACTTGGATCCACACGCTTTCTGCGGCGTCCTGCGCACTCCCACTTGGGTCCCGCACACTTTTTATGGCGTCCGACGCACTCCCACTTGGATCCACACGCTTTCTGCGGCGTCCTGCGCACTCCCACTTGGGTCCCGCACACTTTTTATGGCGTCCGACGCACTCCCACTTAGATCCACACATTTTCTGCGGCGTCCGGCGCACATCCAAATGGGTCCCACACACTTTCTACTGCGTCCGGCGCACTCCCGTATGGGTCCCACACGCTTTCTACGGCGTCCGACGCACTCCCACTTGGGTCCCGCACACTTTTTATGGCGTCCGACGCACTCCCACTTGGATCCACACGGTTTCTGCGGCGTCCTGCGCACTCCCACTTGGGTCCCGCACACTTTATGGCGTCCGACGCACTCCCACTTGGATCCACACGCTTTCTGCGGCGTCCTGCGCACTCCCACTTGGGTCCCGCACACTTTTGTGGCGTCCGACGCACTCCCACTTGATCCACACGCTTTCTGCGGCGTCCTGCGCACTCCCACTTGGGTCCCGCACACTTTTTATGGCGTCCGACGCACTCCCACTTGGATCCACACGCTTTCTGCGGCGTCCTGCGCACTCCCACTTGGGTCCCGCACACTTTTTATGGCGTCCGACGCACTCCCACTTGGATCCACACTTTTTCTGCGGCGTTCGGCGCACTCACGAATGGGTCCCCGCACACCTTCTACGGCGTCCTGCGCACTCCGACTTGGGTCCCGCACACTTTTTATGGCGTCCGACGCACTCCCACTTGGATCCACACATTTTCTGCGGCGTCCTGCGCACGTCCACTTGGATTCCGCGCATTTTCTACGGCGTCCTGCGCACTCCCACTTGGATCCACACGCTTTCTGCGGCGTCCTGCGCACTCCCACTTGGGTCCCGCACACTTTTTATGGCGTCCGACGCACTCCCACTTGGATCCACACGCTTTCTGCGGCGTCCTGCGCACTCCCACTTGGGTCCCGCACACTTTTTATGGCGTCCGACGCACTCCCACTTGGATCCACACGCTTTCTGCGGCGTCCTGCGCACTCCCACTTGGGTTCCGCGCACTTTCTACGGCGTCCGGCGCACTTCCGAATGGGTCCCACACACTTTCTGCGGCGTCCTGCGCATTCCCACTTGGGTCCCGCACACTTTTCATGGCGTCCGACGCACTCCCACTTGGATCTACACATTTTCTGCGGCCTCCTGCGCATTCCGCGCACTTTCTACGGCGTCCGGCGCACTTCCGAAACGGTCCAACACACCTTCTACGGCGTCCGGCGCACTCCGACTTGCGTCCCACACGCTTTCTGCGGCTTCCTGCGTACTCCCACTTGGGTCCCGCACACTTTCTACGGCGTCCAGCGCACTCCCACTTGGATCCACACGCTTTCTGCGGCGTCCTGCGCACTCCGACTTGGGTCCCGCACACTTTTTATGGCGTCCGACGCACTCCCACTTGGATCCACACGCTTTCTGCGGCGTCCTGCGCACTCCCACTTGGGTCCCGCACACTTTTTATGGCGTCCGACGCACTCCCACTTGGATCCACACTTTTCCTGCGGCGTTCGGCGCACTCACGAATGGGTCCCCGCACACTTTCTACGGCGTCCTGCGCACTCCCATATGGGTCCCACACACCTTCTACGGCGTCCTGCGCACTCCGACTTGGGTCCCACACGCTTTCTGCGGCGTCCTGCGCACTCCCACTTGGGTCCCGCACACTTTTTATGGCGTCCGACGCACTCCCACTCGGATCCACACACCATCTACGGCGTCCTGCGCACTCCCACTAGGGTCCCGCACACTTTCTACGGCGTCCTGCGCACTCCCACTTTGGTCCCACACGCTTTCTGCGGCGTCCTGCGCACTCCCACTTGGGTCCCGCACACTTTCTACGGCGTTCGGCGCACTCCCGAATGGGTCCCCGCACACCTTCTACGGCGTCCTGCGCACTCCCACTTGGGTCCCGCACACTTTCTACGGCGTCCTGCGCACTCCCACTTGGATCCACACGCTTTCTGCGGCGTCCTGCGCACTCCCACTTGGGTCCCGCACACTTTTTATGGCGTCCGACGCACTCCCACTTGGGTCCACACGCTTTCTGCCGCGTCCTGCGCACTCCCACCTGGGTCCCGTGCACTTTTTCTGGCGTCCGACGCACTCCCACTTGGATCCACACGCTTTCTGCGGCGTCCTGCGCACTCCCACTTGGGTCCCGCACACTTTTTATGGCGTCCGACGCACTCCCACTTGGATCCACACGCTTTCTGCGGCGTCCTGCGCACTCCCACTTGGGTCCCGCACACTTTTATGGCGTCCGACGCACTCCCACTTGGATCCACACTTTTTCTGCGGCGTTCGGCGCACTCACGAATGGGTCCCCGCACACCTTCTACGGCGTCCTGCGCACTCCGACTTGGGTCCCGCACACTTTTATGGCGTCCAACGCACTCCCACTTGGATCCACACGCTTTCTGCGGCGTCCTGCGCACTCCGACTTGGGTCCCGCACACTTTTTATGGCGTCCGACGCACTCCCACTTGGATCCACACGCTTTCTGCGGCGTCCTGCGCACTCCCACTTGGGTCCCGCACACTTTTTATGGCGTCCGACGCACTCCCACTTGGATCCACACGCTTTCTGCGGCGTCCTGCGCACTCCCACTTGGGTCCCGCACACTTTTTATGGCGTCCGACGCACTCCCACTTGGATCCACACTTTTTCTGCGGCGTTCGGCGCACTCACGAATGGGTCCCCGCACACCTTCTACGGCGTCCTGCGCACTCCGACTTGGGTCCCGCACACTTTTTATGGCGTCCGACGCACTCCCACTTGGATCCACACGCTTTCTACGGCGTCCGGCGCACTCCCATATGGATCCCACACACTTTCTACGGCGTCCGGCGCACTCCCACTTGGATCCACACGCTTTGTGCGGCGTCCTGCGCACTCCCACTTGGGTCCCGCACACTTTTTATGGCGTCCGACGCACTCCCACTTGGATCCACACGCTTTGTGCGGCGTCCTGCGCACTCCCACTTGGGTCCCGCACACTTTCTACGGCGTCCTGCGCACTACCATATGGGTCCCACACGCTTTCTGCGGCGTCCTGCGCACTCCCACTTGGGTCCCGCACACTTTTTATGGCGTCCGACGCACTCCCACTTGGATCCACACATTTTCTGCGGCGTCCTGCGCACTCCCACTTGGGTTCCGCGCACTTTCTACGGCGTCCGGCGCACTCCCATATGGGTCCCACACACTTTCTGCGGCGTCCTGCGCATTCCCACTTGGGTCCCGCACACTTTTCATGGCGTCCGACGCACTCCCACTTGGATCTACACATTTTCTGCGGCGTCCTGCGCACTCCCACTTGGGTCCCGCACACTTTTTATGGCGTCCGACGCACTCCCACTTGGATCCACACGCTTTCTGCGGCGTCCTGCGCACTCCCACTTGGGTCCCGCACACATTTTATGGCGTCCGACGCACTCCCACTTGGATCCACACGCTTTCTGCGGCGTCCTGCGCGTTCCCACTTGGGTCCCGCACACTTTTTATGGCGTCCAACGCACTCCCACTTGGATCCACACGCTTTCTGCGGCGTCCTGCGCACTCCGACTTGGGTCCCGCACACTTTTTATGGCGTCCGACGCACTCCCACTTGGATCCACACGCTTTCTGCGGCGTCCTGCGCACTCCCACTTGGGTCCCGCACACTTTATGGCGTCCGACGCACTCCCACTTGGATCCACACGCTTTCTGCGGCGTCCTGCGCACTCCCACTTGGGTCCCGCACACTTTTTATGGCGTCCGACGCACTCCCACTTGGATCCACACTTTTTCTGCGGCGTTCGGCGCACTCACGAATGGGTCCCCGCACACCTTCTACGGCGTCCTGCGCACTCCGACTTGGGTCCCGCACACTTTTATGGCGTCCAACGCACTCCCACTTGGATCCACACGCTTTCTGCGGCGTCCTGCGCACTCCGACTTGGGTCCCGCACACTTTTTATGGCGTCCGACGCACTCCCACTTGGATCCACACGCTTTCTGCGGCGTCCTGCGCACTCCCACTTGGGTCCCGCACACTTTGTATGGCGTCCGACGCACTCCCACTTGGATCCACAGGCTTTCTGCGGCGACCTGCGCACTCCCACTTGGGCCCCGCACACTTTCTATGGCGTCCGACGCACTCCCACTTGGATCCACACTTTTTCTGCGGCGTTCGGCGCACTCCACGAATGGGTCCCCGCACACCTTCTACGGCGTCCTGCGCACTCCGACTTGGGTCCCGCACACTTTTATGGCGTCCGACGCACTCCCACTTGGATCCACACGCTTTCTGCGGCGTCCTGCGCACTCCCACTTGGGTCCCGCACACTTTTATGGCGTCCGACGCACTCCCACTTGGATCCACACGCTTTCTGCGGCGTCCTGCGCACTCCCACTTGGGTCCCGCACACTTTTTATGGCGTCCGACGCACTCCCACTTGGATCCACACGCTT
>JAPDOI010001379.1:0-186615 GCA_029168955.1 Aplectana chamaeleonis | reverse complement strand
AAGAAACCAGAGGCCCGCCTTCACGAAAAAACTCTTGGGTACACCTTTTGGATGAGCTTTTAGCGTTAAAGGCAGTGTTCACGATAATCTTCGATTTTGAGATTAATCGCTAAATCAATTGTTTGGCCTTCGGGTAGAACATAAATGACGAAGAAAATGAGAAAAACGCGCTAGAAGGGCCCAAAATCCTTTACTCTCATCACACCTTTTTACTCTCACTGGAACTGTTCGTTGTGACAATGAAATCTTTTGTGGACCCATCTTTTGCAATTCGCTGCTCTCTGTTGCTCCGCTCTTTCTTTCGGACCCTAACTAATACTGTTTTGCCTAAAATACTCTTCCATTTTTGATTAGCCCCATTTTTCATCGGTCACAACCACCGCGAACATGTTTATCCAACCAGAAAACTAGTCGAGGTCAGACAATAATGTCACTGAAACAAGACGTTTTAGTGCGTTCCAAGCCGTTTCTTCGTAATTTCGGTAACACTTCGTTGCCAACGCATTGTTTTGAGTGGAAAACTCAGGAACGAAAATCATCGTGAACAGTGCCTTTAAAAGCAGCAGACACGCTCGGAAAAGCTATTGAGAAAACTCTACTTGGGCCGCATGGCCCCTAGTAGAAGGCCAGCGCCGTTGGAAGCGTCAAAAATAAGTCAAAACTACTGAAATTGAGCAATGCAGGTAAAAAATATTACGAAAACCCTGCCCATGAGCTTCGACAACTCCGCCCTGAAATACAAACTCGTCCGGATTTGATCGTTGGAATACGGTCACTTTGACTGGTTTTGATGCTTTCAACGAGGTGAACGTTCTAGGACAGGCTGTAGGAATCCAACGGCTTCGCTATTCCGAGTGTTTTGTCGCTTATATTCGCTATTTCAAACGCGCGCGGTGTAACTCGTCCACTTTTACCAGATATTAAAAACAAGCGTTATTCATCTGTCTGCATATAGTTTTTGTTGGTTTTTCGTTAGTTCCCCATACTAGAAATTCCGATTTATGTCATAAAATCGACAACATTTTTAGCGTGTCTGCTGCTTTTAGCAGGCGAGATACGCAAATATTCTCAATCTCTTCGGATTTCATTTCTTTTTTTCTTTTTTTTTTTTGCTTCGCATTGTGTTTCTATGTGTTTTTATGTTTCTGAGCATCTGAACGATAAGTCTAACATGGAAGGTATAATCGATCACTGGTCGAGAGATCACCGCCTCGAACACACGCGGCGATCTCTCGACTAGTGATCGACGATATAGAGTTCACATAATAAATTTAGTCTGATGAACATACGGGGCTGCGATGGTAAATCGCAGCTGGCGAATCGAAACCCCGTTGGCCAGTGATGTCGCCAACACTGCACGGCCAGCCGCCTGGTCCAAGCTTCAGACTAAATCGAATACGGAAACCATATGTAGTCCTCCCAAACTAAAAAGCCCACCCTACCTGAAAAAAGCGTTTTCTCGCGTGATTTCTCACACTCTTTCCTCATAGCCTCATCATATCGTTGTTCAAAATTCGTCCATAGCTTTGACTTTACGTAAGCTATAGGTAAGTTGCCCATTGAAAGGAGCCGGCTAAGCAAACTAGGTTGCAGGCGCAGCACATAAAAAATGGGGAGTTAACCCGTCTTTTGCAGTCTGAATTTCACGGGCGACCGCTTCGCTTTGATGTAATAGCCGTCTTTTGCAGTTCGAAACACCGGGATATTCCATTATAGCAAAGCGGTCTCGAATGGAATTCGAGCTGCAAGAAATGGGTCAACTCCTCCAATTTTGTGTAATGGGCATACAACCCGACGATCTTAACGAGTCGAAACGTATTTTGGGAAGAAGAACATAACTATAGCTAACGTATAGTTAGGGCTATCAACAAAAGTGCGATACCATCTAGTTGATTTTAATGAGGCGATTCTAGCAATATCCTTTTTCTTCCGAGGAACCAAATTTGACGGAGTTATGGAGAAAGGGCAAAGAAAACTATTTTCGCTGTTTTGCGAGGTTCTAGGGTGAATGTTGTAGATCAAAAATCCGATTCAAGATAGAAATGAGTCTTGGGTTGTTTTGCGTATTCACAAAACATGCGAATCCCCTTCGCACAACTTCACGTTCTCTGAATGTCCATAAATCAACAATATGGTTACCTATGCTGCTTCATTTTCACCTATATTTCCACTGAGGGCTTCTCTGATCATTGAGAGAGTATGCCCTTCCCTTTTCCTACTACAAATTCTGAAGACATCATTACATTATCGCGTAAGCACATTGAATTGTCTATGAATTAGTCATGCACAAAGTTCGGATTACATTTGGAGCCCGTCCCGTCGCCAAAATTGCACGCGCATCTAGGCGATGACGAGATAGTCGCTTAACCTCTGCGTGTATTCAGTGGAGGCCCTTTGCCTCTTAGGTCCCGCCCTATGCGCACATATCGCGCGCCAAGGCCAGCAACGTCTTCTTCTTCTTCACTAACTCCTGCTCGCTCAGGATCATTGATCCCGAGAGTTCAGCCACTTCTACGAACCCTCTCCATATTCGTTCGCTAGGCCATAGAAAAGCAGCAGGAGGAGAGTCAGCGGCGGCAACCCAAAATCCAATCATAATTTCTCTATTCATCAGCAACTCCTCTCCGAGCAAAAAAACTAAACTACATTTCTCAACCTCTGAAGCTCTTCGCATTTAGAATTTCCAGATCGAAAACATGCTCGACCCGTTGTTATTCGAGACTTACAACATGTCTGAGCAATGCCGTGAGCAGGTAAGCTAGCATGTCCCATGTGTTCTGATGTAGTGTCGGACACAACTTCATTTCAGCTACGTCGTCTAGCCGATTACGGTGCACAGACAAGTGCATTACCGACTACTCTTATTGTTATTTGCTGTATTCCTATGATGATTATTATTCTGTTGACTGTTTTTGGCAATCTTCTCGTGCTATTCTTCAAGGCACGCGTAGGCCGAACCAACACAACACTTCTTGTTTGGAACCTCGGCCTCACCGATTTCCTTGTCGGGATAATCGTGCTGCCTTTGGGCGCATTTCATCTTGCCTATAGGAAATGGATTTTTGGCCGATTTTTGTGCCGCGTCTGGGTAGCCGCCGATGTTACATTCTGCACCTGTTCCGTGGTGAGCTTCCCCTTCCTCTTCTTCCTTCTTTCTTTTGCCTCCATAAATTCTGTACATTTGTAGAACTTTTTCAATTATCTCCCATTGTGGCAAACAGCGCCCAGTCCACAACAGATTAAATCACACTTGCCGTCATCAATCATATCCTCTATTATGAAGCCAAAATTACTTTGTTCCTTCGCGTGCGCCTCAGGAGAGAGGGGAGACACAGTGAGAAGGCCTGGGGGAGGAAGGGAAGCAGCATACGCGCGCACACGCAAGCGAACGACGGACGTAAATTTTACTCCAAATTAGAGGATATCCTATGTAAAACGTCGCAATTCTCACGACGCATGGCGCAAACGGCGCGGGCGATTCTGCACCCTCCGTCTGTCATGCCCACTTTCACTGTCTCTAACCGCCGCTCCACACCAGCACGCGTAGAAACCTTGGGAAATTCGCGGTTTTGTAGACTTTACATGAGTAACGGCTTCGATTCTCGCCCAAAGTAAACCAAGGCCAGTATTCATGAACGATTTATCCGCGAGGTCGGAATCTCTGCAAATTCTGCGCTCTATATGCCGGTTTCGTTTTTTCAGCGTAAGAGTGAGACATGGGTATAGAGCGTAGGAATTGCAGAGATTCCAAAAAACATTTACCTTCACCTCGCGGGAAAATCGTTCAAGAATACAGGCCCAAGCAATCTATCCCTCCGAGATCGGTAAATTGGAAGCAGATGAATCCGGGCAGCTGGAAGCGCTGGCTTGAAACTCTGCTGGCCCCGCGGGTGATTATACAGGCCCCACACACTTTCAAGCCTCTATGATTACGAAGTTGGATGTGTGACGCATCCCATAAGGGATTCAAGACGGCAAGTATTTATTTTGTTTCCCCTCTCATTTCAACCTTTTATTATCGATTTTTTTCACCTGGAACAAGTACTTTTGAGTTTCAGTGAGATATGTCCGACTGAGAAAACTAGAATCAAATCTATGTCCCGTTACCCCCGAACAGACCGAGTTTTTCTACATTTTTGGGGCGGCTCGCCTTTTTCTCGCCTCAACTCGGCGACGGGCTGGCAGCAGCCAATCGCGTCGAAAACTACGATTATTCAGTTACCTCACGCGCTCGTCGTCATGCTAAAATCGACGATTCGGCGTCAAGAATTTTCATTAAACACACAGCTGTGCAGAAACTCGAAGAGGGAAACGAAAAGGAACCTTTCGCGTGCATCAGCTCGAAATTACCCGTTACCGCAGGGCTAGGAACATCCAGCAGTATTAGCCTCCATCCTTCCCTCTCTTATAACTCCACTAAAAAAACGACTGCTCTCCCCCTCCCCTTGCGTATCAATATCCAATTTTCAGGTAACGATCTGCGTCATTTCTGTCGATCGATATCTAGCCGTGACGCGACCGCTTCGCTATAAGTCCTTAGTCACAAAAACTAAGGTCATAATTGTTATGATAATTATATGGACATTTTCATCATCTATATTGCTTACCACCGTCCGATGGGAGCAACCGCAGTGCTACGATGACGTCAGTTCATTATATTATTGAATTTTTATCCCTTATTAATCTGTACTTTGTTTCAAAACTAGCCATCCGTTTTTCACTTCTGTTTTAATGATTCAGCCAACTCCTACAATTTCTCATTCCCTCTAGCATCTTTTGTCGATCTACCGTGATTAAATGACGTTGACTTCATCAGGACTGCCTAGAACCTTCCCTAGAATGAAAAACCTAGGGCACGTCACCGGAATTCGTCGAAATAATTACTTTTTTTCAGTCCATATGTTTCGCTGGCAACGAAATTCGCTATCTGGCACACAGCGTAGTCTTTGCGTTTTTCCTTCCCGCCTCTGTCACTCTTACCCTTTACTGGCGAATCTATAAACTCGCCCGGAATCGTCAGCGAGCACTTGATCGCGGATTTCTCATGATTCTCGGTCACAACATGAACTTCCTCACAAACACCATCACTCAACAGGTTCGATTTTTTCAAAATTTTCTACACTCAAAGGCAGTGTTCACGAAAAAAAAGGTGTCCGAGTTTTCATCAGAAATCAGATGTACCGGGATCAATTGAAATAATAATGGCAAAAAAACGGCTGAAACAGGCCATAGATAGCCTTATACGGCCCTAAAACTCAGTTGTGCTGTGCCATCCGCCCACTCCCTCAACGGCCAACAAGGGAATGGGACGATGGGGCATAGCACAACCAAGTTTGGTGGTCGTAGAGAGGCTGTTTTTAGCTCGTTTTTAGCACCGTTCTTTCGCCATTATTGTTGCCGATAGATCCCGTACATTCGATTTCAGTTAAAATTCAAAGACCGTTTTTATCGTGATCCACAGCCTTTCTATATTATTTTTCGATAGTGAGTCTTTTTAGCCCAGTCTAAACCCATTGCTTCCAGTCCCACAACGCACTTACGGGTTCATTTCGGCTTAAAAACAATTGGAATGGTTGAGCATCAGCGTCGTAGCTAAAACCCACGAACGAATGGCCCAAGACTCTTGGCGTAGTGTCCTGCTCATTCCTATTCTGCTGGCTACCATTTTTCAGCCTATACTTAGCAAGTGAGGACTTCCACGCTTTTTTCTTCCTTTTGACATTTTTTTTATTGAGAGAGCGGCTGCAAACCCTCCACGCGACTAATTAAGATCGTATGGCTCCAATCAGAACGCTTACGTCGTCGGAAGCGTCAAAAACGAGTCTACACTCCTAAGTTTGAGCAACATCGAGCCGAAAAAAAAATCGTGGACTTCGCCCATGAGCTTCGCTGGCTCCACCTCCAAGACATACTCGTCCAAATTTATTGTTCAAATACTGTCGCTTTGGCTAGTATATAAAGCTTCCAACGACGTAAGCGTTTTAGTAGAGGCCGTTAGGGGTCGTTCATACTTCCGCCGCGGAGCGCCTGGCGAAGTGAGGCGGCGCGGCGCGGCGAAAGGTGAGCGGCGCGGCGCGCCCGCGCCAAATGAAAAAATTGCGTCACTATGATGTATAATCGATCTGCGACGAACTGACGCGGCGAAGTCGCAGAATTACGCAAAACACTGCCTGGAGTAGCTCTGAGATAGCACAAGGTCGATTTTAATGAGTGATTTCTTCTGCAAAAAAAAGCATTTTATAATCTTTCGTTTCATAACACCGCACTCGAAAGCAGATAGAGTCTTCTGAGAATTTTTTCTATCGAAAGAATTATTTTAAGAGCAAAAACGAACTCACAACCCAAGCATACTCTAAACAACTTTCAGGACCTCGGAAGAAAATTTAGCGATCAATCAGAGGAACCAAATTGAGAATGTATATGAAATATCAGCAAAAAAAGCATGTGATGTACAAGAGGGATCGCACGCGGCCGCCGCACCGCCTCCTCTCCCCGGGCGGCGCAGCGGCAGCCAGGCGGCGGCCGCGTGCGGCACCAGTTGGAAGATTTCCGAGCAGAAAAACTCTAAACGCCTCACTTGGCGCCGCGAGCCTGTGTTGCGTCTCGCCGCGCCGCTCGGCGGCTGGAAGTATAGACGACCCTTAGAGCCTATTAGCTTTGCTTTCGCAACCACTTCACCGCTAGCTCCGCTATTTCAACTGAGGGCGTGCTGCGGTGCATCTCGTCCACTTTCTCTCCTTAACAAAAACAAGCCGTTAGTTGTCTAATTGCATCCAGTTTTCGTCGGGTTTTTTCGTTAGTAAACCGTTTTACCAACTCCAACTCTTGATTTATGTAATGAAATCAATACTATTTTTGAGCGTGTATGCCTTTAATCAAAGACAAGCAGCTTTAGTATCAACCGCACTTAAATCAAGCACCCATCATTTACTCGGTAGACTAATCAAGATCCAGAGTGGAAATGAACCGGAAACGTCCCCAATTGCTTATCGCGGGGAGACCAGTGCTTTCGAAGCACCTCGGTGACATTCTTTTAATAACGAAACATCCTAGTAAACCCCCCGAGACATTTGGACAGGAAAACACTTCCCGTATTTTAAACCATTCAGTAGATACTAAGGTTGCAGCAACCAGCAATCACTATGATTCCCAAATATCAGCGCCAAATTCGATTCCCTTAAAGGTGCCATTTTTTGCATCTATCCAATCCAGTGCCCTTTGACTAAAGTTGCGAACTACTATCTTCTTTTGTCAATAGGCTTTGCTCTGGTTGCACTCAACGAAAAAATGCTTGTTTCATGCTTGTCGTCTTTCGAAAGCCAGAACTCAGTTCTGATCACAAAAAAGGTTACTCAAACGAGAATGCAAACAAGTGTTATTTCAGAGTGTTATTTATGGGGTCAAGGTCTTATCCACGGTCCCATCAGCCCGCAGTGACTAGCATTTCAACATCGAACGGCTTTCGTCAAGCGATGCTCCAAGGTCATGAGAAAAGCAGAGACTTATAATCCTTGTCAAAACAAAATGTCTAAGGATAACGCACTAGCGAGTTCAAATGCATCCTTTTTTCGATAGCCATTTCAGGAATGCTAAGAGAAATACAATGGCCAGCAGAAGTCACTAAACACTTTGCAGACAAGTCCATTGAGCTTTTCTCTTTCTCCTGCCATTTCACCAGCAGAGTTGTTTGAGAAATTTTTTACAGAAATATACCTTTTGAAAAAAAAATTATATTGATATCACCCTGATGTGAAAGTGATTGTCATTTTCTTAAAGATAGTTTGTTTTCTCTTTCTGCTGAGCTCTTTTGGCAAAGCTTAGCGTTCGAAAGGCACCCAAAAAGGTTCGCCGGACTTCTGCAATAGGGAGACATTCGCTTTTTTTTCAAATATTGCAATTTTGGCAGTTTCTCCTCGATACAAGGGATCTAAGTCACCGAACGCTACAAATGAGTACTACAAGGTATACCCTACCGGCGAAATAAATGCTATAAATTAACGTTCATTTTTTTAATCGAAACAAAAATAAACAAAAAAAAATGAAAATCAAGCAAAAACCGATTTTTGAAAAAAGCCGATACTAGACGAATTGAATATGCCTCATTGTAGGATACTTCGCGGCACCTACACACCACATTCCGTGCCTTGGAGTCTTCGCATAGAAGACTAAATCAAAAAATCTTTGCACATTTTTTGAAAAAATACGAAATTCGCAATTGAAGAATTTCACCGGAATATGATTTGGCGCAAAACCGAAACAAGTTTTGAAAAAAATTCCGCTCACCCCTAGTCGAGTTAGAGGGCATTTTCGGCGTACCGCGCTCCCGATTTTTTGAAAAACGCAAAACTCCTGCGAGACACGAATCTATAAAAAGGTCAGTAGATGCAGTAAAGATCAATCAACAGTCAGAATTTTTCCACGCCTCCTCAAATCTCTCGGCATTCCCACGCCCGATTCCGATACCAGAGAAGAAACCCTGCGTCAAAACCCGATTTCTGTATATTTTTTTTTCGCTCATGCCTTCTTGTGGTTCCAGTTATGTGCAGGAGTCCAAGCAGACTGTTTTCCCGTAAACCTGAAAAAATAAGACACGCCTCCCCTTTACTGACCGGAATGTTTAAAAAAAATCGAAAATTCTTGCGTCCTCTTGTGAATGAATTTTATTCCAGAAAACACTGAGAGTTCAGGCTTTTGATGAGAAAAAATTCGAGAAATTGCTGATTTTCTTATTTTGTGTACTTTTTGACGAAAATCAACTTTACGCTTCTTACTAAGGAGCCTCAGAAGAAGTTTCAGTTTAACTTCTATCAAAAAGTATCCCCTAAATTTCCATTTTCCGGTTCAACACTTTCCAGCCCACCCCACCAGATTTCTAGGTTTCAAAGTATTTCATGTATCCATCGTTGTCCGCGGGACAATGGTAACCGCCTGATTCTGGCTATGTGTGAGTAAATTGGCTTTATTAGATATGGCTTTCGTTAAAAAGATTTTATGTGAAAATATAAACTGCAAGGAAAGCTAACTTTCCCACCTTTGGGATTCAGCGGACCACACAAACACTTTGACCCGGCTTTTAACACCACTGCTTTTTTTAGCAGCCTCTAACAGCAAAATAATGAAAGGCGCACAAGTTTGGACCCACTCCCTTCGCTACCGCTTTCAAAAAACAATCTTATTTGATTACTACCCTTCAGAATTCATATAAATTATTTTGTACATGGAAACATACAATGCCGGCACAAAGTTTTATAAACACGGAGAGCATTTGACAAACTTGGCAAAAAAACCGTCCGATGCCTGCAACTTTTCCTGAGCAAGAAGACTTTTTTGGATTCTAAAAACGCTGTTTTATTCACAGCTCCGAATGTCTACCCTAATTGTGTACTTTTGTGGGACGGAGGCTCCCAGAACGTTTTCTTTTTCTTTTGATTGAAAAAAGCGCGTATTGCGCGCGGCAAAATGCTAACTTTGAATAGTAATTGTAATTGTACAAGTAATAGAAGAGCAATCTCTATGTTGTCTTCGTGGATTAGTTGAAGGTGGGGTTATCTCGAGATTTGCGCAGGTTGAATTTTCAGAACTCCTTCATTTATCGGTCTGAAGCTCTCGCAAAAAAGACCGACTTCGCAGGGGAGTTTTTTCAAGTGTGATTTTTGACGAAGGATTTCAAAACTTTGCGCAGATCTCAGAGATTATCCCTTTGCACCTAATTCATGAATAAAGCATAGAATTGCTCTCCTGGCACTACACAATTACTTCTCAAAATTTAGAGCGCCAGTTTGCCGCGCGCGGCGTTTTTGATAAACCGTCGCAAAAAACAATTTCCTTCAAAAAACCAAGCGATTTTGGGGAGAAAAAAAAAAACAAACTTTGTCCCACAAAGCACAGCATTAGAGTAGACATTTAAGCTGTGAATATGACAGCGTTTAAAGAATCCCAAAAAACGTCTCCGCTCCAGAAAAGCTACAATCATAGGACGACTTTTGCCAGAAGTTTCGCAAATGCTCTCCGTTTTTATAAAACTTAGCGCGGAAGTATTATACTTTCAAAACTAAACTTCACAAAAGAACTACCACCGGAATTCTATCACCCTAACTTCATCCATGTTTTTTACCTCCATCTTATATGCACTTACAGAACGTTCCTAATAAAGACAGGAGAGTCCCAAATTTGATGGGAGCGCTAGTGTAGGTGGAGGCGGCATTGGTCGTCTTGAGCTTGTCCTCTCCTTATTATATGATGGCCTGCAGTGTAACCGCAATGGGGGCGCTGCCAGAAGGTTGCAGCATATGTAAAAGCGGAGGACTCTATTATGTGATTACCGGCCGAACGAGTGAGAAGAGAGCGGGTGTGAGCAGAAGAGGTGCGATTGATTCGCTGTCTTCTTGCTTCCCCTAACTCTCGGCAGAAAGCCCATACACACATGAAGAAGAATGTGCATTTCAGATTACAAGTGCCATGGATGCATATCTCCAATCGCAATTGATGTCGCCAGCTGGTTAGGTACGTCAGCTAGCTTAATCTCAAGATGGAGTCAGTTCTCAGTCAAAACCACTAATTTAGGCTACTGCAATTTCCATGCTCAACCCTATCATCTACTCCTTCACCGTGAAGGAATTCAAGCCCAGTCTGCGCTTTGCAGATGGTGGTGCCCACATGGCGAATTTGCGCATGGCTGCCTCCCAAAGATATTCCCTGCGCCTCCTGAACGGGTTATGCAGCGAATGTCCCGGAACGGCCACATCGAGCTCATAAGACCCGACATCGATCCTTCGAGCTGGATGTAGAAAAAAGGCCGGATTGATGATGAACACCAAGGTCAGCCACAAACGACGACAGACTGAACCGGCAGTCTTTGGACTCCAGAAGAAGGTAACAACATGAAACTTCGGCCGACTTTATTTCAGAGCCAAATAGGGCGTAGGTGTCACTGGTGTTTCTCGACCAGGGCTGGGGTTCATGAACGCAAACCAAGGCCTACGGTTGGGTTTGCCTCCGGAGAAAATGCGTGCTATTTCAGCCGCAGACCCAACTGTAGCCCATGGTTTGTCGTTCACGAATCCCCGCCCAGCTGTGAAGTCACCCCTTTCCACGTGTCACTTTTTAATGCATCCACGAGTTTCCGGAAAACCACACTCTTCTTTGGCCGTTCTTCAGTCCACACTTATCAGCCAGTGCTTCAAAGCTGCCGTGGCCCAGTTTGTTGCTGGTCTTGTGCAGGAGCGGCATAAATTGTGTTTTGTCGCGAATTGTTGGCCACGAATCACGAAGTAGTTCATGAGTCGTGCATGTATTTTGGAGCCGTCCCAAAATTGCATTTGGCGCAGAGAAAGCCAAAAACTTTTGAAAAAAACACCGCGAAAGCTTCACGTTAACCCAGAAATGTCTTCACCGTCGAAATCGCATTCGCCCTTGAGAACGAAGAATCTCGAGTTGAAAACCACTCGCGAGAGCTGCGGAAGAATAGTGATGCGGCTGGAAGTATCTGAATAGGTGAAGATAAATAACAAGAGAAAATCATTGTAATGAAGGTCGGAAGTGAGCAAAAATGGATTACGATGGGCGGATGATGTTGCTACTGAAGTAAAAATTGCGAATGTCCCTTGCCCAATCCCATATTCCAAAACGTTTGCCAGCTCTAAATGGGAGGTGGATCCGAAAAAAAAAAACTAAAACTTCCCTTCTCCTACCTGAATTTTTGTGCAAGGTGAATACATATCTGGGGTGCTGAAGACGTATATGAAGGTTTCTTTCAGTTTTTCAGAAGACTACGGTAGTTTACGGTAAAAATGAGATATGATACCTACTGTAACCTAAAATAGCCGTCCGAAAAAAAAACGGAAAGGAAATTCACAAAATAACTCCCACTAGACAAGAATTTTGATGAAAAAAGGGTAATTTCAACTTTTATGTGCACCCACCGTTTCGATCTTGTGACTTTTTGGGATAAAAGTTAGGAATCAGGTGACACTCATCATTTTTACTACTAGTTGCAACGCGCCATCCTCGCAAAATGCTTCATTTGCTCACTTCTTACGAAGGCTTACATGGTTTCTCTTGTAAAAGTCTGTCCATGTAAGACTGCCAACCCACGTGGTCGGCGAGCGTGTTAATCAGTCATCGCAAAGGCCTTTTTCGAACCTAAGAATCGATTATGCAGGAATATCAGACAAACAGTGAATAATATCTGAGTCAACCGTATCTCCAGTTTTGCGAATGCTCGTCCGAAAAATGTCTCCGTGAAAGCCGCTCGGCACGCACGTCGACCGCGTGGGCGGACAGTCCCCATTCGGACAGAATTCAGAAGCATTTCTACCTTCGCCTAAGCAGGCATTTGTTTTGCGCATCCACTACGCAGTTACGCTGTTGACATTCAGCTATAAAGCACATACCGGTGAAGAGTATGCTTCACGAATGCTCGCTACTGACGAAATTCAAAACACGGATCTCCTCCCAAAAGTCCCTAACTATGGCTTGAAAATAATATCAAGAAGCAGTGTCCACGATGAGAACAATCTTCAGAGGTTTCCACATTGAATCAGAATCTCCCGGGACCCATCGCGACAGCAATGTCGAAAAAAACGGATACGAGCTAGTCCGAAATAACCCTGCGCGATCCTGAGGCTTGAGTGTTCCGCGTTCGTCACGCCCACTGTAAACGGCTGAGCAAACCGGTTTCCAGGAGAAAAAAAGCGCCCACTAAAGGGTTATATTCTATTCTACCGCCTCCGACTAAAAAAAAACTTTGCGTCATTTGATGACTTGTTTCTTGAAAGATTGGTTTTTAATAGTTTGCTTACTTCGATCAGAGTGGGCGTTGAGGAGAGTGGAGTGTAGCGAACACAAAAATGCACGTGTAGGACCGTAAGGGCCATCTTGAGCTTTGCTCTTGACCGTTTTCTGGCTTTCCTGCTGCAATGCGCCTCCCGGCCCTTTCGATTTCCTGTGAAAATTTACAGTTTTCATCGTGGACACTGTATAAAGCCATCAGAAAGCTGTATCCTCTTTTTCGGATTGAAATTTACTGCCGCCGATCGCGTGCATGTGTGCGTCTCCTTCTCCTCCACACTTTCTTACTGTCTCTCCACTCGCTCCGCACAAGCACGCGGAAGGAACAAGCTCAATTTGCCTCCGGAACAGAGGATATGTTGTAAGACTGAGAACATGTGCTATTTCGAGAACGATTTCACGTGATGCTGCTTCAGGTCTGCGATGCAGCCGCTGAGATGATCATCATCGAGGAGGACGAGGACGCAGTGCACGACTACACGGAGACGAACGGCTTCACAACCTACAACGAATCTTCACGCCGACCTTCCGATTTTCAGTTGCCACCGTCGCCCAATATGCTGCCCATTGTCGAGAATGACATTTCAACAGCAACGCCGCCGTCAAACGGCGAATGCAAATCCGCTCAAGCGGACACCTCTTCCTCATGCTTGATCAAAGTCTTCTGCGACACATCAGAAGCGGATCTCTAAATTCTTCTTCTCTTAACTTGCTCAGTACGTACCGTGTAAGGGAACTATTCAGGTCCCACAACCAAAACCAAAACGTGTATATTTATTCATTTTAAATTCATTGTAATGAAGATTTCTATCTATATTTGAATATCTCGGATTCTGCTCCAGTCCTTGCGAACATCTCTTGAACAGGGTGCGTGGGAGGATATGAAGACAGCAAAAAGTCTTTGAAGAAAAGGAGTACGGAGAGAAAGAGGGAGGGGATGGGTGAGATGGGGAGGGAAGCAGCGGTGAGGGAAGAAGTGAATTCGCACGCTTTGCGTAGTGGTGACGCTGAATTATGCAAGCGTTGGCATGTGGAATAGGGAGAGAGCACTCGCACTGATATCTCTGACCAAGAGATGATGAGTAAGTATTACGTCGTGAACTCGTCCTTAAAGGGAAGACATCTGGACATAGTCTTAGGGATTGGAAAACATAACAGCCGGGAACAGCAGGTACTCGGGATTCCAAACCCTTTCGGATCACTGGAATCACATTCAGGAATGGAATTCATGCGAATGTGAAGAACTCAATGCATGAAGGTAGGGAGACTTTCAAGGAGTAGATAAGGAACATTGTAGAAAATGTTTTGAATGCAGCGTTCACGACAAAAACCATACCCAAATTTTCGGTGATTCTGCGAAACGTCGGGTACGGTTTCGCGCTTCAAACTTCTCAGGCTAGCAACATTGTTTTCTGTTTCTTCTACCAAATAAAAATATGATGGTCTCATGCTCGGATGTTACAATCTTTCGAGATAAAGAGTATTCATAATTTTGGCAACTCTTCTTTTGGATGGGCAACTTTTACATGACATGGGAGGGGTGATCCAATGAGTCGGCTGATACACGAGGTTTTCACCCACTTTCCGGCCGTTTTTCGTCTTACCATCCTCTTACTCTTCTTACAAGGTCATTTTTGTACAGTGCCGCGCCGATTTCGGCTTTTTGACGGGAAAACACTTTTTACGCCTAAACAGGACTTCTTGTTTGGCGTCATATTTTCGAAAACGTAAGGGTTGACCGGTGTGAGGGAATGAAGTCTTTCCATGTGATAACGTGATCCACCTCATGCTCTGCTACTTATCGAGGCCATTACTTTTGCTGACCGGCTGCTTATGTGTTCAAGCTTCTTCAGAAAGGATTAGATTGGGAGGCGGAGTGGCTCAATGGGCTGACTGGATCACGCGATTTTCACCCCTTTCCCGATGGTTTTTCGCAATCCTTTCTTCACTGTTCTTATCAGTAGGTCCCGAAGCTCACCTTTCTGTCGAAAAGCTAGACATTTTTCCATCGTAAACGCTGCCTTTAATTACCATCAAAACGATCGGATTACGTTTTTGAGGAAATTTTTGGAATGATTACGGAAATGCATACTACATGGTCCAGAAAATTCCTAATTTCATCATGAAGCCTGAAGCAGAGTGCGTCAAGAAGGCGTGAAAATTGCCGGAAACGCTAGGAGGAAAAGTGCACTATTGCCGACTCGGTAATAAAACAAGGTCTCCTAGAAATTCCTTTTAAACGGAATTCTGCAACTTTCAAGCGGACTTCCATAATAAGGCGCCTGTGAAGCCAACACCGTAAAACTCAAATGTGCCGAAAAAAACCTGTGAGGTGTAATGTAGGTTAGCGAAACCACTGAAGCCTCGCGCAAGGTGGTGATGGAACTGTATCCGCTAATGTGGTGAAGGGCGCCGCTCTCGGCATGTTTGTGAAACGTTCCCTGATTTTTCTCAATGAGCTGGATCAGCTGATTGGGCAAACATTTGCCATGGGTGCTTACCTTTTTCGACCCCCCCCCACCTCTTCAATATCGCATACAACTCCGTGACAGTTCTGGGTAATGCGCGAAAATTTTCCATGATCAAGGTTTTGTTATAGGCCGAGACCATACCTCCATCGCGTTTTGATGCGATGGTTAAGCATGACGAGATTTCAACCAATGGCGTGGAGATTCCAGCCAATGTTGCATAATCGCGCCAAAAAAAAAGAGAAAATTATACCCGCAAAGAGCCCTTTTTCAGAAAATTTTTGTCCTTTTGAAACTACTCTTTCATTCAGCCTTACTCTACCGAAAAGCTGAGAGTTTCCCCGTTCGAACGCTGCCTTTGGCTATATGTATTTCACTATAATGAAATGGAGAGACCATTATAAGACCCTCGAAATGTTCACTCGCCCTGAATTTTTTTTTAATTAAAGGCAGTGGTCGCGCTCAAATATGCTCTTCGTCTTTTCCTCTCTGAACCCTTCTCTGGGTATAGAGTAGTAGAACCTATGAGAAAAAATCGCGAAAAAATAGCTGTTCTGGGCCAAAATCGAAGCCTGAACTTTCTTGTCTTTTGATGGCGGACGAGTCCTTTCCACATCATCGGCATCGATGATCTCTAATATCAAGAACATCAGCTGGCTTGAACTTGAATTTCAATAAATGAACTTTTGGATTTATGTACACATCTAGTCAAAAACATTGACTGAAGTGCTCGCTTTCATTGTTCAACTGTTTTATTAGGTAAATTTGCATTTATTTCTTCCTCTGAGTGTCGATGATTTTCGACTGCTTGGCATGAGACTGTGATCTTTCTGTGCACGTGTGCACGAACTGGAAGTTTAGGGTCTTAATAACTCTAATTCTAGCCCGTTTTTCACCGCGCTTCCTTCGTAGTTTTAAAGCTGTTTTTGATCTAAGCTGATTTTTGTAGTTTTTTCGATAACGTTTTTCATCGTGACCACTGCCTTTAATACATCAAGCATGTATTGGGAACTCGGAGATATTCGAAACTGGTTTGCGTACACATGAGGACATGACAGGAAAAGAGGAGAATTTTTGTAGGCCATCAGCAATCGTTACTTGTCACATGTGCTGTAGCGATAATCATTCTGACCCCATCCCAGAGTAGCACAAGAATGTCTTAATCACGGAGTTTGGTAATGGGCCTATGTCTGAACCTCGCTATCACAATTCACAGCAAAAAGATTTAATGAGTCCACTAATAAATCCACCTTCGGATTTGAGAGAAACAAATGTCACTACAGAAGCTCTGAGTTGAAACCATCGTGCGCAAGAAAAACCATATTTTTTAATTCTTAAAAATATTTTTAGCGGATACATACATCCCTATAGTGAACAAGAATTGCGAAACAGCCCTTTGAAAATCACAACTTGTGAAGAAGGTCAGGGTTGAAAGTAGTCGACAGAAGTGTTTGAATTCGCGCCATACTCAGAAAAAATGAAAACAAGTTACTTGTAACATATCTAAGCCTACGTAAGTTGTGACTTACCTCGGGCCATTCAAGTTACATGTAACCTATCGACGGTAGAGCGCCTCCGCTATGTTGCATCTAACTTACTTGACCAAGATAATTCGCAAGTAACTTAAATTGGCTTTGAAGACAGTTCCTAGGGGAGTATGCGACGCACTCCTGAGGTCAGCATTAGGAGAGGCGTCGCCGTCAGTTCAGTTACCCTTGTTTGAGGTCCTGCAACTGAAGAGAAGGCCCGCAGGGCTCTTTCCGCTTTGCGTGGCCGCGTGCGGGCGCGTTGTTTGCGACGTGTGTCGTATGCGGTGCGAAATGGCCACCCACGGTAAATAAATAAATGCAAGTTACGTGTAACTTAAGTGTAACTTACATTTAATATAAATTTAAGTTACATGTGATATAAATGTATGGCAGATGTAATATATGATAAATGTAGATTACTTGAGACATTCAAGTAACTTACATTTAAATTACAAGTAACTTGTTTTCTTTTTCTGAGTATAGTTTTTAAGCAGTTGCGCTGAATCGCTAGGAATTCCTATTATGGCTGGCAGCAAATTGTGCCCGATGACTGACGGAGGGCCGGCCTTTTTGAGAAGATTAAGGGCATTCAATCTTCTATATCTTCCCACCAGGGTGCTTATGGAGCAGTGGCAAGAGGAGCCACTGTCGTCCACACGATCGAGTGATCGATCCTCGCCAAAGACCAACCAAGGCTTCTATATTCCTGGGCAAGGCATTGTATAGGCCCAACACGCATTCTGAATAGCAGTCGGTTGTGGGACGCATTCCCAGAGGTATTAAAATACGCCGAGAACTTTATCCTTTATCATTTATACCTTCAGAATAGTGCGTTGCTGACCCAACGAACTGTCGTTTCATTCTCAGATGGGCCCAACCAAATAATGAAAAACGAAAAACGGTAAGTGGTTCTCAGCGCTTACCAAGGATTTAACCAAGAAGTTTGTCGCCCAGGTGTCTTCAGACAATGCCGAAAGAACGAAAATGAGGCCGCCCGGAGATTGACGGGGGCTAGAAATGGTTTACGGTATTTTTCTCTCGTATTCTTTTGATAGACGATTCAATGGATTCCGCTATAGTGCCATTTCCAAACAGAAAACCTCCGTGAAACATCATTTGCGGGCCTTACGGCAGTTCTGGACAAGACTTTTAGAACGTTCAGCTATTTCGGATACAACGCGAAAATATGCATGCCCCTCTTCTGCACATCACATTCTGCAGGTGGAAACTTCGCAGCTCATTCTGGGTAGCCAAAGCAAAATCAATCGAGCATCTAATTAAAGGATATCTTCAGGCCCTGATCACACTAAGGGCAACAACACAGCGCTTTTTGCTCTCTGAGACAGAGGTAATTAGCCAGCCGGGCGTGATAGACAACTTCCGTTCAGAAAACAGCGCTGCACGCTGTCCAGACCTCGAAAAAACTGAAACGAACGCTGCAATCACGCAAAGCGTTCCATAGAATGAAATATGCATGAAAAGTTGGGAATCGCTTGAATTCCCTGAGCTGAGAATACGAAGTCAGCTCCTGAACCTTGGAAAATACATTTTTCTACAAGTATAGAACGGTGCTTGACTGAGAGCCACAGCAGCTACCCCCAGGTCTAAGGCGTCGTGTATACTTCCGCCGCCAAACCGAACATCAAAGTGAATTCCAATAATATTGAAAAAAACGTGATGCGTGATCACTATTATAAAAATGCGCTGCCGCGCCGCGTGACCAATATTATAGGAATGCACTGGCGCGACGCTAAGCGGCCAAAGTATAAACACGCCCCATTTCCCACCAGGGAACAGTAAGAATAATATAAAAACTCATTCATCACAAAAAAACTCACTCAATACTGATTTTTGCTGGGTCTTTGGCGTGTGCTTTCGGTTCATCCTGACAGCAATCTCCAACATGAAGATCATACAGATGAACATCACTATACTTTGCGCTAATAACGCAAGATCGAATCGCTTTCCAAACCTACAAAAATACTGAGTTATTTGAAAAAAGTGTACTTTGCTTACTATATAATGATGAAACACCCTGGATTTCTTAGCTTAGGATCTGTTGCGCGAGATTGTGAAAAAGACTCTGTACATCTCTTTTGAGTATAGTCAAGAGTTTTTGAACTTCTACGCAAAATTTTCATGTTTTCCAGCAAGTATCATAATGATGAGACAACCTTAGTTATAACGCAATTCGTTTATTGAAAGAGGGCGATCGCAGATCTCATAGTTGATTGGCCCTCTTTACTACTTTCTTACATCAGGTATTCAATATAGCATACTTCCGAATAGTTGGCCATAGTTTGCCAGTCGATCTTGCTCTATTCCACTGTTATGGCGCGTAGGGATGAGCGAAGTTCAGTGTTTTTGCGTCACTAAACCCGCATTTTTGGCATTCTGCTTCCGCATTTTAAAAATCCCAGATAGTGCTGCGGAACGCGAAAATATCGGGTCACCTGGTACAGAAAACAACATAAGATACTTCCTGAATTTTTCCGCGTTTTGCGTTCCGAAAACAGCATTTTGTCGCGCATTTGAGGCGTTTCGCGCCCGATTTCAGAAAACTCGAAAAAATGCAGCCGAATCCTGAAAACCTATTTCCCAATTTCTCATATTCTTGGAGTACAGAAAAACGAATGGAATCGCGGGCGATCGGCTTATACACAATGAAAGGATCCGTTACAAGATTCTTCATAAGGTTGAGATCAGCATTATAGGCGAACCGTCCCTAGATCACATTAACGTTCACGCCACTTTGCTAGAAAGTTGCAATTTTAGTGTGCACAGCGACGGAAAAAAATAAATTCGGTGTCTCTCTAGCAATCTCTGGTTCTCTTTCTGACAGCTGGCAAAAGCAAGCTCTAGACGTCCTTCCAGGACAAATGCCGTTACATAACATGAGAGATCTACCCACCCAAGTAGTGGCGAATGAATGGGACAGCGGCAGTGGATATTGCTATCTGAGCCATATCCTCTAAAGACAACAAATGGGGTTTCGATGGGTTTGAAAGTCGAAATTGCTACTGAAAAGACGCGCTGGAAACCACTCACAGTTTTTGTGGTGTTTGAATCATTGGTCGGGCCCGTCTGAGAACGTCGGGTAGAGTTTATTGGGAAAGGCCGGCCCTCCAACAGCCATCTGACATCAAATGAGAAAAAAAAAACAGCTAATCAACAAATGATAAGCTTGAATGGGTGGAAGTTGATGTATCATTTGTCGATAAGCTATTTGTTGAGCTGATCATTTTCCCATTTGGTACCAGACGGTTGCCGGAAGGCCCGCCTCTTTTGAAGGAATTCGATCTCCTATATCTTCACAATAATGCTTAGGTGACCAGACAAACTCTACCTACGATCTCAGGCGGGTCCAACGAATGATTCAAGCCCAAAAACGGTGAGTGGTTTTCAGTGCGTACGAAGCCTTTAAGGGCAGTGTCCATGATGAAAACGGTCTCCGAGTTTTTACCGGAAATAGAAATGTTGGGGGCATCTTGCAACAACAGTGTCGAAAGAATGGCCAAAACGAGCATGAAATAGCTGTGTGTGTGACTCTACACTTTATATGGATACAAGCCACATCCATTCCCCGCGAGGACCCCAGATCAAAAAAATATCTAACTGAAAAACCGTTTTTTGAGAAAACAAGTAATAACCAAATAAAGTGAGTTCTATTACGTCGGAGATGATGGCATAGATTACAATATAATGATTCTCGTTTTCTTTCTTATGATTTATTTTTCAGTGTTTAATTTGATCGGTGGTAATTGAGGACAAGGGGCGTGGCGTGTGCTCCACATCAATGTTCTTGGCTATATAGGGCTATTTCGAGCTGCTTTTCATCCTTCTTTTCAACCATGTTGCTGTAATGAGCACCAGGTTTTCGATTCCCGGTGAATTCGGAGACGGTTTCTGCCGTCAGCACTGCTTCTAAAGTAAGAACCTAGATTCAATTGCAGGAACTTCTATGGTCTGTAAGGACATCTGTCCTTAGAGGACGCGTACTACTCGTTTTCGACAGCTGTTGGATGCTGACGAGTCAAGGAGAAAGCTAGACAGACAGCTTCTTCCGTCTTCAAGTGTTTATGCACAACGAAGTTGCAATTTCTAGCAATACAACGTGAGAAAGTCCACGACGGACCTCCTTCCTTGGCAAAATACGATTGATGGAATGGCTCGTCTATATTCTTGACCTCATCTCAATGAAAAATTCTCGGGAAAAATTTGCTCGTTTGATCTAAGCCAATGGCCAGTGATAAAACACGATTTCTGAACAAAAAGCATGCCAGGTTCTTTAACATCCCTATAACAATGGTATTGAGGAAAAAGGTCTATATCGCTCACCCCACACGACGTCCAGCAAATCCAGGGGTGTCTTATTGTCATGTTGGTTTACCCACAGATGAATAATACTATATACAAGGAACTGCTACAGAATTCTCATTGCACACGAGCAGAAGGCAGTGTTCTGTATTCCCCTATGGTCACGGTTCATAGTTGCCCGATCTGCTGAAGCCAGCCCGGTGGAGAAGAATGAACAACATGGATGAGGGGGGATGTCCCGTTGTCCAGAATCCCGCTCAGGACCTGGAAACGCGCTTAACGGTTGAGGGCTGAATAGACTCCCGCCGCTGAAAGGCGCGGCAGCATGCAATGGAGGAGTATCAGTTACGTGTAATGGCACGCCGCAAAGCAAAAACGCGACGCGTGCACATCGCCGCGCGCAAATCGCCGCGCGCGGCGTACCATAAGGCCGCCGCCGATGGGGTCGACTTTGATCTCCTTGCCGTAATCCACCGTAGTCCCACTAAATAGAAAAATGACTTTTTGGTTCGCGCTCACCGGTCATAATAACCCCGCATCGAAGCTTGACCCCCCTCCCAACCTTATGCCTCAATTTCGTGACGGTGGGTGTTACTAACCGTCCCACTACTCTGGAGCCCTTCCACAGCTTTTGCGGCCCAACGTCGCACGCAGCGCACACCAGCCCTGTGATAGTGCATTTGATAATATAGATCCCACCATCCGAAGGAAAAACTTCGCACCGACGCTGAACACATAGTGCGATGTCGGGCATCCGACGTCGCACTGCGGAATTCCAGCGACGTCCGGAGCCCTAACCTTTAACATGTCGGTAAGCACTAGGGAACGCGTACACATTACCATGCTTCTATATGCTTGATTGTTCATAGTAATACTATGCCAAAACGTACCAGAAAAGTATCCTGAGGATGTTGGCGAAGCATAACGCTAGGCAGACGAACAACGAGAAACCCTGGGCGTTCCGCCGGTGGTGAATTTCTGCGTATTGGAACACATACGGAATCGATCCACCAACTGAAATACGAAATCCTTCGTTATCGTGACTGAACAACTATCCACAACCCCTAATCTTAGCAAATTGCAGGTATCAGTGTGCGGCTTAATTTTTTTCGTTCTAGTGGCTGAATCAGACCATTTAGACGCAATCGCAGAAACTTTTCCTGTCAACTGCTTCTTTATTTTTTCTACATAGGGGTTTTAAAGGCCTAAATCCAGGGTAAAGTTACTGTTCCGCGGGACAACGAGGAAGACGAGAAAATGTTTCAAAAAATTGGAGATTTGGTTGAGGGACGTTGGGATTTGAAGCCAAAAAAAGAAAAACTTCCGTTGAAAAAATATTGCTCATAAATAACAAGAATTTTCAATATTAGTAGAGTGTTAATAAAGCCGTGTCCAAGATGTTAACGATTTATCAGGCTAACGTTTCGGCCTCGTCGCCTTCATCAGAGCCTGGAAAATCAAGAAATAGATGCGACTACTCGTCAAACACACGATTAACTTACAGAAACGCAGCAGGCCGACTGACACGCAAAAAGGCTAGGAAAGCCAGGAAATGCCGCACGTAGCCACAAATGCAGTTGTACTGCTCACCTTTGGTGCCAGAAAGTGCGAAAGGGCCACCTCTAATAGTTAGTCAGGCGGCAGTGGGTGGGTATGATTGCGTGCCTTCCTCGACATGAAGACGTTGATATCACACGCTCTCCAGAGGTCAGGAAGGTGCGAGTTCGCTGGTATTGCTAGACACTCGATTCATTTTCGATTCATTTTGGACTTTTCGCATTAATCCAAAACCTTTCCAAAATTTTTTTCGCGCTGGCGTGATTTGGGGTGCGTGTGCCAAAGAATTCTACCGGTAAGCTCAGAAGGAACTCATTGCCGTGACGCTGTCTACGATGGGCTCCCAGTGGTGTGCTAGGGATTGATTTTCTTAACCCATTCAGGTGTTCCTTGCTTGATCCGCGAACTGGCTTCGAGGCTTACCGGTAGAATTTTTGGCACATCGCACCTACTATTCGCCAGCGATAAAGATTTTGGAAGCGTTTTCCTGGATTAATACGTCTGAAAATCCCAAAATCGAATCGGAAAGACGAGTGTCTAGCAATTACCAGCGAACTCACGCCTTTCCTTTGACCACTGGAAGAGCGTGATATCAACGTCTTTCATGTCGGAAGGAAGCGCACGCAATCATACCACCCACCTTGCCTGCAGCTAACTAGAGGTGGCCCCTTTTCGCACCTTTCTTTGAGCAGCCCACAGGTGACAACGGTGCAGCGCTTTTGTATTTACGTGCGGCATTTCCTCGGGTTTTCCTGGCCTTTGCTGCGTTTCTGTAAAGTTAATCGTGTGTTTGACGAGGTAGTGACGCATCTGCTGATTTTCCAGAATTCTGATTGAAGGCGACGAGGCCGAAAACGTTAGCCTGATAAATCGTTAACATCTTGGACGCGGCTTTATTAACTACTCTACTAATTATTACATCTTGTATGCCAAGATTCATGGAAAGTCGATCATGGACACTACAATTTTCAATATCTTTTTTTTTCAAAAATTTCGATACCAAATTAATAGCATGATTTTTTCGCCCAAATGGAGGGACATGAGAATTTTCGACATTTCTGTCACCGAACGGGGACGTGGGAAATTTTGCTCACTAATGGAGGGACGTAGCTCCATCGAGGTTCGGGAGGTTCGGGACAACGACATGGATCCTGCCTAGTTCTTTCTTTTCTAACAACAGTACCATAAATGATGTCTCCATGAATGCAAAGCTCATTTCAAGCAAAACAAACGGACACTGCTTGATAACATAATAAACTCCAACGATCTCCGACACATAATTTTGCGTTTTAAGACACCAATTCTGTACACTGCTAACGCATTTTATATTCTCCGTGTATGTTCTTGAATCGCAGTGGCAATAGCACTCAAAGCAGCCAATCCGTTTTCTTTCTTTGCGAACTACGCTCCCCTAACGACTCCATTTTTAGGATTTGACCGATTCCAGGAGGCTGAGCACAAAAAAGGCGCTTTGACGCGACATCTTCGACGAAGATTTCAGCCCGTCTGTCTAGAGATGTAGCACACATACATTACTCAGAACGATAACACTCACTGCCAAGCGACACCGTTGTCGGGTGCAATTCAATCCGAGGGACTACAATCTGTGGAGGTACAACTCAGTAGACATCAGAAATAGCGCCACTTACATGCAATACACCAAGAGGAGGGTCAGTGAAGCCGCTGCCTCAAAACGATTCACATTTTATTAGTTAGGGAAATATTTTATCAGAAGCAAAGAAGATTCTTTTCTACATTGTTCAAAATGCTCCACAAAAAAGATCAACTTCATTTGAAGAGAAAAACCCGTGGTGCAAAACATATTTCATATGTTTTGCACCACGGCTACGAAAAAAACCTCCAACATTCCAAACAAGGCATCCAGGCTCAAGCAGGCCGTTGCCCCGGACCTCGATAAATCCAACAACCCCTCCTAGATGACCAAAATTTTTAAAAATGTTGAAAAAATTATCGTCCCCTCCAGAAGAATTATATTTTCGAAAATTTGGGGGAGCGCAATTTATCAGAGAAATTTTTTTGTATTTTTATTTGATTTGTTGTAATCAACCCTACACAACATTTTTAACAATCAACACTAATCAACTGACGAGCCTTGGGGAGCTTTTTTCAATTTTAGCCTAAAAATTTCAACGTCCTTCCTCAGAACCCTGTTTTCCGAAAAAAATTTTACGACATCCCCGTTTTCCAACTGGACATCAACCGCTTGATTCCTGAAGGCATCTGTCCAATAACTATAAGCGGCAGTCTCAAGACATATCATGACATTGGGTTCGAAGCAAATTGATCCGTTGGCTAGGTGTGGACTTTTGGGCTCAAAACATCAAAAGTCCACACCTAGTAAACTTTGTTGTAAGGCGTCCTCTATGAGCGGGTAAGGCTTCATTATGTAGAGTTACAAATTTAGTTTCTTAGTTTTACTCAAACCCCGGGTAGCTCATTTGGAGCTTAAGTTACAGCTGTTTTCAAACCCTACTTCAGGTTTGTGAACTTGAACGTTTTTTCACCTTGTTCCGCTATCAAATGTAGCGGTCTTCGGCGCTACACTGAAAGCAGTAAAGACTTTGCATACAGGGTAAAATTCGACCACGCTGGACTCAAATCATCTCTACTCTCGTGACACCTAAATTTCAAAAATGCCCCTTTCGGCGAGAGACCACACCTGAAGAAATGTGTGAGGGCCTTACACTGTAGCGGTGATTTCAGCATTCATGTTGGACGGTGAAAGTGAGTATAGGGGATATTCGACTACGCTGGATTTATAATATCGTATTCTCCTGACTCATTCCTTGCGAAAATGTGGTCTTCCAGCAGGAACAAGACCTACAGCAGGTGTGGGACAAACGGTGTAGTGCCTTTCAGCGTCCATCTTAGACGGTGAAAGTTTGTATATGAGGTTAATATACCACTCTCAACTCGACTATCCTACTTTCGTAACCCTTACTTTGCAAAAAAAAATGTGAGGTCCAACGTCTTGCAAGAATTAAGCACCTTGCGGGATTGAACCCATGTCGTGTGTTTCGTGTATGAGTGGGTTTCGGAAAAAGAAATTCGTAAAGTAAACAAAATTAGATGACGCTCTTTCCATTTAGCAGTCCATACATCTGAAGTGATCTTTTCTTGTTGGACTTGCGAGATAAACTTACGAACTCATATTAATTTGAAAACACAATTATTTCTTCAATACATCTCGTATTCTTGGCCTTTGCCAATCACTTGATCTTCTCCTCTCTTCTCTTCCACCGCTTATCCTCTGGTTCCGAGCCAAATCTATCCTGTTCCCTCGCGCGCTTGTGCGGAGCGAGGGTAGAGAGAGCGAGAAAGTGTGTGAAGAAGGAGACGCAGCATACGCGCGCAGACGCACGCGATGGATGGAAATAAATTTTATAAGGGAACAGAGGATACCTCAGCTCCCAACAAAAAATTATTCACAATTTCTGAATACACGTCCAAACCTTTGCGTTTTATATTCAAGATTAGGAGAGCCTTCACTATGATCAAAACCTATACTATAGCTAAGTTGTTCAAAAACACAGGCAGCTTCATGTAGTCCGTCAAGAAAAACTCCTCCGTGATCTAATTCACTGTCAATGTCTCGTTTTTTAAATGCTTGCTCTTCTTTAAATTATACATCTTTTAAACAAGTTATTCCTCTGCTTTCAATTTTACAACAAAAACAGACACAAACAACAAATACCGCTCCTGGGAGGGGGACCGAGAAACTCGCCAAAAATTTGACTTGTTCGCGCTTCTGGGGGGACTGAGAAAATCGCCAAAAGTTTGCTTTTAGAGGGGGGTCTGAGAGAATTTAGCCTTGCCCAAACCTCGTGCCGAACCCTGATTGTGTTCAGCGATCCCAGAAACTCGTCTGGGCAAAGTGTGGACAAAAAAATTCGACCTCTGCAACCCAATGGACTAATCTTGACCTAAGGCGCTAGGGTGGCGGACGTTTGAGCCGAAAGGTTTAATTACCCAAGTTTGAGACCCAGTATCTCAAGGATCATTCATTAGCTGAGCTCCCCACGTGCGGTCGTGAGATACCAAGACTCCATCCTCAGCAGCTTGTCTATAGCTCACTATTCTGATTCGGCTGTCGCCTTCACCACGTATTCTGTCTGACTGTCATCTCTGTGGCCTGATAAAGCGAGGAACCTTGTGGCGGGGTCCGAAATACTCAAGAGTATCACAAGCCACCGGAACAGGTATATACCAGTGCTTGCGATTCGGGTTTGTCATAGCCTGCCGACAGCAGTCAGAGATGTCTTCCCCTGCTGTGACTTCTTTGCAGAAGTGTTCGAAGAGGCCTACAACTGGGCAAGATGGTGTCTCCACGACGAAGTCTGATGATATATCGGTGGTTCTGGAACAACTCCGTAACGACAGGAAGATTCCGGTTTATTTGAAAACGCTTATTGGTCCCTTAGTTGAGGTCCAAAATGAGCTATCCTCAGTATTGACCATAAACCAGGAGCTTCAAGAGCATAATACGCAACTGCGCGTCGAAAATGCTGACTTGAAGCGGGCTCTGGCTGCTGCTGAAAAAGCTCGTACATCTGCTGATTCACAAATTATCCCCGCAACCAACCCTGGCGATTCGTTTCATGAAAATGAAAGACTAAGGTCTGTAGTCATATCAGGTGTTGACAGGTCTAATGCTGTTTTGTCTACAGATAGGGCTTCTCATGATTTTCAGTGTGTTTTAAGAATCCTTAATCATCTCGACATTGAATGTCTCCCTCAGATGGTATACAGATTAGGTAAACCACTGGAAGGCCGCCCGCGGCTCCTAAAGCTGGTGCTCCCGTCCACTTTTTATCAGAAATCTACTCTCAGGAAAGCTCATAGGTTGCGCTCATTTTCAAATAGAGGCATTTATATACGGGCCTCGCTCACCAGAGCTGAAATTGAGCGGAATCGTGAAGCTAGACTAGCTCGCCGTGCTTCTGTCACTGCTTCTAGTCCAGCTCTCCAGCGTACACAATCGATTTCATCTGTGGGAAACTAATGAGTGTTCCTCGGGTACTTGTCAATAGGTTGAAATTTCTTTACTGCAACCTTCGTTCTATTCAAAAAAATATGTGTTTTCTTGATTTTGCGATCAAAAAATCTAATTATGATATTGTTATGATTACAGAAACTTGGTTGAACAACTCTTTCGACCTAGCACCTATTCTGAGAGATTTGGGTGATGACTTCGATTACCTACGTTGTGACAGAAACTCCAAAAAGGGGTGGAGGTGTACTCATATTAGTTAAACGATCCATTGCTTTTGATTCTATTTGAGTCGAATCTATTCCCGATGCTTACGAAATTCTCTGTTGCGATATAAAACAAGTACAGTGTACTATCAGGCTTGTCTGTGTTTACAGAACACCTAGCTGTAACACCTACAATACAATCCAGCTCACCAAGGTTTTAAATGACCTTTCAACTTGCGATGGTCAATATATCATCAGTGGAGATTTTAATTTGCCTGATATAAATTGGTCAACGCACTCCTTCATTTTCATCCACCATCTCCGAAAGTTTTCGTAGAAATGTGCAAAGCGTGCAAACTTCAACAGCTTATCCGTGTGCCAACTCATTGGCACCCACGTTCTGGATCTCCTTATTAGCAGCCACCCAAACCTAGTGAAAGACATTACAGTTAGTTCGCCTATAGGCTCAAGTGATCACTCTCGGATATCGTTCAGTATTCCTACAAACGCTGATCCGCCGAGATACTGTTTTCGTAGATCTTTTAAGAAAGCCAACTACGAACTTATATGTCAATACTTACTCTCTCTAGACTGGCGTTTTGCTTCTTGAAGAACACTTACTTGTTAACGATAAGTACAGAAATATTTCTATCTATTTTTACATCAGTGCATTTCCAGATTTGTTCCTCTAGAAAAGCAACTTATTAATAATCAAAACCTCCCAACGCACCTCTCTAGACTTTTCGCTCAACGAGAGAAAGCTTGGATGGAGAGCACAATCTCATCCTAGCACAGAAACAATCAATGATTTCAAATTCATTAGAGACAAATTTGATCGTCTGCTCAAGAAGTATAACAGCTACGTTGAACGGAAAATACTCCAGTGTCCCAACAAAGCTCCATTTTACAAGCTAATCAACTCTAGAATGAAGAAAACCGGAGGACTCCTACATAAAGACGACGCTGGCGTTTCAGCTTTTCTGATGCAGCCAAAGCGTCTATGTTTGCCAAACAGTTTCAAGCTTCTTTCTCCGAAGATTCGGCTTTCTCAGTTGACTGGTCCCATACGAATTCTTCTAACTCACCGGCGGATAGTTCTGTATGGTTCCATAAAGAACTTATCTACAGTATATTGTGTAAATTGCCGCTTTCTTTTTCTGCAACTCCTGATGAGATACTATCGTACTTCATTAGTAAGATCGCGATTGCTATATCTTACCCTCTGGAACACATATTTAACTGTAGCTTTATGTATTGTGAGATTCCCGCCCGATGGAAACAATCTTTCATTACACCTATACCGAAAAAACCGCCTCATAATCTTGCTTCCAACTATCGTCCAATTAGCATTACATCCGTATTCGCCAGAGTTTTCGAAAAGATCCTAAAATCGACACTGGTTACCTTTATCGAGACTAGCTCGCTGATACCTGATAATCAATATGGATTTAGAGCTCATAGGTCCACTGAAACACAAATATTAACGGCAATGGAAGATTGGACAAAAGCCCTTGATCGAAAAATCAATGTTGATATTATTTACTTTGATTTTACGAAAGCGTTGACAAAAGTCCCTTTTGAGGAACTAATTTCTAAACTCTTATCATTTGGCATACATCCTAGAATAGTGAGATGGATACACAACTTCATAACTGGAAGGTCTTTCCAAGTAAAAATTAATGAATCGTTTTCGCAAACATACCCAGTTACTAGTGGTGTGCCACAGGGCGGTGTCCTTTCACCTATTCTTTTTAATTTGTACACTTCTGACATCCCCAGCCTAACTAATCAATGTAATGTTTCCTGTAAAATGTTTGCTGATGATATCAAGGTATATAAAAATATCGAAAGCAGTAGCGACTGTCTTGCTCTTCAATTGGCAATTGATTCAATTGCTGATTGGTCAGCCAGGTGGAAGCTCCCACTGTCAGCTAACAAGACCAAGGTGCTCCATCTTGGAGATTCCGTTGATAGATGCATTTACAATCTTGGAGAGCTTGAGCTTGATAGTACAGACACATTGAGAGATTTAGGCTTCATACTGGACAAGCATCTCACTTTCAATGAGCATTGTGAAACAATTGCAAATAGAGCAGATAGGGCCATATACAACCTATTCAAGGCTTTATCCACAAATTCATCCACAACACCTTATACTAGCTTACAAATCATATATTCGTCCATTACTAGAATATGGCACTTCAGTGTTCAACCCAAATTCAAAACGCAGCATTGAGAGACTGGAGTCGGTTCAAAATAGTTTTACTAGAAAGCTCTGGATGCGTTTACATGGATATGATTACATGACTACTCCTTCGGCTTCTGTCCGTAACAGAATATTTAAGCTGTCGACTTTACAATACCGCAGAAGGAAATATGATCTCATAATGATCTACAAAATAATCTCCGGTAAAATACCTAATTGTGTCAACAAATTTTATACATTTTCCCCGTCTAACACCAGAGGGGGTCAGTTCAAATTGAATTTTTCGAGGGCAAAAAGTTGCTTGAGAGCTTCATTCTTCACACAGAGAGCAGGCTCTGAATACTTGAAACTTTCCAAGAAGTACGCTATACCAGCGTCCTTTCCTCAATATAAAAAGCTTGTTGAAAAGTACTTACATGAATTAGAGGCTGCTTAGTTCTACCACAGATAAAGTCGTTGTCTGATATTGTTCGATCTGTTTTTCCCGACATCCTCATTTTGTTCTTGACTAATGTTTACCTTATTCCTTGTGTTTTGTGAGTTACGCGTGGAACTCCACGTAATAATAAATAAATAAAATAAATAAATTGGGTAGAGACACAGAGGGAGCTATCCGTTCTATTTGTCATCAAATTGGATTATCAAGCAAAGTTGGGGAGCGAAAAGCCTTAGATATGTCAGAAATAACCTCTAGAACTGAAAAGTGTATAACATTTTCGATAATTCTCAACGTGCTAATAATTTCCCACCATATCTCTGCCCAGTGGGCGCTCTAGCTTTTCGGCCTCAACGTCCCACACCCAAGGCGCTATTCATAGTACTCAACGCCAGCGCGGCACGCGCGTGCCGCGCTGGCGTGGCGTTTGTGTATGAATACTTTCTATGCGCGTGAAGCGCGTGCCGCGCCTGCGGAGACTATGAATACTCCAGCGGCGACGCCATGGCGGAGCGGTGAAGCTGGAATGAATGAGACGATCGATAAATAATATCAGTGGATGAAAATGCCAAGGCGTTCACGGTGGCAGTATGAATACTGCAGCGGTGACGCCATGGCGTAGCGGGCGGAGCGTGACGCGCGTGCCGCGCGGGCGGGGCGTCAAGCCATTCATACACAAACGCCAAGCAGCTGGCGTTGAGCAGAGCAATATGAATAACGCCTAAGAACCCCCAAAAATGAGATTATTTGTCCACGGGGGTGATTTCGGGCGCAGAACAAAAAATCCCATTCTAGGGGTTCATAGTATACATTGGATCCGAATCGAAAAATTTCGGATACTCGGATTTCGGATAACTCAAAAACCAAAGGATTTCGGATAACTCAAAAACCAAAGGCCGTGGATATCCGACTCAAACGGATGGATTCAAAATAACAACATCGGATAATCCGATTCAGTCGGATAGGGAGGCTAAACGGATAGTCGGATTTTGGATCAATCCGAAAATTACGTTTTTTCGGTGATTCGGAATTTGGATCACTCGGATTTTGACGTTTTTTCGGTGAGTCGGAATCCGAATATCCGAGTCGGATATCCGGTCGGATACAAGTTGGTATAATGCGAAAAGTCTATCGAAAATCGATAGTCCGGCAAAAATCTTTCAGAAAAGTTTTTTTACCCTACCATGATTAAACAATTCATTGATAATCATCTACTATATCTCTAAATATTTGGAACCAGTCCTAAAAAATTTATTCACTCTTTATAATATCTTCAAAGTAAGTGTAATGTTAAAGCATTAGTTTAAATGAGCGTCACGAGTTTGATCAATACACATGGTTTTTGAGAGCCAATCGTGCCCTCAATGCGCCATACTCGCAGAAACAAATCAAACGAAGAGGATCAATGTCAACTAGGGGCATGGCATACTTTGTCGCTGTCATGAGCGGCAGGCATGCAATCTCCCACAAATCACGGCGGCGCCCGCATCAGAGCGACAGCATCGGTCGTCGTAGGAACAGTAATCACGCGTCTGTCTGTTGCGGAGGGCTGACATAACGCAAGCCGCAAATGTGCAGTATGTCAGCCCTCCGCGACATGTCGCTGCGACCCACACGCGAAAACTGTTCCTACGACGACCGATTCCGTTACTCCGATGCGAATCCGCCGCGATTTGTTACAGTTTGCATGCCTGACGCTCTTTAACGACATCTGAAATCAGCCAATTTTTCGCTGGTGCACGGCGCTAGTGGTGTTTTGTAGTATCAGGGGTCATCAACTGGCTCAAAACTGATGATCAGTAATTGTTCTCAGACAGTCCAGTCGACCTTTCCAGAGCTCTACTGTTATTATTTCTTTAACACTAACTGCTTTGTATTTGTTTTGTGTAAAAAATTGTGGCTATATACTCGTATATTACTTTACACAAGGTGCTGAGTTGATCGCAAAACGCTCGGCTCCGGGCGAGATCGAACCAACATATTCCCTTTCTGAAGGAGCGCCTTATCGCACCGCACCACCGAAGCCCAAGCGCCGCTGTCACTCATCTGCTCGGTTAATCTTTAACGAAGCAATCTTTCCTTTACCCGCAGAACGATGAAACATGTACACCGTCATAGACTATGTAACAGTCGTAGACCTGTCAGGACGACGCCCTGGTTAAGTGTTACACAATTTTTACTACTTTTTTCTACGTAAATGAATTTATTAGTTGCTGTGCACGTCGCAGAATTTTGACCAGGCAGAGCAGCAAGTTCCACTTTCTATGGGCGGTGCTGTGCACCTCTGCACGAATTGGCATCTTTAGGCCTTAATAACTTTAATTTTAGCGCATTTGTCGCCGAGGAACCCTCTCAGTTCTCCAGCTGTTTTCGAACAACACAGGTTTTCACAGTTTTCTCCATTACTTTATCCATCGTGAATACTGCCTTTAAAGGGCGGGTGCTCCGCGACAGACGCAACGCGACCGTGTGTCGCAAAAATATGCCAAACACCTAATGAGCTCTTTTCGATTTTCCAAACAGGGAAATTTGAAATTTTCGGCTTTTCGATTTTCGAGTATGTTCAGAATTTGACTTCTTCAAGCATTCGACTTTCGACTAAGTCATAATCTCCGTCAATCCTCCTTTGATATCTCGTCTTCACGGAATCGGAACAGTTCCGCACAGCCCTGGTGATAATCTACCGGAGCAGTGAATGAACCTTGCACATTGGTCAGGAAACATGGAAATTAACTTCACACTTCTCAGACTAGAAAGCAGATCAACTTGAATTTTGGTACACATTTATTTTAACATTTAAACTTCATAACCATTGACTTTACTCCTGACTTCAAATTTCGGTTTCTCCGTGAAACTGGCCAACGTCAATCTTCCAGGTGGTTCACCCCCCCCCAAAAAAAAAACAAAAAGGATTTCCGGCATTCGAACTCAATTTCCGAAAACTCTTGGTTAGAAATGTAACAATTTTGAAGGTGAAAAGCCTACGAATGAGGTAACCCTAATAAGCGTTTTCGAAGTGGAACGACTGAAAGTCCCGGTCGGAAGAAACAGCGTTAATAGAAACTAATGTTTGACACAACGTTGAAATAATTATCAACACGCCGCGAACCTTGCATGGCGCAGACTGAACAAAATAAATAATTTGTTCAAAGTTGACTCGGTAACAAAACTTCCAGAACGACATAAATATTCGTAAGTGATCGGACTTTGCACACGACATAAGTGGCAGTGCAGGAAAGAAACCTCCATACAGGATGCAGACGAAACAAATCGAAAACGAAGGGGTAAAGAAATTCTCAAGAGAAAAGCGAGCACCTTGAGTCATTAAAAGCATAGGTAGTCTGATGTTCTTATGAAGAAATCCCGATTTTTTGAACTAAGTCCGTCGCAATTCATTCCCTAATTTGATATCTACAAAAAAAGCAAACAGAGGACAGAGTCAGGCATCTCACGAAACTCGGATTTACGAACAGAATGATTTTAAGACTTTGGTATTCTAAAAAACGATAAAAATGTAGATATGCTAACATTTTCAAAACCAAGCCACTAGTTAAATAAATACATGCATCACCCGAGATTTACACAAGCATATCCGGTCCTAAATGAAAATAGAAAAAGTTAATTTTTCCCCTTCAAGCGGCGCAGTTCACCAAAGAATACTTATAGGTTTCACGTCTATGCTCGATTACAGACTTTTCCGTTCGAACGTTTGTCTTAAGAAGACCTCGCGTGCAAATAAACACTCACAGAACAGACAAGTGCCAGGGCAAAAAAAAAAGCCTGAAAGCCGTCAATACTCTAGACGACGATAACTAGATAACGCCTACATTTTAGTTAATTCTTGTTCTCATAGATGAAAGGATAGTAATAGGTTGATGCAAAAGTTTCAGGACTTTTCACGACTTTGAATAAAAAAACTTTATTTCAAAAACAAACAAGGCTCACCCAACAAAATTATTTCCATCACATTCGAGGATCCTTCGCCACCGATTGGGCACATGAATTCCCGAAGCGTAGAACTCTGGCTCTTTCGAGTCGAAGTATTCTTCTAAGGCCATTTTGACTTCGTCATCGTTAGTGAACTGTTTTCCATCCAGGAAGTGCTGCATCGAGCGGAACAGATGGTAGACGGAAAAGGCAATATCTGGGATAGTCTTACACGATTTTTGGAAGTTTTTGCCGTAACTGCAGTTTAACGTCGCAGTGCACGTTATGGTATGTTTACACAAGGTGTTGAGTTGATCGCAAAACGCTTGGCTCCGGGCGAGATTGAACCAGCATATTCCCTTTCCGGGAGCGCCTTATCGCACTGCACCACCGGAGCCCCAGCGCCGCTCTCGCTCAACTGCTCGGTAAATCTTCACCGAAGCAATCATCCTTTCACCCGCATAACGGGATGAAACAGGTATACCGCCAGAGACTATCTAACAGTCGTAGACCTGTCAAGATGATGCCCTAGTTAAGTCTTACACGATTTTTGGAAGTTTTTTGCCGTAACTGCAGTTTAACGTCGCAGTGCACGTTATGGTATGTTTACACAAGGTGTTGAGTTGATCGCAAAACGCTTGGCTCCGGGCGAGATTGAACCAGCATATTCCCTTTCCGGGGGAGCGCCTTATCGCACTGCACCACGGAAGCCCCAGCGCCGCTCTCACTCAACTGCTCGGTAAATCTTCACCGAAGCAATCATCCTTTCACCCGCATAACGGGATGAAACAGGTATACCGCCAGAGACTATCTAACAGTCGTAGACCTGTCAAGATGATGCCCTAGTTAAGTCTTACACGATTTTTGGAAGTTTTTTGCCGTAACTGCAGTTTAACGTCGCAGTGCACGTTATGGTATGTTTACACAAGGTGTTGAGTTGATCGCAAAACGCTTGGCTCCGGGCGAGATTGAACCAGCATATTCCCTTTCCGGGGGAGCGCCTTATCGCACTGCACCACCGGAGCCCCAGCGCCGCTCTCACTCAACTGCTCGGTAAATCTTCACCGAAGCAATCATCCTTTCACCCGCATAACGGGATGAAACAGGTATACCGCCAGAGACTATCTAACAGACTTCGGTGAAGACTTAACTAGGGCATCATCTTGACAGGTCTACGACTGTTAGATGGTCTACGACTGTTAGATGCGGGTGAAAGGATGATTGCTTCGGTGAAGACTTAACTAGGGCATTATCTTGACAGGTCTACGACTGTTAGATAGTCTCTGGCGGTATACCTGTTTCATCCCGTTATGCGGGTGAAAGGATGATTGCTTCGGTGAAGATTTACCGAGCAGTTGAGTGAGAGCGGCGCTGGGGCTCCGGTGGTGCAGTGCGATAAGGCGCTCCCCCGGAAAGGGAATATGCTGGTTCAATCTCGCCCGGAGCCAAGCGTTTTGCGATCAACTCAACACCTTGTGTAAACATACCATAACGTGCACTGCGACGTTAAACTGCAGTTACGGCAAAAAAACTTCCAAAAATCGTGTAAGACTTAACTAGGGCATCATCTTGACAGGTCTACGACTGTTAGATAGTCTCTGGCGGTATACCTGTTTCATCCCGTTATGCGGGTGAAAGGATGATTGCTTCGGTGAAGATTTACCGAGCAGTTGAGTGAGAGCGGCGCTGGGGCTCCGGTGGTGCAGTGCGATAAGGCGCTCCCCCGGAAAGGGAATATGCTGGTTCAATCTCGCCCGGAGCCAAGCGTTTTGCGATCAACTCAACACCTTGTGTAAAATATCTGGGATATATGGAGGATGAGGAAGAACTTCCCAGCCCAGGCACAGCAGTTTTTGTCGGGTTATCCGAGATACGGGTGGCCAAGCATTTTCGTGAAGAAGGTGAACAGAAACTGCTGCACCAGGGCTGAGAAGTTCTTCTTCACCCTCCGTATAGCCCTGATCTTGCCCCTTCCGACTACCATCAGTTCCCCTCTGTGCAGCACTTCCTAGATGGAAAACAGTTCACTAACGATAACGAAGTCAAAATGGCCTTAGAAGAATACTTCGACTCGAAACAGCCAGGGTTCTACGCGTCCAAAATTCATGATCTGCTCGATCGGTGGCGAAGGATTCTTGAATGTGATGGAAAATATTTTGTTGGGTGAGCTTTGATTGTGTTTGAAATAAATGTTTTTTAATCAAAAGTCGTGAGAAGTTCGGAAACTTTTGCATCAACCTAATATAATGCCCATAGGCCGAGGACGGGAGACAATTTCACAAGCAGCTATTTCCTTTATACCTAATCAGTCTGGCGTCAGGCCTGAAGCGAGCGCATTTTTGTTCGACTCATTTTTCATCTTCACAAAAAAGACATATCTCATTGCCTGTTGGGGTTCATGAGTCAGCTGAAAAAAATGGTTCAGCAAAATACGTGTGCCGGTAGATAAGCAGTTCGAAAAGTTAACGAACATTCCAACCATGCTCAGCGCTCAAAACAACCCCCTGGACAAAGTTTGGGTGGAAGCACATTTTCCTAGCGTTGAACAGATTAAGAGCATTTTCCACTTTAACCAATTGTTGGTTGAGCGTTTACTTTCATTAATTAGCTTACGCAGAGGATTCTAGGTAATAAGCTTACTCTACTTTTGATCTTTGTATGTTCATACACTATACTTTGACCGAGTCGAATGATTCGAAAAATCATTCGATTGAAAAAGCCGACTTCGAATTATTCGGAAAGTCGAATATTCGAAAAAGGCGAATTCCCGAATTATTCGAAAAATCGAATATTCGAAAAGTTCAAAATCCCGAATTATTCGAAAAGTCGAATATTCGAAAACGTCAAAATTCCGAAATATTCGAAAAGTCGAATATTCGAAAAGTTCAAAATCCCGAATTATTCAAAAAGTCGAATATTCGAAAAGTTTAAAATCCTGAATTATTCGAAAAGTCGAATATTCGAAAATTTACGGAAACATTCGAATGAATTCGATAGTCGACTTTTTCGGATAAACTGATTTTTCAAAACATTCCATTGACCCACGAGCAACTTGCGAGCCAAGGATGCACACTTACGCAAATCGTAGATGTGTTTCGAAATCAAGGTGTAGCGAAGCTATCAATGATGACTCACTCATGTGTCACGCTACTCGAAAGGAGTCCTCACCATAAGGGCGTTCAGAGCTCATTCGGGGCGCGACGCGACGCTGTAATCAAGGCTTCGGCATAGTGACCAAGGTGCGAGCGACGCGAGCGAGCGAGCAAAAGGGGGCGTGGCCCTAAAAACTCGTCGCCGGCGACGCCGCACAGTGTGATTTTGATTAGAGCGCGGATGCAATTTAGAGACTTTCATTCCATCATTTTTGTGCTGCCGAGATGTCGTACGTTCGTGCCGTGGCAGTGTGGAGGAAAGAGGTACTCTTTCGCGATAGACGACCCACTAGCGAAATTTCATGAGAAATGTTTATCCCACTAAAGCCGTTGAATGAATTACACTTTTTTAAACACACTGAACTGTTTGATGACTGGAAAGCGGCAAGCGTCATTCCGTCTCCCAAGCCTGGGAAATCGCCATCCACAGCGAAGGGATACAAGCCAAGAAGTCTTTTATCACCAATCGTCAAGGTCGCTGAGGAACTGATCGTGAAAGAGCTTGCCGAGCAAAGTAACAAACAGCAGCACCAGCATGGATTCCGCCAATTACACTCTATCACCACGGCGCTGCTGCAAACTGTGAGCTATGTTTTGGATGGCTTCAAGGCCAAAAAACCTCAACGCTCTGTTGGAGTGGCCCTGGACCTCAAGAAGGCTTTTGACTCTGGCAGAAGCGATGGATAACCGCACTCATTAAATGGCGCCGAGCAAAAAAGCTGTTTCAAGGACATGTCTTTCATAGCATCCCTATTGCCGCCGGTGCCTCTCAAGGAGGAGTTATATTTTAATGTAATGCGCTATTCCTTGTCCAGATGATGTTCGCATTGATATTGATTGAGAGAGGCGCTCCATTTCGAGAATAAAAATCACGAAAATGGATAAAAATGACATTGAATTTCACAAAAACTGGCGCTATTCCACTTTTTGAAATTCAGTTGAAACTTTTCGCTCGGGACTGCTGCCAGGATTAATTTGGGCGGTCAACCCAAATATGAGATTTGTTGGGCGACTTTCAAAAGGGTGTGGAAGGTCACGCCGAAACGTATATCTTCATCGGTAGTTAAATATTCTGGATTTATATAGGCGCAACCTTGCCTAGAATGCGTCTTTTTGAGTGCTGATCACGATTTAATTCACCATCGGCTCAAGATTTTTCGTGGATTGCTAATTTCTTCGGTGTATAAAACGTCACTCAGCCACAATCAGTGATCTGTTTGCTCGCTCGCTTGTGCGGGGCGAGGGTAGAGATAGAGAGAAATTGTGGGGAGAAGGAGACCCAGCGTACGCACGCAGACGCACGCGACGAACGGAACTAAATCACACTCGGAAACCGGATATGAAATCTCTGGCGCCACCTCCAAGGCGGTGCGGGTCAAAGTTGGGCCTTAACTGTGACATGCACAGAAATTCCTGGTTTGCACTTGCGTATACGGTACCGTAGGATAGACTCATAATTTTTAAAGGCAGTGTTCACCATAAATCTCGTTGTCGAGGTTTCAGTGCGAATTACTAAGTTGGCAGATGCAGGAGGGGATAGGGTCGAAGAAAGCAGCGAAAACGGGTCAGAAATCGATAAAAACGGCTCTGAAAGTTATATCAGTGCGCCTACCTATCCCGGTCCGCCCCATCATTCGGACGAGCTTGTGGCATCGCACGCGTTTCGATGGCAAACTGCCAAGCAACTCTGCCGCGTCCAGCCTGATAGATTCGCGCAGATTTCGCGATTAGCGCGCTCTTGCGGAAATCAGCAGGATCCGAGAGGCTCAACCAACGCGTGGTGGATCTGTGGAGTCGACTACCAAGATCAAGGAGACTCATCAAACGGGCATCAACAACTCCACGAGGAGTTTTTTCTGTATGGGAGTGCAAATGGCTGGCTGCTGCACTCCTCCGCATACTACTGCTACGAGCCGGCATTGAGAGGAACCCAGGGCCACCCAGCAAAACTCCACGATATCCCTGCTGTCATTGTGGATTATCGGCTCAACATGCAAGCGTCCAGTGCGGTGGTTGCCTCGGCTGGGTACACCTCAAATGTTCGGGGTAAACCAGTTATAATGACTACACTGATGCTTATTGTTGTACTTCTTGCTCTAACTCTCCCCCTAGTGTTCCTCTTCATAGTCTAGACATTTTTCAACTCAATATCAATGGCCTGCGTGCCAAACTTGCTGAGCTCACATTGTACATTGAACGCTTTCGTCCAGATGTCATTCTCCTTCAGGAGACTAAACTTATCCCAACATCCTCCCTACCCCGCCTCCCCGGTTATACGTCTTACCACCTCCCTCGCACATCTCATGGTGGAGGCGTCTCTACGTTTGTAAAAACCTCTATACCTTCTCATCTTATAGCTCTCACTAATCATAATGTTGTAGAATGTATTGGTGTTCATGTTTTATTGCAAAGTTGCCCTATAGATGTTGTTAATATTTATATTCCCCCAATCTCCTCATGTCCCAATTCGTTCGACCCCACTCCATTTTTGCAATCTGTGCACACTGCCCTCCCATCGTCTTCTGTTGTCATGGCTGGCGATTTTAATGCTCACTCCACATCCTGGTTCTCCTCTCTAGATCCCGATGACAGAGGGGAACTACTTGAGCTTTTTGCTGAGGATTGTGATCTTGTTGCCATTAACGAGGACGCCCCCACTCGCCTTCCTTCCACGGGCAGGCCGTCCTCTCCAGATGTCACTTTTGTATCATCTTCTCTTGCTGTTTCCTGTAACTGGTCCACTGCTATAGCTATGGCCAGCGATCATGTACCCATATGTGTTTCATTGGATTTGTCTCTCAACAGTCACCTGGCACCTTTCTTAGGCTCTCGTAGCAAATTGTACACCAACTACCGTAAGGCCAACTGGGTCATGTTTAAAGAGGTGTTACTCAGTCGGGTAGCCTGCTATCCGCTAACCGGCTCCGTTCATGAGAAGGACAAGTTCATTGTTGATGCCATATGCAACGCCTCCAGAACTGCAATTCCTACACGGCGCGTTAGAACGTTTCACCCTAACGTTCCCAAAGACGTCCTGGAGCTGATCGAATTAAGGGACGAGAAGCGCCGAGCTGATCCTGCACATCCCAGCATTCAACGACTGTCTGATGAGATCACCAAAATGCTGAATGATTACAAGCGGATGCGATGGATGGAGTTCACTGAATCCTTGAATTTCTCCACTGATGCAAAGAAGACCTGGAGCACTCTTAAGCGGTTGTCTGGCAAGAAATTGGCAGCAGAGCGCAACATGCTTGAGTTCCCTTCGGGAAAGTCGAGTCCGGATTTAAGGCTGCATGTCGACTTGGAAAACACTTTGCTTCAGCGACGTCCCGCCGTGATCGTTCCAACAGGCTCTTTCTCCGGTCTAGAAGGAAGCTCAGCCGGAAAGGTGTACCTGCCATAACTGCCTCTGAGATGTCTTCCCTCATCAAGTCCATGAAGAACTCGCGAGCAGAGGGACCCGACGGTGTGTCAGCCGTCCATCTCAAGCACTTGCCGGAAGAGTTCCTTGAATTACTTTGTGACCTAGTCTACTCGTCATTCAGCACAGGTGTCATCCCCGCTAGATGGAAGCAAGCAATTGTTCTTCCGATCCTTAAGCCTGGCAAACCAGAAGACCAAGCAACTTCGCATCGACCGATCTCCCTTTTGTCCCCTATTGCTAAGTTAGCGGAGAAATTCATCAACCCGCACCTCCAAGAAGCATTACGACATAACGTGCATCAACATGACTTCAAGAAGGCCCACTCTACCATTACGGCACTCACGTCCATCACAGAACACATAATTGCTGGCTTCAACATGAAACCTCCAGCTGGTAGAAGTATTGTCGTGGCGGTTGACTTAACCGCTGCCTTCGATAACGTCAGTATTCCGCTGCTGTCCAAATCGATCATGGACTCTACTATTCCTGACTGGTGCAAAAGATGGACAGATAACTTTGTCAAAAATAGTTCTATTCGTGTGAAATTTGATGGACACTTATCGAAGTCTGTGCCCCTGAAGGCAGGCGTTCCACAAGGAGGAGTTCTATCTCCCAGCCTGTTTTCTTTGTATCTATCTGATGTGCCGAAGCCGTCGTCAAACATCCACTTACGTCTATATGCGGATGACATCACTATTATTTGTACTGACCCTGTCATCGATCGAGCCACTGCTGAGATGAATAAATACCTCGTCAGTCTGGCCAAGTTCCTTGATTCGAAGCAACCAAAATGTCTTTCCTACCAAGTCCAGCGTCACTTTGTGCACTACAGCGACTGCCGAACACAAGCTGCATCCCAAGATTTTTTGGGAAGGAAATATGCTGCCCTTATCAAAACACCCTCGTCTACTTGGTGTATTCCTGGACCCGTCACTGCGTTTTCACGAAAACACACGTATTCGAGCTGCTGCTGCCAACACACGTAACAACATTCTACGTTCGCTGGCAGGCACTACATGGGGCAGCTCTAAGGAAATTTTGCGAACCACCTACAGGGCTATGGTGCAGCCGGTGCTGGAATATGGAGCCCCAATATGGTCAAGACACCTGTCGGAAACCTCTTGGAGCAAACTTCAGCGTGCACAGAACACTGCTCTACGCGTGATCACTGGATGCCCTAGATCCACACCGGTATCTCATCTACATCAAGAGTGTTCGCTGCTTCCTGTAAAGCAGCGTTGTCAACTCCAGTCGCAACAGTTCCATGATGGCATTGTAAGGAATTCCACACACCCTAATTTCCCATTACTGTCATCTGGTCCCCATTTCCGACATATTCGCTCGCCACTTCATGCTGCAGTCTCTACCTTGGATCGTCAACGTTGGGCGACGTCGGAGCTCAATCGCAGACTACTGCAAATGGAGCACACCCGATTCGTCAGAGAATACCTTTCCAGTGCCCCCCTTAATCCAATTCTTGGTGACGTGCCACCCCCGATCGATGACAGCGAAACCGACCTACCCAGACGTACACGCGTCATCCTGGCAGGTCTACGTTGTGGACACTCCTCACACCTCAAGGCCTTCGTCCATGAGATCGACTCGTCGATCCCCGACGAATGTCCTGACTGCCACAACCCAGGGCACGATTCATTTCATTTATTTTCATGTCCTGCAAGGCCGACTTCTCTAACAGTTATGGATATGTGGACGAACCCGTGCGATGTGGCTGCCTTTTTACACCTATAAGGAGAAGCTCTATGTGGCCGATAAGAAGAAGAAGAAGAAGAAATCAGCAGGGCCTATGATTCTTGCCCACGCCCTGAACGTTAGAAACCGTTATTTTAGCTTATTCTGAACGTTTTCGTTGGCTGTTTCTTCACTATTAGTCACCTCACGACCAAAGAAGCTCATTTTTGGGTCGAACTCGAGTGCGATAATCATCGTGAACACTGCCTTCAGTGTTGGAAAGGACCTAAACTGAGAAGGAAGTATTGATGAAAATGGCGAAACCGTTATGGCTCTTCGGGCGGCGCTGGATGGGCGGCACGCGCGTCCAGCGCAGTGAGAAATTTCATAGTCCATCGCGCTTCCAGCGCGTCACGCGCGTGCCGCGCTTGCAGCGAGGACTATGAAAGATGCCTAAAGCCTAGTTTTGACTGCATCGCTGCTGTTTTTCATCGCAGCGATTTCACACCCGCTGCTGCAGCGATGTAGCAGCGCCAGCGATTCTGTTCATAGTGCATAGGCCCACGGACGATAGCAGAAATTCAATCAGTCAGTGAAAATAATGGCTGATAGTTATCAATAACACGTTTCGACCCGTAAACACTGATCTTGTCATGTGAAAGGGTCAATACATATTCACTAGACGAAACGTGTCATTCGCTGGCCATCGCTGCATCGCTGCCATAATGGCAGCGATGGAGCGATGATCAGCGACCACCGAGAATCGCTCCTCCAGTAGCAAAGCAGTAAAACATAGAATTTCGTCGCTGCGACCCAGCGATGTAGGACGTTTGCCACGAAGCGATCACAATTGGAGCGGATTTCCATTACGCGCGATGAAAAAGGAACAGTTGTCCCTCGCATGGCCGCAGCGACCACTTGCAGTCAAAACTAGGCTTAAGACGGCGGCGGCGGGGGGTTTCAATAGTCTATTTGTGAAACAGGTGCCAGAGTTATTATTTTGTACTAACTTTCTATCGGAATTAAATAATGAGAAGCAGTTGTTTGCATTATTTGCCGCACATACTTAATAATTCGTATATTTTTCTGATATAGCCAACCGTCTCGTAAATACATAGTTTGTTTGCTTTCCTGTTCGACAGTTTAGTTCAGTCTCAAAAGAAAGATAGAATATGCTAGCTGAAGTAATTTAGCTTTTTTTCTGGAAAGTAGTGGGAATGACAAAAATTTTTTTTGACTTACTAGAAAAGTCGAATAAAAAAAATTCGAAAAATCATTCGACAGTCGATTGAAAAAGTCGACTTTTTATTCGAAAAGTCGAATATTCGAAAAGTTCAAAATCCCGAATTATTCGAAAAGTCGAATATTCGAAAAGCCCAAAATCCCGAATTATTCGAAAAGTCGAATATTCGAAAAGTTCAACACCCCCAACTATTCGAAAAGTCGAATATTCGTAAACTTCAAAATCCCGAATTATTCGAAAAGTCGAATATTCGAAAACTCCAAAATTCCGAATCATTCGAAAAGTCGAATATTCGAAAAAATCTGAAAATGTAAAAGTATATCATACACACTGACTCGTTTTCATTCCCTTTTCATGCATTTTTCTCATTTCATTAAGCTTGCGTGACGTCATTGCGGGGTGTGTACTAGAATTTTGGAGCGAATAATTTCGATTTTCCGATTAATTCTAATATTCCCTCAAAGCCGAAAGGGTTTCAACTGTCCTTGGTATCGCAAATTACGTCAAACAATTACAATTTATTCGATTATTCGAATAAAAAACTCGATTAATTAACTTTGGCATTTTAATGAATAGACGGAATCCTACTTTTTTATCAAATATGGATACCTTCTACTTACTCAGGCGATTCTCGGCCCCGAGCCGCACCGAATAGGAATCGGAGCCGCCTGACAGTTCGGCTCGTTCTCCCAATCTCCGGGCTACTGCTGCTGCTGTTCGGGCCAACCGGAATAGCCCGGACAACAACAGCAGTGGCCCGTAAAGCAACAGCAGTGGCCCGGACAGCAACAGGAGCCAACTCGCAGATTGGAAAAACGAGCCGAACTGTCAGGCGGCTCGGGGCCGATAATCGCCTGAGTACCGTGATGTATGAAAATGAGCATTGTTGAAACAATTTCGATCATGAAGAGAAAATTAGATAAATTCAAAAAAAAATCGATATTATCCCAAGCAAAACTCTAATGTGTAATGTAAACCCATGAGGATCTTCAAAATCACCGGGGTTCTGAAATTTAAAATTTTGAGGACAAAAAGAGACCTTCGACGATTTCCAGTATTCCGCGATTGCAAAGGCTCACAATTTTTCTCTGGGAGTTATTTGAAGTGCTTAACTCGAATCTGAGGTCCATTTATTAAATTTTGTCAGATTACGGTAGATTACGGTGGGTATACGGTAGTTTAGCCAAAGTCTTCGATTTGACTGAAAATTTTTATGCGGGGATTAATCGGGGTGCTGAATATGAATATGACTTTCATTTGTCGACTTTTCATTTATTATAGTAGGTTTTGCACCCTAAGTAGCATGGTACCTTAAGTACCCTTCTGTAGACCTCAGAACTTCAACAAGCAGATCCCAGATTCGTGTTCAGCACTCTAGATTACCTCTACATACAAGTTTTGTACAGAATCCAATTTTTTTCAAAACACCCTAAAACTTCCCTGATACTAACTAGGGAACCTCGCATGGTGTACCCCCGGATCAGAAAGCTGATAAATGATTTCTAGTCAACTCTGGCACGCCCTCTTCGAATCTGATTTCGGATTTTGCTACGGACATCCGCGAAAAAAGTTATAACATGTCAAGTTTGTATTTCCCGGCTTTTTCTATCAAAAAAGCGCATTAGTGTTTGAGAAATCAGAAACGAACAACGAAGCGTTTTTTTGCCCAAAACTGAGCAAATTTTAGGTTAAGGCACATTTTCCAAACTTTGCACAGACTGATAGCGTTTTGGACTTGTACGGATTTTCGGTTGGGCGTTCATTTATACCAATCAGAGGGCCCAGGAAACGTTAAAAAAAACTTCCAGATTTGACTGAAAGTTCTCCTAGGGGGAAAATTTGGGGCGCTGATAACGAATCTTGGGTTAATTCGACGATTTTCCGAGCTTTTCGACTTGATTCGTTCAAAGCTTCCTACGGGGGGAAAATTTGATGAAAAATGGCGACTTGTGCAGATTTCCGGAGTGATACGATAGATATGGCTCAAATTGTTAATCTGGAGATTATTTGCAGTGCTTAACAACAAATCTGTAATCCGTTTATCGATTTTTGATAGATTATGATTATGTAGGTTTCGGTGGGTATACGCTAGCTGGGTCAAAGCCTCAGATTTAGCTCGAAATTTCTCTGTGGGTGTTATGTGGGACGCCGAACACGAATTTGAGGTCCATTTTTTGATTTTCGAAATTTTAAGGTAGGTAAAGCCAGTTAAAAGGCAGTATGCCTACCGTAACCTACAGTAACCATAAGTCTACACACAAACAGACTCCAAATTCGCGTTCAGCGGACTGAATAACCCCCAGCTGAAAGTTCTCAGCCGAATCCGAAATTTTTTCCGACACCCTAGAAATTGGCTGATGGGTATACCCTTACCTTTTCACGAAACTTCAAAGAACGCTTATAACTTCCTTCAGAGGTGTCCGTAGCAAAATACGATGTCAGATTCGGAGACAGCGGAGCAGAATTGACCAAAAAACATTCATCATCTTTTAAATGGCGGGGTTGCCCGTGCGAGGTTCCCTCGTAGGGTCACCTTGCCGCCAGTTCTATAAAAACCTCCATAACTTTTTTGAGAGTGGTTTTCGGCAGTTGCGTGAGACATATTCGGACCCTAGGTTCAAAACAGTTCTTTAAAAATACAATTAACTCTATATGGCCAGTCTAATAAAAGGAGTGCCCTTGCTAAACAATCAAAGGAAACACTGCTGAGCAATCAACAATCTTTCCCTAAACCTAGAAAGATCGTATAAACCTTTGAGAGAATAGCATTAAACACTATCCTAACTGGTAGCACGATGGAATGATTGATTCTACTCGAAAGATTGAAACTAAAATAGAAAACTCACACCCTACAAAGAACTGCACAATCGTGAGAAACATGAAGATGGACGCCGCAAGACGGTGGTGGCCAAATATCGAAATGCTAATCAATCCTGTTATGTATAGCGATGACTCTAACTAAGCAAACCAGAAGAACACATAACGTGCAGGAAATTTCGTCATCGAAAATAGCCCCGTTCCGATATAGCACAGCAGAGCAAGGAGGGAACCTGGTGACCGATAAGAGCATGGCGCTACTTGGTTTGGGAAAACGCTCCAAAACCATAGGATCCGATAAGGTTCACCCTGCAGATTTTCATAACCAAAATTGAGACATGATTGTTTCCAACTTGTGAAAAATTAATGAGTTGGAAATTAATTGGAACGAGAGGAAACTGAATTGGGACAGCATTTAGTTATCGAAGGATGTGGGCAAAATCAATCGATATCGCCTGGTTTTTTTCGCACCATTATCTACAACGAACACTGACACCACAATATCTACATTTATTCAAAGTGATAGTGTTGGAGTAACCCGAAGATACACACACGGAACATTAAAGTGCAGTAGAGAGAAGAGTGATAGTAAAAGAAGTACAAAGTTGAAGTCAGAATGCCACCTTCGCACACAAAGTCCGATCATTTCAACAGCTAAGGCCACTTTTTCTTTCTATTGTGAATTATGAATGCGGAAATTCTCAACTTCATCACGATAGCCCCTAAATAGGGAACACTGTGCACGGAGCCTAACGGCTGTCCGAAAGAGACTGTCCGCCTACGCGGTCAGCATGCGTGTAGTGAGGACTGTCGCGGAAACATTTTTCAGATGAGCCTCCGAACGGCTGCGTACAGATGACAATGATATTACTCAATTTTTGTGCAATATTCCTGCCAACCAGTTTACAGGTCCAAAAAACGCCTATGCCACGGTCGCTCAACACGCACGCCGACCGCGTAGGCGGACAATCTCATTCAAGCACACTTTACAATGGACTTTGAAAGAAAAACGATCCTATCTTAGACAGCGCCACCCTCAAAAATGTCCGATTTCATGACACTGTGAGGAACATCATACCAGTTAAACAACTCACTGAAACTAGCTCTGACAGAACTGATCCCCTCTGAGATACACCAACATCGCCCAGAACAAGCGACGCCCACAGCTACACCGCCACCACTGATAGCAACATAATGACGCCGTGAGGTACACCGCCGCCACCGGGAGCAACAAAATGAAGTCTGAGGTAGACCGTCATCAAAGGGAGCACCACCATGACGCCCAGAGCAACACCGTCATCACCGCCAGCAATACAATGACGCTTTGAAGTGCTCCTTCCTCATCGAGAGCAACACAGTGACGTCGTGAGTACAACGTCAACGGAAACACCACCCTGACGCCCAAAGCTACACCGTTACCACTGGGAGCAACAAAATGACGCCGCGAGGTACACCGCAATCATCGGGAGTTACACCACGATGCCCAGAGCTACACCGTCATGACAGGGACCACCACCGTAACGTAGTGAGGTGCATCGTCATCACCGGAAACAATGCAATGACACCGTGAGGTAGGCCTTCATCATCGGGAGCAACACAATGACGCAGTGACGTACAGCGCCATCACCGCGAGCAACATCGTGATGCCTTAAGATCCATCTTCATCGCTGTGAGCGAAACCACGACGCCCGAAGCTACACCGCCCTTTACGGGAGCAACACATTGACGCAGTAAAGTGCTCGTTCATTGTCGGGAGCAACAGAGTAACGCCGTGGGATACACCGTGATCACCGGGAGCAGCGTAATGAGAACGTGAGGTAGATCTTGCAACACCATGACGCCCGAAGCAACACCGACATTTCCGGAAGCAACACACTGACGCCGTGAAGCGCCTCTTCAACGTCGAGAACGAAGCAATGACGCCCAAAGCTATAACGCCACCGCCAGGAGCAACGCCATGACGCCGTGTGATACGCCGACATCGCCGAGAGCGGCTCCATAACGTCGCAAGCCACACCGTCATCGCCGTGAACAATACAATGACGCCGTGAGCACACCATCCACCGGGAGTTAGATCAGGACGCCCGAAACTACACCGCTACCGCTGGGAGCCACACAGGCTACGCCATCATGTCAGGGAGCAACTCTGTAATGGCGTCAACTGCCTGAGAGTCATTGGCCCTATGAAGAAAAACCTTAAAGCCACGAGCAATGCTAACCTAGACAACAGGCCTGGAATAGTTTGGCAAAAACCAAAGGCATCATGTTAGCACGCTGCATCACTTCTGCGCGCCGGTGGTCAGTTTTCCCAATAAAGTAGCTATCGTGGTGCTCTCTAAGGAGAAAAAAAACATGACATACACTCACCTACTATGAAGAACTTAAAGAACCAAGTAACGCCCAAGACAATGAGAACGGACAGTCGATCCCAGGGGATAAGCGCTAATCCCGTGGCATCGACAACCATCATCATCGCCACCAGAACCTGAAAATATACGACACATAAAACACAGATCCATCAATACATATGAGTACCCACAGACGACCCCAATGGTATCTTTACACTTCGTCGCGAGAAAAAAACGAGCGTGACCAATACATACCAGTCGACTTATTACGAGAAGGTCAACATTTACGTATTGCTCACAGCTGCTGCGCCTTTCAATGGCGAAGTATAAACACACAAAATGAGAGTCAACCCTTAGCAAATTTATGTGACTAAACAATCGATAAAAAGCCTTAATCTCAAAAACTGATTTTCAAAGAAGAAACAACTCCTAAGTTAAAAAAAAAGAAAAATTTACATGTGAACTAAGGAACACCACCAAAGACACGAAGACCATCGAATTATTGAGATAGAAATGAGTTCGCCGTCCAAAACAGCTTTACAAAATTTTAGACATTTGTATCATCACACTTTATCATCAAATCGATAACAGAAATACCCAAAATAACACGTCAGTATCTGTATTTACAGTGTGAATGCGAACACATTTACAGTTGAAACTTGTAACTCAAACAGAGGAACGACGATTTCCACAACAGCAGAGACGATTTTGCATCGACGAGGCTTCCGAGACGTTATCGGTTCTCAAATCACGATCTGAGAATGATGATGAGTATCTTGACTCATGGTGATGACATTCGCACCGTCGGCTTGACTATCAACTTTCCATTCTGTAAGTAAAGATATTTAAATACCAACAAGAAACCCGGAAAGCGGGAATACACCAGTTTCACACCTCTAGGGCGGCGTTCAGGGTTTTCGCGAGGCGACGCGATGGCACATATCAGTGCCACGCGAAAATCGCGTCGCGCAGGTATTTAGGCCGGAATCATACTCCCAGCGACGGGCGACGCGACGCAGTGTTTACCATCAATATTGACTGAAAATCGATACGCCTGATATGCACTGTCGCTGTCGCTGGTCGCGCGAAGTACGATCCCGGCCTTAGGTGTGAACGCTGGGCGACTACGCACAATTACGTACGTACGCTATTTCTCGAAAACGAGCAACGGCAATTTTTTCTAGCGATATTAAAAGTTTTTCGTGTTCTTTCAAGTGCATGTGATCCCAGATTTGCTTATGTTACTCCTTTTATTGTTAGATTTGGTTGTGTTAACGAAAAAACACTGGAGGAGAGCAGCAACGAGTTTGCCATCGCGCGACGTCCATCGCATCGCGTTGCATTGCAACTCCAAGCGAGGCAAATTGCGCGTCAATTCGAATGTATCGCGCCTCTTAAAGGCAGTGTTCACGATGATTCTCGTTTCCAAGTTTTCCACTCAAAACAATGCGTTGGCTACCAAGTGTCACCAAAATCACGAAGAAACGGCGAGAAACGCACTAATTCGCCTTATTTCAGTTACATTATTCACTGGCCTGGACTAGTTGTCCGATTGGATGAACATGTTCACGGTGGTTGTCACCGGTAAAAAATGGGACTAATCGAAAATGGAAGAATATTTTGGGCAAAACAGTATTAGTTAGGGCCCGAAGGAAAGAACGGAGTAACACAGAATGAAGAATTGCAAAAGACGGGTCCACAAAAGATTTCATTGTCACAACGAACAGTTCCATTGATACTTAAGAGGCGGGCTGATACTTGAGGGTTTCGTGCCCTTCTGGTGCGTTTTTCTCGGTTTCTTCGTCATCTCAGTTCTACTCGGGGGCCAAACAATCGATTTAGCGATTAATCTCAAAATCGAAGATTATCGTGAACACTGCCTTTAACTTGATCGATACGTAGGCTGATTATAATGTCGCGCCGCGAGTGAACTCGCCTATCGTTCATCAACGCGACAGCGTCCTTTGAATACTATTGACGTACGATGCGATCTTGATCGATATTCAAGATTATCATGTCACCACATCGTACCAGTATGATAATCCGATAGATGCCCTTATTTTCAGAGAGCGTCCAAAGCTTGCAACAAGCGACAAAAGTCGCTAGAGGTAAATGCTTCTGTAGATGAAATATTGATTGTAGCCTGAAGCGACTGTAGCCAGCCACAATCAAAACCCCGGATTTAACTGGACCTCCACTCAAGTTGGTTGTCGCTTCTGGTGGACGCTATTTCACGGAAACGTTCAACTTTACGTTTTTGTCATGATTTTTCAACCACTTGTTCCTCATGGTAAACCATGTATGAACTCAATCCTAGGGCGAAAATTGTAGTCGGATCATACACATTACGGATGCTATCAAACTCGTCGGATCAGACTATCTCATGAATTTTAAGGTCTGTCCGAATGAGACTGTCCGCCCACGTGGTCGAGCGGTCGTCACGAAGGCATTTCTCGAATGAGCCCCTCCACAACTCGAATACAGCTGGCTGGGATATTTTTTCACTATTCGTCTGATATTCCTGCTCAAAAATTCACAGCTCCGAAAATCGTAACGGTCGATCGACAAGCTCGCGTACCGCGAGGGCGGACAGCCTCATTCAGCCAGGCCTTGTCTGCACGTGCCACTATTCTGGCAAGCGGATATTATTCGCTATTGGGTAGCTCCATCGACTAACGTTTTGGATAACCGACCGGATAAAACGAATAGGAATCGCACAAAAATTTACGGATTACAGGCAAAGTTAGCACTCTGCATTCTAGAAGATAAAGTCCTTCCACCACATCTACGATTTGAAATTTCAGACCTTATGGGCACGCGCTCATTTGTGGACAATGGCCCAAATATGTATGTTTTAAACCGGTCATAATCCGTTTTCATTCTCTGATCGATTTATCCAACAATTATCCACCTCTTTCCGAATGAATCATCAAACTCTACAACAAGCAAGTTCTAGTAACCACATCTATCTCATCAATGAGGAAATGCATCCCAAAATATAAGAAAGAACTTGTGATTTCCTGACGCTTACTAATGCTTGAGATGCAATTCCCTGCACTTTACTGATTACGGAACTTATATTTTCCTACCTGAGAAAAAAATGCACACATCGGCGAAACAAAATCTGTGTGCGCTTCACCAATACTCCAAGGGTAAAATGGAACCGATAAGAGCCAACCACAATTATGTCAATAAGAGAAATATAACTAGCGTAGGTCCGAACGAAGAAAGCCGAACACTGTGTGAGAATGGTCACGCCTCGAATGCTTGAATAGCATGTGCATCTCGTCTTTGATCCTCACGAGCTATAGGCTTCAAAGGTCACAGCAGGTATAATGCAACTTAGGTGCCTTAAAGGCAGCATTCACGATAGTCATCCTCGTTGACTTTCCACACTGAAATGATAGGCGAGAAGGATCCTAGGCTCCCAGTGTCGAAAGAACGGTAGAAAACGAGCCAGGAGCGGCAAAATAACGGCTGCAAACAAGCGTTTTGGTGCCCCAGACACGCCTGGTGCCCCAGATCCGCCCACAGAATGATCAAGAGAAGGAAGTGCTGATAAGTGAGCTGATCGCTGCATTGCACTGATAGGTATCATCCTTCTAGCGGCCAATTCCTCCACGCTCAAAAATCAACGTAAAAAAGAGGGCCCGTTTTTGCTCAAAAACGCGTCTTTCGTGCCCTTTTTACGCAAGCCTTGCTGTACAGGGCACCAGACCTTCTGTAAACTGTGAAGATACCGGAAGTGAAATTTACCGTGAACACTGCCTTTAACCCACCGAAAAATTCCGAAAAAGCTAGAAATCGATATCATATTCATGTTCAACAGCCCAAATACCACTCCCCCCCCCGGTGAGAGTTTGGACGAGGAGTGGACAAAAAAAATTGAACCTCAATGTTTCTCAGTGTCCCCTTACCCCCTTTTACATGTTTTGAGAGGTCTGACGACAAATTCACCTGAGCTTTGCCTATAGAGGTTATTTCAGGCGCTAAACACGAATGTGGTGTCTATTTTCAACTTTACGGAGTATAAAGGTAGATTAAGGTACCTAAATGACATTGGAGCTACTGTAATGTGTCACAGTCATGAATGGAACTGAAACTATACCCCTCGTAGTTACAGTACCGTGCAAAAGTCTATTCGCGTGGCTTTTCCGCTAAAAATGTTTTTATACGTATCTTGGCTTGCCCTAAGCGAAACTTGATGAAACTTTGGTATGTTATGGGGCATCACAACCCTTGCTTCACACATACACAAAATCGGTTTTTGAGCGTGCAGTTTTTAAATATGGAATTTTTTAACATTTTGTGGAAATACCTCAAATTAGGACTATTCCTTTGAAACATGGCTATTATAAATTCAAACTCATAGCAGTTATTCGCCATTCGAAGGCCTTCGGGACCGTTGTATAGCTTTGTAGGAGAATAGTCTGTATCAGTCTCTATCAGAATTTTTCTGAAGACCGAAAATTGAACAGGTTGGAATTAATTTTTGGAAATACACCGCCATAAAATTATTCACCCCAGAACCATTACAATGTATGTGCTATATAAGTTTTGACAAAGTACAACTGGAACATGAATTTCGCCTTTTTTCAATAACGTCAAAGAGAGATAATAAATAAATACTTAATAAGTGCAATATCACATTATTTTCTTTCGAATTTATTTCTAAACAAAATTCGATAGAGATTAATTTTCTACAAGTTTATACAAGGGTTCCGAAGACCTTCCAATGGAAAATAGTTGCTACGGGTTTGGAATTGTACTAGCCATGTTTCAAGGGAAAAGTCCTTATTTGAAATAATACCACAGAATGATAAAAAAATCCATATTAAAAACTGCACGCTCAAAAACCAATTTTATGTATATGTAAAGCAAGGCTTGTGATGCCCCATAACATACTAAAGTTTCATCAAGTTTCGCTAAGGGCAAGCCAAGATACGTATAAAAACATTATTCGCGGCAATGCCACGCGAATAGACTTTTGCACGGTACTGTATGTTCAACGCTTCAAATAACTCTTCTGAGAAGGAGTTGAAGGTGAATGATTCGATCTAGAGCGTTTAAAAGGGGTTATTGAACATAATTGTCCATTGATTTGCGTGTCGTGATCCACCGCAAAGTTGATGCAGTCGCAGATCGTTGCTGGGGAACAAAAACTGGAATCTCATGAACACGAGCCTATTTCACTATCGACATGGTTTCGTAACGCTGCAAATTGATAAAATAAAATTTAGGATAAAATTTCTAATGAAAATATGACAGCTCCGAGAGTTTACAAAAAAAATTGAGAGGAATCGAACCCTAGTCGCCAGCCTAAGGCCATTGTTATACCCCACGACAGGCCTGTCGCGGTCGCAGAGCACTGCTACGTCGCAGTCGTTGAGGGCCAGCCGTCGCTGTCGCTCAGGGCCAAGAAACACCCGGCACGATACCGGATTTGGCTGGGTCGCTGTCGCTGACACCCGTCGCAGTGCACTGCACTGCGACGGACAGCCGCGACAGCGACCGATTACCGCACGGTTTCCACATTTCAGGCATAACAGCCCCTTTCGAGCCAGCGACCGCGACAGGTGCTGCAAACTGTTCCTGCGACAGCATTTTTCTTTATTATTGGGCCTGGTCCCGGCACGATTCGTAACAGTTGGCCGCACCTGTCGCGGTCGCAAACTTCTGGTATAACAATGGCCTAACACTACCCCCCCCCCCACTGCCCCAGCGATGCTATTGCTGCGCTTCATAGAGAGGGAGAAGCTGCGACGGCCGACAAATTTCCGAGCTTATTACTCTTTCAGATCAATGACTCACGGCTGGTCACCTCTACTAGTTTACCATCTCAGGCAAACTCAAATGTCGACAGCAGGTTGAAGCACCTGTTTCTCGAGCAACCGGCGATAGCAGGTTCTTTCGGGAGAATAACATGGACCTGTTATCGACCTGCTATCGACCTGTCGATAGCAGGTTCACAGCAGGTTGACAAGGCAACACATCCTATCGCCGGTGAGCATTGATCGTCCAAATCTCCGCATGCTCAACCAAATATTCAGTCTGTTGCGCAATTGAAGAATCTGATTGGTTTTGTTTATTTATCTTTCGTGAAGCACACTTGTTTTTATGTGATAACGCGCAAATCAGGCCTTGTATTGACTGGAATTATTACTCAAATAGTGTTCTAGAGATTTTTGTAGTATTCAACTACTTTATCGTCTCTTGGGATTTTACTATGAGTATTTTTTCGAACACCGGGTATATTTGGAGTCTTGAAACATCCTGTTTTGAATATTCGATTTCGTCGTGATTTTTTATTGTTTTGCTTCTCGCTTCATTGGAGATTTCATGTTTTTCGCCTCTCTGTATTCCGTTAATACGGGAAATCGAAAAGTTCTTTGCTTTCGTCTAGGCCAAGTGTCCGTTTTTCGGAAATTTGTCTCAATTCAGCTTACATCTTATTTACCCATCGGAAACGTTGTTCATTTGTACAAGTATATCACTTGAAAACCATTTGAACTTCAAAATCGATTACTTGCTTCAATTTTTGTACAGATTTTCACACATAAAACAATTGAATCGAGTATGTGATCTATTTTTGAACTTACTCGTTTATTTAAGAGACTCTAAAGAACTCACACCAGGTTTTCAAATCAATGGGAGACTTTATGAAGATCACAATCGAGAAATTATCCTAATTTTTCATTAGATCTAGTTTTGATGATGTGAATACATAATAGACATGGACAATCGTCGTTAGGTTTTGAATGAAGGAATGATTCAAATCTCGCGTTTTTAGAACACCTCAGATGAATGAGTAATAAGGATAGCCACTATAGAAAAATTTCTGATGAATATAGCCACTATAGAAAAATTTCTGATGAATATAGCCACTATAGAAAAATTTCTGATGAATATAGCCACTATAGAAAAATTTCTGATGAATATAGCCACTATAGAAAAATTTCTGATGAATATAGCCACTATAGAAAAATTTCTGATGAATATAGCCACTATAGAAAAATTTCTGATGAATAAGTTTTCTCGATTATATCCACTTCAAGATTAACGAATGTACGAATAAATTCGAAGAAGGCATTCATAAAAATTTTGGATGAATTTTCGAATACAGCGTTTTTGAAATCTCGGAATGAGTGAATAAATTCGGCAAGGTCTCTCTTTTTTTGACTGAACGATTGTTTTAGAAAACCTGTCTTCTATTTGAAGCAAATGAATACTTGGAAAATATATTCGAATATTCGAATGAAAATTAGCTTTTTCCGACATATTTCCGAAAAGATCCTGAATACTCTGCACATTCCTTTTCAATATCCAAACATATGAATTTAGTGACACAAAATTGGCCGACTACTCAGAAAATCGAATATTCAAGCTCTCCGAACAAACCGAATACTCCAGAACCTGACTGATTCAAATTTCTGAACGAATCGAAGGCTTGAAAAAGCAAATATCAAAATTTCCGAGCGAAACCAACGTTCGAAAAAATCAGAAATTGGAATTTTCGCGTGAATCGAATATTAGAATACTCAACTTTTCTAACTATCTGAATTTATATCACTCAGGCGCCCTTGGTCTGGGTCAGAAGTGCGTCGGCACGCTGCTTAAAGGCGCAGTCCAACCTCAGGGGTAGAATTTGATGTTGTAGTTCGCCCACCGTGTACAAGCGCAAGATCTGAATCCGGTCAGATGAGTGAGAAAATCCAGGGATAAAGTCGGCCCCACTCCCAATACCCTAAACGCATAATCAAGCGTTTTGCTCCAAATAGGGGACCAAAATCATTGAAAACTGAAAAATTGATTTATGTGGCGATGCTCATAGGAAAAATAGACTACAGCAGAGCTCTTGGTTCCCTTGTCGAGGTGGGGTGCGCAGTTATGTAGGCTTTTGAGTATCGTGGGCGGGACCGACTTTTCCCCTGCAGTTTCTCCCTTATTTGATCGAGATCTTGGCAAGGTGGACTGACCATAATACGAAATTTTACCCCTAATATCGGACGATGCCTTTAGACATCTTTCATAGACATGGTCATTTTGGCTCTACCGGGGATTCATATGTAGTTGCTTCCTGTCCGTGCCGCGCGTGTCGCGCGGTAAAAAGTTTCATAGTCCACCGCTCATTCCGAGCGTCACGAGCATTCCGTGCTTGCGGTGAGGAATGAAGGATACCTTACGCAAAGAGATTCGATTATCGGGCTTTCTCCTCTGAGTATCCTCTGTAAAAATTGAAGTTCTGATCATTCAGAGCGCGTGCGGAGCGCGCGATGCTGCTACCTCCGTCGACCTCTGCTCTTTCGCTATCTCTAACCTCCGCTCCGCACCTGCCCGCGCTGAAACCACTAGAATATCATTGTTTTACAGTCTATGCATTTTTTTTATCAAATATGGTATACCTTTAGAAGGCGCAACACTTCCTCTATCTAATAGCGTTACCCGAAATTCCTACTTATGTATTTTACATCGAAGTGTCGGGTACGGTTCAAGGGACCGAAAATATTTGGATACACCTCGTTCTCTCCTTTAAATCTATCGACGCTGTTCAAGATCCAAGAACATTCGAACTTCGTGAAGGCTGATTCTTGTACCAAATCGAGTTCGCGGATTTCTTTCTCAATTTAGCGAGTATGGCTTTTCTTGAAATGTTTAGAGGGTACGATTCCCATTATACATATCTCCATCATGCAACGCCTTCAAGCCAATCAACTTCAAATTTGATAGTAATGCACAACGATTTATCTTACTGCCTACACCTAATCATTTTACCAATTATCAACCATTTTTCAGAGATTAGATTTTAACACTTTTCAAGGGTTTCTGGAAAAAATTAACCACAATCAGGAAAATTGTTATGACCAGAAAAACTCTCTGAATAATATTTACATCCGCGAAATTGAGGTTTCGTGAGGGAAAATTCTCAGATAATGAAGATAAGCCAGGAGCTTCCGTTTGGAAGAAGTACCGGTAACTGCGATTTTCGTGCATCGGAGAAATTTCATTAACCTGTTTTAGTACCATAATCCTGCCCTTACATAGTCAAAAGTTCTATATATAAATTTTTTGCCTTAATTCTCTTGGTTTTTGTATCATTGCTGCATATTTCTTGCTTAGAGTTTCGAAAAACCCGTTAAAGTCGAATTGGTTCGAAAGAAAATCAATTACTATTTTTTTCTTATGCCGGCCACTGAAAGCTGCAAAGTAGCTCAAATATTGAGTCGGTAAGAGTTGCACCTCGATAATAATTACGGCAGAAAAAAAAACCGAAATGTCCATGTTTAAGGGCAGTTGAGTATGGGGACGGCTACAATTACAGCTAGGTAAAGTAAAAATACAGCAATAGTTTCTGAATCCTGCGATGGTTCAGCTCGTTTAACAGCTCCGACTTTTGAAGGTGGCCCCACTCATTAAAAATCCGGCGCTAGGAGGTCTACACCTGGACCTTTCGGCGTGATACCAGGTTCTCTCGCGCTGAAATCACGCTTTTTTTCGTGTCCTCAGCTGATGTGCTCTGTGATGACACCTCAGAAACCTGCTGTCGACATTTGAGTTTGTCTGAGATATGCCAGGCACGATCACTCTCACATGCTATGTACTATTAGATTTCCTCATTGTCACAACAGACCTACGCTTCTTATACTTCCCTTGTAAGAGGCTGCCCATCTCAATCGGCTTTCAACATTCTTTACAGAATTTTTCTCACGGAACACTTTCTAAATTCGTTTTACATTTTTGAGTTGGTTCCTGAAGAGATCCTGATAAGAAAACCAAGGCTCCATAGCGATGCGGATTGCCTTTTTTTTACAAAGAGATTCAAAAACCAAACGAATTAAAACAGAAAAAACGAAAACATGCTCACATCATCACAGCTCAGGCTGAAGTAAGATAACGACTCACGACATCGCCTCGCAATTCTGAAAAACAGAAGTTTTCGCGAGATTTTAATCAGCTTATTCAAGAAGAAGAATATATTGCAAAGTTGAAGTCTCATGATAAAATCGATATCGGTGGAAAATAGTCAAATAAGTATTTAATCCGTTTTTTTTTGTATACAACAATTACTCTTGTGGGCGGTGAATAAACATCAAATGAAGAGGACACTCGAAAAAATCCAACCTGAAATCCTTGCTTTTGAACAAGATTTCAAGGCAGAGCTCACTAGAATCTGGTATTCTTCTATATTTTCGAACGGATTAAAGCTCTATCAACTTTTTAACAAATTCCAAATAAAAGAATTTTTTGAACGAGACCTTTAAAAAAATCTGACTAAATGAATAGATTCAAATAGGACCTCCAGATGTTGTCGTATTGGCAAATAAATTCGGAAACCCGTCCTCTGTTCGACTCGATTTAATATTCGGATAATTTATCCTTATATCCTTAAATTCTAATAAAATTTAGAACTTTCGATTGATTCGCGAACTTCGTTGGATAATTTTTCCTCAGTGGCGAAATACTCGAGTGTTACGGCACTAGATTGGCGTAAAATCGATAAATCTATTATTTCGGTTATCCGGATAAACCGAATAAATTGAAAATCCGGAATGAGTTGAATATTTTAAAAGACAAATAAATTAGAATCCCGAATCATGTAAATCTTCGAAAAAGAACGAGTAATTATGTTTTCCGGATGAATCCAACTTTCAAAAAATCAAAATTCAAGATTTCCGAATAAATCGAATATTCGAATACTAGCACGCTTATTAAAAACATTTTTCGAATATTTATTCGATTACTTTGGCGTTCACAATGAAGAAGTTTCCCTTTTCTACAGAAACGTAAGCTGTGGGTTCTTAAATAAAAATGAAGAACATAGTACAACGGAAAATGACAGGAAGTAGGCAGAACCCACGTTCTTGAAGGCAGTGCTCACAAAGGAAAAAACGCGTTATTTTGCAGAACAGTAAGCTAGGGCCCCTCTAAGAAGGGTAGACGGAAATACGACAAAAAAAACGGCCAGGAGGCGGGTGAGAACAGGGTCAAGCGGAGCGTTGCGCAATTTTTCGAAATCGGAGCAACCCCCCGTCACTTTTTTTCCAAAATCCAAACTTTCTGCGATCCCCCTTCCCCGAGGCGCCATTTTTGTGATCTCTCCTCCCCAAGTCCGGCCATTTTATACTTGATTACTAAAAGTGTCAGACGCCGAAAATACGTTCAGTAGTTAGCCCGAGAGCCTAAAATCGAATGCTACGATCCTTCCTAGGGACCAATAGTGATCGAAAATTTATGGGATATCCACGAGGTTCTCATTTTTGTACCGAAATTTTTGCGATCCCCACTAACATTCACTTTCGGACCCGAATTTTTGCGACCCAACCGTTGCGAAATTTCGCAACCACGCTTGACCCTGGGTGAGAATCTCATTGATCGGGCTACCCATTGGATCGACCTGCTCACATAACAGGAGAGTAGTCCACGCGAAGGAACAATATGCGAAGGGTTGAATAATTTATATCTCGTGGGGTTCCTCACATCCAACAGCGCGCATTAGAACCTTCTTAACTTTGAAAACTTGCGACAGGGGATACCTAAAAGAATGTCGCTCACCTAGGAAGTTTGAGGCGCAAAACCTCTGAACTTCGAAATTCATTTGCACCACACACCGCAACTGAATTAAGGAGCGGAAAACGAATTTTCAAAGCTACTAAAGTGTTTTCTCTGAAATTGAAAGGGTATGACAGCCTTTTCGCTCTTATGCTCTACGTCATGTACATAACTATCAGGATATGATGCACTTGTCTCTGACTACTTTCCGACGTTTAGCAACCCAATTAGTGAAATGGGAGGCTTTTAATGAAGTCGGTTGATCTTTTACTACAGATTTCCTGATTTTTTTCACTGTTAGCTGTTTTACATACTGCTTGGCTGCTTGGTTTTAGTGATTAATGAGTTGTGCTATTATTTTTTTTCACGTGGGTGTTAATCTGCGTCAATAAAGAAGAAGACGAAGAAGAAGAAGATAACTGCACTAAAAATTGAAAATAGGGTATGATCTTCATTCATTCTAAACTCTGCCTTCAAAACTTCAGGGAAAATGGAAAAAATCAAAAAATGGAAAATCCCGCAAATAAAACCAGGCAGAACAACTCTATTATTGCCAGGAATATGGGCATAGACTTAGGAGCATAACAAAAAATCAGATTGAAAAACGAAGACGTGGGAGATAAAGTATCAAAAAATTATGAAAAAAATGCCATATGTTAGAAAATGATTGAAAAATCGAGTTCTTATCGGAACGTCATGGTTACACTCTACACATGTTACCCGAACACAAGGCGAGGATCGATGCAAGTGAGTCAGCCAGGCGTAAAACTAGCAAAAATCAACCAGCCCCTTGCGAAATCAGCACAAATTCTTCACCCCTACTCTGCCAGCGCGTAGCTAGATGCCTCACACGGAAACCGGAGATGCCCAGGGTTTCGGAGGCATCTAGTCTAATTTTGATCCGAGATTCTACGTAAATTACGGAAAGTTTAGCCTCAGTTGCTAAAATTTTAGCTACAGCGCCCGCATATTCTACGTAAATTCTCGCTACGGCACCCGCATATTGTACGCAAATTCTCTTTACAGCACTCAGTCGATCGACCCACCCAGTCCTGATTCGTTCTAGAAAAGCAATCCCAGCTGCGATTGACAGTATCGCCGTTTCTTCCCCACGGCCTGCAGCATCCCAATGGTCAAAATTATCCTCGCCATGATCTCCCAGAGAGCGACACCGGGTCACCCTCCACGGCCAACCACAGAGTGTCGCGTAATCACTCAATGAGATGACCGGGCCAACACTGTTTGAACGGCATCCCTGCGTTCCGCGTAGCCAGCGCGGGTTTAAGATTGCACTTCAACACAGGCTGTCGCGAAATCCGTAGATTCTCGCTACAAAATTATAGCGAGAATATACGGGTTTAGCGACAGAGAGATCAATGTGTCGAATTTAGCCTTCGTTTTTACGTAGAATTCGCGTAGAATTTGCACCCTTGCACCTTCGATAAAAGAATATGCGGGTTTTAGCTATCGTAGCGAAAGCCCGTAAATTCTCGCTACACGGAATGGGGCGGCGTTACAGGCCGCGCCCTCGGAGGCATCTAGCTACGCGTTGGCAGAGTACTTAGTAACCCTTGACTGGAAACGAGTTTAGCACCAAAAATACCTCAATCACCCATGGAAGCTATCAAAAATGAACCATTCTTAAGAAAAACTATAAGCAGTCAATGTTAAGGCCTTCCAATATCACAATGTAGCAAACGTCACCAACTATAATACATAGAAAATATTTTTGGAAAACCGGTATTGTGGGAATATGTGAAAACGGGGGTAAAACTGGCGAAGCTATGCACAAGTGTATACTAATGATTGTTCCAGGGATGCCAGGGAAGGAATCAATGCTGTTGCTGAATATGAGGTTTGAGCACATCCCCTTTTGTTTTGCCCAGAATGTTTCAATTAGGGAGTGTCATTTCAACCATAATCAGAACGCACATGGACATAACTAAAACTAATTATTCACAGAAATTCAATGCACTAAAATCCAGGAAACCTTTCTAGCGAACAAAAATGGCTCACACGCCGTCTATAGACGACGCTCATCAATCAGCACCTTATAAGAAAAACTCTTCATTAACTGCAATCAATAAATAAAACCCCAACCACAACGTGAACAAGACGTCGTAGAAGTCCACCAAACTTGAAGAGAACCAGTATAGTTGAAGAGAGAATGACTACTGCCTAGTCGAAAACACGACATTTTCGCGTTTGAGTAGCCCATTGTGGAAACTAATGAAAATGTCAAGGATAAAACTTCAAAGAGGGATAAACACAGGGGAACTGGAAGGAGGAGGTGGGCTATATGGACAAAGAGACCACTCAGAAGGTCTCCGCTCGATAGCATCGACGATTGCCCAAGTAAGATTAATCGATTGGCCATCGATCCTTACTGGACTTCAAGAAATTGTGAAAATTTCAGACATCTAGAAAACTTGTCCTTGTCTGGCAAAACATCTGACAGCATAAATTTACATGACACTAAAAGCGAAATTTAAACAAAGGCTGGAAACTGCAAAAATGTCGGATGTTGAGAAGGAAAATCCCTCGCATTGCATTCTATGCAACTTAGGTAACACTTACTAGTTCTTGCCAACCTTCCTCCAGGGGTCACGCGCAATAGCTAGCCATGTGACCAGGGTCAGGCGGGTGTTGTCCGACCGGACAACTGAGAAGACCTAGAAATTTTCAAAATTTTGAATTTTTTCCAGGGGAGGACTTGAAAATTTTGGAGAAAAAATATAGGGGGGGGAGTCAATAGAGAAAGAGCTTCTGACAAAGTCAAATAACAAAAATTCTTTCAAAAAGGACAGCATACACAATGTAATAGCAAGGAAAGTTAAAAAGAACACCAGCTCTAAACAGTAAAAGTGAGGAACGTCTCTAAAAGTAACGATGTAAAAGCAGTATTTCAGGTTGTGGCCAAAGCTTCAGCTCCTCAGACATACTTTCAGACGAGTTACATAAAATGATGGAGACTATTAATCTTAATTCCTTCACTTCGTAGACAGGACAACGTACGTCCCCCCATTAAATTTTAAATTTTCAAAGTTCTAAAAAGAGATTTGGAACCTCCGTGAAAATCTCTACAAACTGTTGCTTAGGACCCTAAGCATAACCTTAAGGTTACGGAGAAAATCGCCTGAAACCCCTTTTCTCGTTGTCCAATACCGTTGCCCGGGACCGCGCCTTTGGCCTAAACTGGACGACGCAGTTTTTTTTCTTCTAATAAAAAAGCCATTTCGAAGTTTTGAAGGTACTGTTCTCATCCTAGACCCACTCTCTACAAACTGACTAGGGAACCTCGCTAGCCATGTATGGGCATTTGAGAGACTGTGAATGTTCATTGGTCAAGTCGGATACGCTCTTTCCGAATCCGTCCTCGGATTTTGCTACGGACCTCAAGCTAACAAGTTAATACTGGATGGGACTACTACGTTGTAATTCACAGTTTTTTGTAATTCTCGAGTATCGAAGGAGCGCTTCGTGATTTGAACAGTAGAACAACAGTGACAAGAACAGAAGTGGTACTCAAGCTTACAGAATCCGAGCGCTGCGGTCCTCAAAACAACAATGGGCAGGGCTTGGCGGGCGCTCTTGTTGAGAGTGTTTGCTGAAATGTGGCACTTTCAAACATTCAAAAAATCTTCTAAAAAAATTTTCTCGGAATTGAACCAGGGTAATCTCGTTTGAAAGCCGGTCCGGAAGAATTCCTTCTTCTCGATCCACACCCCGATTCAACAAAAACTGCTCGAGATAGCCGCGCTGATAACCTTCGTGTGGCAACAAAATGCAAATTTCAAGATAATAAGCCTTCTATTCAGTGCTGATGGCACATTCCAAAGAAATGAACGAGACAAATATGAGATTCATACACTGCACAGCTGATGCAGGCTGGTTCCTGGCAATCCTTTTCACAGCAGTCGACCGTCTCGAGCTCGAAAAGGTAATCTGCCGGACTGATAAAACTTCCGGGATGGTGGTCAACGTATCCAGCTTTGTGCCGCGAGTACTTCAGCGAGTTGACGAACCGAGGAGCACAAAACATGCGTACTTAATATATAACCTCAAAAAGACATATGTCAATTAAGGGCTCTAGAAATAAAATACTGATAATAAATTAGCCGTAGGGATGGTTTGATACCATAGAAAAAAACTTTGAAAAGTACTCAAATTTCGAATGTTCCGCTCGTTCGTAAAGAACGCTGCAAATATGAAGCAAATCGATCTTTTTGAAAACCCAGTCATAGAAAAACATTGTTGTATCCATTATTGCAAAAGTTTGCGAGCATATCTTCAGTGAAGGGAATCTAACCCCTGACCGTATGCCTATAGCCTCTGCTCCTTATCCTCTGGTTCCGAGCCAGATTTACTCTGTTCCCTCGCGCGCTTGTTCGGAGCGAGGGTAGAGACAGCGAGAAATTGTGGGGAGAAGGAGACGCAGCGCACGCACGCAGACGCACGCGACGAACGCAAATAAATCGCACTCGGAAACAGAGGATACGTGCTGTTCCACCCAATCACGGTGGCGCAGGGCGAAATAGCAGTGAAGACTTTGAGGCAATGACTCATCGCCAATAGCACAGACCTCCACTTCAGTTGTTTCTTGCTGGATATGGTGTGCTGAACACAATTATACCTACTAATATTGCATGAATTGGTGGAATAACCCTTCGATTGATCGCGAAATAGTAGATTATTAGTAACTTTAGCGAGTAATAACTTGATGACTTGAGTTCCGTAGCAAAATCCAATGACAGAATGGGAAAGAGCGTGTCCGAATTGACCAAGAAACATTGATAGATTTTCAAAAACCGATACATCAGTAGCGAGGTTCCCTAGTGAGATGAGATCGCCTGGATACTCCACAGCTTTAGCTATTTGAGAGCAAGTTTCCAAATTGCACTACAGCGAGCCGTCGAAAAATACCCCAATCCAAAGCAAAACCGAGTTCCGTGGGGGGCCTTAGAGCGCGGAAAACGCAGAATCTTCAGCGAAAGCAGGTCAAAACTACACTCCTCGAGGCTCACCAGTAGGGAAGGGAGTGCAGTAATTATTCAATGAAAAATTTAACTTTAAAAAAATTCACTTCAAAAATTAACTTTTTTCCGAAACCTGCGGGAGACGTAAGTTTTAGACATTTTTCAAAAATTTTGATCTCCAAGTGGGGGGACGTAGCTTCGTCGAGGTCCTAGACAACGCGAACAACACTGGAAGTTTTTGAAACTCGACAAAGTCGGATGGCGGGAAAATTTCGCTACTACATAATAAAATCGAGCAGGCAGGGAAGTCAGAATAAAGTCACTAAAATTGAATGAAGACTTAACTTATGAACAAATGTAACTTGATCAGAAAATAAACTATGTTAGAGTATGTGCATTATGTATCACTGAAGATACAAACTGTAAAAAAATCGATTAAAAAAATAGTGCATAAAGAGCTAGATATCGAGACTCCATGATGCACAGCGAACGGAAGCTGAATAAGTTAAAGTGAAGAAACACGAAAATTGAGGAAAAGGGGAGAGGACGACGACAGTTTGGCCCAAATTTTACGAGGGGGAAGCCGGGAGTAGCTCGGGTTAGCTAGTATGCGTACAAACCAGAGCCAAGCGGTTGCTGCCCGTTGGACAACGGGGATGACGTGAAATTTTTTGAAAACTTGGAAATTTGGGGAGGACGTTAAAATTTTCCCCAAAAATGAAAACGCTCCCCGATTCTCGTCAGTAAATTAGGGTTGATTGCAGAAAATGTAGTGTAGTACTGAATACGAAGAAACTCAATGAAAATTACGAAAAAAAAATTGAAAAACCAGACTTCAAATTTTCGTTGAAAAATTTTTCTTTGGGGGGGGCGCAGAAATTTTCGACATTGGTCAAGAATTTTAGCCACCAATAAGGGGAATAAACGGGATAACGGTCTCATCCTGGTGCAAACTCTCGATGGGACAGCAAGATCTCATGATATTTTTTCTGCCAGAAATTGTCCCACATTTCTATGGAAACGACAGCGGGCTTCAACAGTGCGCAAAACTAATGCAAAATAAGGAACAAATTTGCAGCATTATGATTTCGCTATTAGACAGACGAGTTCAGCTGGCAGTAAATAAATGTGTTTTTGTCAGCCGCAATGAATGGAAGGCGTCGCATCGCGAAACTCACCATCAATATGGACAGCCGGCTCGTCTGTGCCACTAACAGCAAACGGAAAATCCCCAGCTGAGAAAATGCCGGAAAAACTCGTGCCAAACATGTTCACCTACTTGATGTTCTACTCTGTACGGGAAATCTGGGAAAGTACGAAAAGTTAACGAAGATTCCCAGGTTTTCCGCAATGAACAGCACCCAGAGGGTTGAACCTTACACAGGGAATTATGTGAAAGTAAAATTAAAATATCAGGAAAAAACTGCAGTTTTAAAACCAACAAAAAAACTATTTACAATTTTTAAACACCTTCGCCACTTTTTCCCCATGAACTCGCTTAACCCACTTTAATAATTTCCGAAAGAAAACATATTCAGCTTTTCAAAACGAACTACACTTTGTTTTGGTATCTTACAAGTTCGCTGAGAGATATAATCCCTAGTGAAATGAATGCCTCCAATCCAAACAACAAAAAACGTGACATGGCCAGTAATTCGCATTTGCCTCTAGCTTAGCAAGAAATCCGATATTACTGGAGAACCGCGTATGCCTTTAATAGCAGGCCGGATATTTCAGGGAAGGATCAGAGACTACACATGAAAAAAAAACATAATGAATAAAGTTTACACGCAAAATTGTGCATTTGACATATTTCAAATTACTGGAAGTTAGACAAAGGTCTGTTGGTTTTCATGGCGAACCCATCATTATGGCCCACCTTCGAAGAAACGACCCGTACATCAAAAGACCCGAAAAAAACTAATTTACAAAATTTCATGAACTTTAGCGAACCTACGACTCCGAAGCCGGTTCAAAAATTTTTTCTCCATTCATACAAATCTATCCCCCCCCTCGAACCTCACAAGGGAATGACAAATTGTCACAAACGCCGTTTCCAACGAAATTAATACCAGTTGATGTACTTCCAATGAAGTTTTTAAATCTATTTTTATAGCTGCTGTGGAGTCCTCTGAACCGAGTTATGGCGGGTTTCCTCAATTGCGTGGTCAGGTAAGGGCACCCATCAGGCAATTTTTAGGGAGTTCCGATTGTTTAGGATTTTGCTGAGAAATTTACCCTAGGGCTTATTTGGCGTCTTGAACACGAATCTGAGGCCTGTTTTCTGACACTTACCGTAGTTAACGGTAGATATAATGCTAATCGATAAACCGACTTCAAATTGGTGTTCAGTACCCCAGAAAACCCCGACAGTGTAGTTTTGAGCCAAATCTAGAACATCTACCAAACTCCGTATACCCAACGTAACATACCGTAATCAATCGAAAATCGATAAAGGGAATTCACATTCAAGTTAAAGACTCCAAATAATCTTTACAGGGAAGTTTCGAGGCAATTATATATTTACGTTTTGGAAATCATCAAACGTCGCTTTTTGCTCCGAAAGCTTCCCCGGTATTAGTCTTTAAGCCAAACTTGTCCAGATTCCCCGAAAATCAACAAATGGACCTCAGTTTCTGGTTTAGGACCCCGGATGACCCCTCAAAAATAAGTTTTGAGCCGAATCCGATTTAAACATTTTTCCTGAAAACCCTAAAATTGCTTGACGGGGTATCCTTACCTTACAACCCAACAAAGGAAACCCGCTTAACTCGGTTCAATGAGCTCCGCAGTAGCTACAAACATGGATTAAAACGTCTTTGGAAGCACATCAAGTGGTATGAATTTCGTTGAAAACGGCATTTGTGGCCAGATGTTGATCCCTTGTCAGGATGGCTAAAGTCCGTGTCAAAATGAAATTCCCATAGTGCGCGATGCTGCTTCATTTGCCTTCCTCGGGTGTCTCTAATCTTGATAATGGGACTTTCGTTTTTACCCTATCTATATGAACCATATATTTCGGTATTTCATATACTTTATGGGACAAATAGACGATTTGCAAAAAAAGGTTTTTTAGATTCCGAACTAATCATCCTTTCGAATGACGTGTATTCAAATAAACTCAAATAAATTGATAATGAGAAAGGGTGTAATGAAAATCTGGTGGTTTTTCGATAGCCAGAAGCTTTCATGTATCTGATTGATTCCCTAATTTTAAAGAACGGATACTCAGAAAAGAGCTGGACAACGAACATTCTTAAAATATTACTCAAGGACCCACATAATGAATAAAATACAGAAAATGAACCAAGAAAAGCCTCAGTGAATCATCACATTGGACAAATATGTAAACCTACTTGTTTTCTATCGCACAACAGTTAGTTTCAAATAGAAAAGTGATAACTTATCCAACGAGCAGCGCTACTTCCCAGAACTAATGACGCTCGGGTGGCACTTCAAGAACTCCTCCCGTATTCTTTTGACCAAATTAACTTCTTGTTCCTTCTTCTAAGCTGCTGCTAAAAATGTTTTTTAGGAGCTCAGAATGCTCAGAAACTCTGGGAATTCAAAGGCAGAATGAGAATTTTCCTGAATAGCCAGACACAGCAGACTCAGACGTATAAAAGGAAAAAGCAGAAGATTCCCTCCACCTACATAAAGACGGCATTCGAGTTGCTAAGTGACGGATGGCAATAAAGGGCATTGTACAATGAAGTCATTCAAATGCATACTACAATCAGTGATGCGAGGTTATTGCGAGTTAATACATGCACCGCACCGACACAAAGTCGAGAAAAAAATCTTGATCTTGTCGTAAACAAGATCAGAATCCGATCTCTTTTCACTGGCCAAACACTCGCAACAGCGAAACAGCTGACGGATAATGTTGGTCAGCTAAACAATAAGCTGGTCTCAGAAATAAGACCTCGAAATTTCACGAAAAAATGCATAAATCCGGCAGTGATTGTGTTAGGCGCGAATTTCTGGAAAAGACATGAACATGTCCATGGCAGCACTTCTTTTGAATAGCCAGCTCTGCGAGAAGACGGAAGATGAAGAAATGCAACGGATGGGCCAATGCACCATCTGCCAGTCAATGCTCTAGAAACATCGCAGCAATATGCAATGCTAATAGCGGCCGACATTTTGCACTTGGTTGAAAAAAAGCAGAAAAAACACATTGCAACTGAACAGTCGGAAGAAAATAGTGCAGACCGCTGAACAAAACACTAATTCGATAAAACTTCTCAATTCCAACGTTCAGCATGCATACAATGCGGCACATCGGAATCGAGAGGACGATTCTGACAGTCACGAGAAGAGCGCTGAATCCAGACAGCTCAGTTCTAGCGCGATTATCTATTCGTGGACACCCGGACAAGGCAGAAACTCGATCTAGCCAAAGGAATTTGTATAAACCTTACTCCTACTTGTGTAGTAGGTTGACGCGAATGTTTCCAGCCACTTGAATTTGACTATTTTTGAACTTTTTAGCGTTGGCCCTTTGGCCAAGTGCGATATACCCATCGAAAGCACAAATTCTTTTCTGTCAAATGCTGCCTTCCACTTGGACCACAGCCTGCCCATTTGCGAAATATATGCTATGATTCGATGGTAATCTTCAGTTCAGTCAGTGAGCATCTTTGAGTGCTTCTAATTACTTCGAGGTGAACCGCCGCACCTGCCCTAGTTCACAGGATACTTCAGCCACCTTAGAATTAGATTATAACGCTTGCGAAAAATTTTGACAGAGCGTAAGTATTGTTTAGCAACTTCGACCTTTTCTAGTTTATCCGAAAAGTTTCGGCCTCGAAGTTTCATGGTTTAGTATAATAGCCAAATCCCAACAAAATGGTTCTTTTTCGTCAACTATCGATGGTTTCTTTTTGAGAATTCGAGTTTTCGCGGTTTTTATCGATTTTATAAAAAACTGTCGACATTTGACGAAAAAATACAATTATGTGGGGACATGGACATTATACATAACTTTGAAGCTTCGAGGCCAGAACTTTTTGTATAAGCCAGAAAAGACCGAAGTTGCAAAATCACAGAATCGGCAAAAAATCAATACTAAACTCCGTTGAAGTTTTCCGCAACCGCTATCATCTAGCTCCAAGGTGGTATAAATATCCTGTCAACTCTGGAAGGTTTGGTGGTATACCCCAAAGTATTTAGGAGCACTCAAGGATGCTCACAATAAATGCTAGAGAGTAACACTAAATCATAGCATATGTATGTTTCGCAAATGAGCAGGCTTTGGTCAAAGTGGAAGGCAGAGTTACATAGGAAAGAATTTGTGCTTTCGAGAGGTATATAACATTTGGCTGAAAGACCAAGAATTTGGGATGATGGAATGTAAAGATTACTCCGCCCTTATTTTAGGCGTAAAATCCGAAAAAAACGATATGGCTAGAAAACTCGTTTTCGCAGGAATATCGATTTTAGGGTGTCCGTGTGGTTATGAAACGCTTTGTAGCGATTTTGCATTTTGCGTAAGGTCAAATTAACAGCAGACTGAAAAACATTAATTTACAAGGATCAGTTCTTGTCTGGTATCAGTTTTCTCCTACGGTCAGCAAATAACGAAAAACGAGTTGTCCGAATATAGTCCGCGAATTAGTTAGAAATCCCTTTAACCCCCAAGCAGTCACTTGAACTGAAACACAAACAATAATTATAGTTGTGCCCTCTGGACGAAAAAACCGAATATCGAATAGATTCGAACGACCCCCTTTTTTGAAGTCCGATTTTTGAATAGATTCGAATGGCCTCTTTTTTGGGGTCCTATTTTCAAATAGTATTTGAATGATGCTATTTTAGAAATTCCGATAATGAATACGTATTCGAATGGCAATTATTCGAATATATCAATTCGAATCTATTCGAATGGCACAACTATAACAATCATCGATAAATTAACCCCGGCCCGACCCAACCGAAAGTTGTTCACTATAGCATAGTTTTTTCGGGCGAAAATATTTGGAAATTTTCATTACAAAATGGTGCAACTGATTGGCGACTCAATCGATTGCGAGGACAATACACCAAGCGGGGTGCCAGTCGGCTGTCACGGCTGCACCCTTCATCCGCCGAATGGGTCCGTTCGGTATAAGCTAGGGCGCATAATTTTGTCAAACTCCCACTCTTCAGTTCCAGATGCGCTATTCCTTTTCGTTTTGCCAATCGTCGAAGTTCTTTCATTAAACAACATATTCGCATAAATGAGCTAGTTTCAATGGATAAAAACATTTTGGGGGAGTCGGAGACGGGAACGAACGCTTCGGAATAAACCAAACTTTACTATGAATGCTATGTTTTCCTGGAAACCTTGTGTACAAACGCCTGAAATTCGCACAGCACGGGAAACAAAAAATTGACTGAAATCGGGAGATTTTGAATCGATTCAAAGTTGTGCAATCAAAAATCAATTCACTGCAAGCGATCCCATGGCTCAGATCCTACCAGTTTCTTGATTTTAGATTCCTTCCTTAAGAAGTAACCCCTGCATTTTGAATAGCTCCACACCGGCGAAGTGCGAGAACTGACAGAGCTGGGCAGTTGTCAAGCGTGTAATTTTTTTTTTATTTTCCAGTCATTCGGCCAATATTGGGCAAAGAATATTCGAATCTTCGGCCATTGCAAATTGTTCAACTTTGCTCAATCATTCATTGAAAAGCATTCCTAATACGACATGCTCATTCAAAGATTCAGATAATTCAATTAGAATTTTACAAATATTGGTTTGGAGAAAGTTCCCGCGCTTTATTTATTTGGTAAAATCTCATTGGGCTTTGCTTCTGCGACATTTTATAGAGCCTAGTTACACATGGTGCTTCGCTGTCGCCGGTTTTCGCGGGACTTCTGCCATTGGCGAGATTTCGAAATTGACCAATAGTACACCTGTAACGGAAGCCAGCGCCCGCGCAACGCCAATTTATATCTAAAGCCATAGACTATTCGGAAGAAACATTTGCTCTAAAATAGATAGCGTAGTTTTCTTGAAAACACGCAACTTTATCGATTTTTGGATTGATGAGGTGTAGGGTGAAAAATTGACTTCACCACACTGACCCGAAAATTCATAAAAATTAATCTGAATCAAGAATCTGATTACACTATCTCATGGAACATAGAAAAATTATTCTTCGAACAATCTTTAACACATTAAAAAAAACCTCGACAGTTCCTTCCCCAACGACGACGGGCTCAATGCCTGGCTCACGTACTTTTTCGGTCACCACCTTCTTGCCCGAACGACACTGATAACTTGGTAAAGAGGCGAAAGCAGGTGTAGGAACAACGAATAATACTCAAATGAACAAATTGTTATCATAATTGCCGTTTTTATAACTAAATGCTGATGTTCAAAAACTAGAGAACTTAGTTTTCAACCAAACATTGAAGAAAAAGTGCTTATGTTTTTTTTATAATGCGAAATTCAAGAATTTTGGCGTATTGTTATGGATTCTTCGATAGAGAATTTTCTACTCTACAAAAATGGGCGAATAGGCTTTTCGATCAAATTCATTCTGATTGATTTCAGTAAAGAGAAGTAAACTGCTTTACCCTCTACAATATCGATCCGAAATTCGAAAGAATCATATTTTTCGAGAAAGACAAACTATGCTATCTTGTAGAGCAAACAGTTCTCTTTCGAATAGTCAATAAAATTTTGCGAGATTTTGCGAAGTTCAATAAGAAAATTTCGATTGAAAAAAAAACGCGGAAACTTATTCTCAACCCAATATTTTAGAGTGGGTCAATACATTCCAAGAAAGTGTTTTCGAATTCCATTCGGATGAAAACACGGATCAGTATTCGAAAATTTATTCGATTAATTCCTTTCCAGAAAAAAAATTATTAGGAGTTTTGAAAGGTTTCCAAATGTCACTCCGAAACGGCTCATTATCTTGCTCTGATCGAATACTGAATATTTGCCTGAATTTGGCTGACCATTATAAGAATAAACTCCTTTGTCTTTGCTAATAAACAGAATTTCGGGATGAAAAACAGGTAATTTACTTATCGAATAAATTGAGAACTTGGAATAGCCAGTGAATCAAAAATTTGAACGAGTCGAATATTCAAATACTGGAATATTATTCCAAGAACTATCCGATTTGGTACATGACTATGAAAAGCCACAGTTCTCAACTTTTCTCAAGGGATATCCAACGCTTTCGTTTTAAGCAGAACTTGCAAGGAGAACGACTAAGTTGGACAACACGGGGGTGAACAAACACGGAAAATAGCTTAAAACTAGCTATACTAGATTCGAGATGTGAGAATTCTAGTATAGGCCCCAGGTTTCTTCTAGAAAAAAAACGAGGGGAAAAAAGGAACTAATAATTGTCAAATAATCAGCACAGATTTAATCAACAATACCTCAAAATGTATTGGGAATTTCTGAAAATATCATGGAAAAGGAATTCAAAGGCATTAAAATTAAAAAATTTCCCGAGGAATGCCATCAAGAAATGTTTCAAATTAGCCAAAACAGGAGTTCCACAGCCGGTCCTCAAACCAAACACCGTGCAGAGGCCTCATCTACTATGGAATAGTAGCCTCATCAAAGCAGATCTCACAGAAAACGTCATTTCCGGGAAATGAGAAAAAAAGAAAGTTATCCCGAGAAAATCAATTTCTAGGCAACATTGTTCGGCCAATGAGAGTTATAGCACTAGACACTTCCAGAAATCTGCTGGTCGAAACATTGCAACAAGAGGAGCCTTACTGGAAAAGAGAGCAGACTATGGCTCAGCGCAATGATTGATTGTCAAAAGCACACACCACGCAAAGAGAAGGCAAACAACGCCGTGACGACGATGAGTCACGACATACCAAAAAGAAACGCAAGAGTTTCGGACATCAAAAAATTCATTCACCACAAAGATACTGGTCACATGTGTAATAGGCGCAGGAAATTCTCGATTTCTCAAAAAACGGTTTTTCACTAGGGAATGACCAGACCTGGCTGTCAGATTTAGGCATGTAACCATGTTTTTCTCAATGACTACATTTCTATTTCAGCTGCCCGACTAGTGGGAATTTTTTTTATTTTTCCAGACAAGCCTAGTACCAATTTACCGACCGCGGAGGAAGGATTCCTTGGCCTTGGACGAGAATCGATCACTCGACCATGTGCGTGACAAAGGCGCCTCCAACCGGAGATATTGCTTTGAAACCTATCTCGGCTTGAGCTGAACGAAACTTATCAAAACTTTAGTAAATCGAATGGTATAACAAACCTTGCCTTAAACACCTTCAAGACTGGGTTTTGAAGACACAGTTTTTCAATACGGACCTTCTTTACAATTCCGTGGTAATTAAAGGTTATTTCACCAAAAAATTGTCACATAAACTTTCAAATCCGTGCCAGTTGTTTACCATCAGAAGACCTTCGGAATCTGTTGTAGACCATTGTAAAAAAAATGATTTCTCGCCTTAAAATATATTTTTGAAAATCGAGTTCAAATCAAATTTATGCAATTTCGCACTGTATAGTACAGTTGTACAATTTTGAAAAAAATATCGAACGAATGAAAATCTAAATTTTTCGTTCGAAATATTTTCGAACGAACGAAAAATGAAAAAATTTCGTTTGAAACAATCTGGAACGAACGAAAATTGGAAAAAATCTCGTTCGACGAAATTTCGAACGAACAAAATTTGAAAAAATTTCGTTCGACGAAAATTCGAACGAACGAAATCTGAAAAAGTCGTTCGACGAATTTTCGAACGAACGAAATCTGAAAAAATTCGTTTGACGAATTTTCGAACGAACGAAAAAACGAACGAAAAAACTTTCGAAAATTTCGTTCGTGTACAACTATACTGTGTAGATATTTTACATCGATGAAACGAAAAGCGCGATTCAGGTGGTCTTCTGGTGACAAAAAAAATTGGCACGGATTCGGAACAGGATTAGGTGAATGTTGCCCAGCCGGACCAGGGGAGGTGGCGTTGAAATTTTCGAAAACTTAGCGTTTCTCGGTGAGGACGTCAAATATTTGGGATAAAAACAAAAAAAATAGGGGTGTGTTTTCAATGGAGAAAAGGCTTCTGACAAAATCACATAACAAAAAAGCCTAACAAAAAGGAAGGCATACATGTTGTAATAGGGGGAAAAGGTTAAAGGAAACAATAGAAGCTCCGTAACAGAACGGTGTAATAACACAATCTTGGACTGTAGCCGCAGTTTAGCTCATAAGACATGCTTTCAGATGAATTACACGCATTAAAGGCAGTGTTCTCTATAAAAAAACAGTATTCTAGTTTTCAAAGTTTTCGAGTGGGTAAGTCCACGAAGTAGAGTTTAATGGGGAAAAATCCCCACAGAACTCTCAAATATGGGAGACTGCAGACATATTCGAACCTAACACCAGAAATGGTTCGGCGTTTAAAATTTTCGGGGTAAGTGACTTCGTTTTCTGTTAATTGTACCGAGAAATCTTTAAACTTTTTGATGGTTTAACGCAGATGCTTGACTGTTAGAATCTTTTGGGATAAAGACTAATCAAAAATTCAGCAACTGCTCCTCTGGTGAAACGAACACAGCACACCTGTTACAAGACGTGGGCGGGGTTACCCAATGGGTCGGCCGATCCACGGAACTTCACCCACTACCTGGCCGTTTTTCTTCGTACTTTCGTTCTAACTCGTCTTAAAGGGATCCAAACTTACGTTCTTCCCAAAAAAAAACGAGCAACTTTTTCATCGTGGACACTGTTTTTAATAGAACCTATTACGCTCGAAAATAGCCTTAATTCGAATTGAACCCGCGTAATTATAAGTAAATAGTTTTTGTATTTAAAAACTATGCACAATAAGTTACGTTAGACCCATGGAAAATGAGTGGACGTATACAACGTAAAGCAATGTATATTCAAGATGGGAGCAGGAATCGAGGAAAACGATACGTAGAGAGCGGCTATTCAGAGACCAAATAGCTTCCCTAAATCGTGAAAGGGTACACTGCCTCCGGAAATACGCTGAGGCTCAGTGAAGATCGTGCTATATTCCTTTCAGAGCTTCGAATATAGCAAAGATGATAACAAAAAGCGTTAGCGACAGCTGCTGCCGCAAGTACAAAAAGAAAACTGAAAAAGTGCCGGACAATTGAGGGCTGAGCATTCTTCGGGAAAGAAAAAAAACGCATATTGATGTTTCCCGGGCACGCGAGTTATTCACTCGCCGCAATGGCATAAAGCAAAGTGCAAGGGAGGAATTGAAGGTGAAAGTGCAAAACCGTCAGCAAACACCAGACTCTTGGGACTTAAATGGGACGAAACCGAATGCATATTTCAACAGATGTTGCACAGAATATAGCAGGAGACTGCACTTTTCTAACAAAGTTCCTAAAGCCATATTTTTACCAATTACATGCGTTTCAAAAAAAATTCCTGGAAAATAGAAGAATATGGAGCCAAGTAAGGACACAAAGCTATTTCACAATTTTGCAATCTTGGCCGTACATGAAGAAAATTCTAAAGATCAAAATGACGTTTTTCCAGCACGATACGCATAAAATACGGAACGCGACGAACACTAATTCTTGGAGAAAATATACTGTGCAAAAGTAATAAAACTTCGCCAATGTCACGAAAACGAAGCGTGAAACTGATAACGATAAGACGGGCAACAGAAGCACGGCATTAACGAAAACAAAGGTACTATCAATAAGTTCTTTGCAAAAAAACTCACATTGAAGGTTCGACAACCCTCCTATGAATACCAAAGGCAGTGAAAAGGATGAATAACAGCGGCACGCTAACACTAAACACTGGATGACTTTGCAGAGATTCCCACAACGATACCTGAAAGAATAAAGAAAATATTGAATCTTGGGCACCTCGATTTTCCTAAGAAAACGATCAGAATCTTGAGCAGAAAATGTCTAGCAAGCGCCTAGACAAGGCCGTCGGCCCTGAGTTAGAACCCATTCTGAATTCAACAGCTTCCAAGGCACGAACCAGGGTAAGGCATGACGCTGTGATCGGTCGGTGTGGGGGTGCGGCTCCCTTCTCTGCAGACAAAAAATTCATGCGGTCCCCTCCACCAGACTTTAAACTTTGTGCGACCCCCCTCTGTCAGGCAAAATTTGTGCGGCCCCCATGAGTGTGACCTTCGGATCAATGAGAAAAAGCATTCCCCTATGCGATTTTATGAATAAGAAACTAGTTTTTCTTTCCAGTTGCAGCTATGTGTTCTCCAGATGTACTTCTATTTCATTAATTTTTACGAATTTGTGTGCCGCTGAATACCAACTGTTCTTCCATGGCACCCCGGAGGGGTGCGGCCCCTCCCTTCTCGATGCCCAAGATGCGGCCCCCTCTGTGATCATCACAGCGTGAGCCTAACCTTGGCACGAACAATCTGGGCGTTGCCTAATTTTAAGAAATCGAAGCGACCATCAAAATTTTTGCAACCCCCCCCCCTTCGGCTGGGCAGCTTACACTAGAAAGCAGGTCACCATTTGGGTACAATGTTGATAACTCCGAATTGTCAATGTCAAAAATTTAATAGAACAACCCCGAAACTACGTACCAAAGAGAGTATTTCTATTAGAAATTGATTCAGACCACTTTTTAAAGGACCGACAAGGTACCTTATGGTATTCAGTAATCGTTATTTAAATTTTCCAATCACTTCCAGAAACTTTCATTTTTGTTCTAAAAATTTTAGTGACCCCTCCTAACCTTCATTTTCGGGCAAAAACTTCTGCGATTCCCCCAGCCCCGTTGCGAAATTTCGCAAGCCCGCTTGTCCCTGTTCCAAGGACAGAAATCACACACCACTGACTGCGAGATTAGGGATAAGGATGAAAGAAGAGCAGTAGTAATAACTAGCAAAACTGTACACCGCCCAATCCTCTCTTGTGACACATTTTACGCTTCATGAAAACATAGCCTTCATCGAAACGAATTTCAAATAGTTCCTTTGCACGCGTGTGTGAAGAGAGGATAAGAGACAGCGAGAAAGTGGAGGAGGCAGTGAGTGGGCAGCAGGTTCGCGCGGTGATATGCGTGAATTTCGTTCTGGAACAGACTGTATGACATGGTTATGCATCAGCGTTTCGCTGCAGCTGGCTTTTACGGCACGTCTGCGAAGGGTGAGATTTGGCAATTGATCGATAGCTGACCTGCCACTGGAACAAAAGCCGCGAAATGCAAAGTATAACTAGACCCATAGCATGAGGCTTCTGTTCAGAAGCACCCTTTTTCGTCAAGTGCCAAATGGAGAGGTCGATTGATGTGCCAAAAACGAAGCCAGGGACCATTAGTTGATATTCGAAAGATTACCATAGGTGCCTGCATTTCGAATGTTAGCTACTGTACCTAACGTAGACATCTGAGAAATCAAATACAGATACCGAGCTTGAGTTCGAAGCCCCTTCGCTAAACAGAGCTCCAGTCAAATCTCAGACTTGCACCAAACCACCGTATATCTCTCGGATTATTCCAAAACCACTCAGCTTCAAATTCAAAACGCTCAAAATTATTGGATGTTGGGCTGAATTTTTTCTTAAACTCTGAGATGTACATCATCCAGCTCAAGAACAAAGCACAACTGATTCGTACCGATCGTAAGGTGGGATCCGCAATCCAATTATAAGACGTCAACACGGCAGACAACGAAATCAGTAACAATACAACTGAAACAGTCATTTTTGCGACGCCAAAACATGCTGAAAAACAAAGTTACACCGAACTAAGTAGAAACTTCTCAGTCGTAATCAAGAAGGAAACAATTTTCGTAAGTCAACAGTTGCTAAGGGAGAAGGTAAACAAAACATACTTCTCCATCGAGTACATCTTGGTCCCATTTGCGCTATCACTTCGGTCAGTCTTCTCTCGAAAAACTTCAGATCTGGAAAAAAACATCACGATTGGGTGTTAAATAATGAGAGAATAAGGTAAAAAAAGTGCACTCCAAGCTTGCAATAGATCAGGAGACAGGGTCGAGCTCTTGATAGTTCACGATGAACCACGTGGGGGGGGGGGGGAGGAAGGGGTGGTTGCCAGGGTACTGCACAAGGTGTGGCCCGGCCAGTTTGGCTCAGATCACCCCACAGAAACGCGAATTTGCAACGAAGTTCTCAGACTCCCCCCCCCCCAGTAGAGTGGAAGTATTCAAGTAAATCTTTGGAGCGGATTTGCCTCTAGCGTTACACCATACATATGAGCCCCACCGTGCTGCAGGTTCGACCCTCGGAAGTCCACATTTTCGCGGTAGGAGTGACGAGAGTGGGAAAGTTGGGTCGAGCGTGGTCGAAGGACTCTACATGCAAACTCTGGCTGTATAAGACGTACGCAGAAAGCGCAAACGTCGAAAAAAAAAACGTCAGTCTCAAGTAATAACTGAGTGATCTCGAAAAGTACTGGCATTAAGAAACTAGACTCTACACCCTGCCGTTTGAAACTTTCCCACCCCTGGAGAGCGCCTTCGAAGCAAATTTTAATGGTGTGGTTCTGCGTCAATATTCTTTTCTCAGTGCTTAGGTGTGGGCCGCAGAGCGTTTTAGAAAAGATATCAACCCGGAGCTGTAAGATCCACCTTCTGGAATCACTCAAAGACAGGGAAACCACCAGAATTATTTTGGCTATATACGGAAGCCAAAGAAATCACAAGTAGCCCCTGCTTCTCTCAAGGCTATGGTTGTACTCCGTGTTCTCCAGCTAGAAAATCGCGGCTTCCATCGCAAATAGGTAGAGCTAGACTGCTCTAACTACAGAGGATAGTAACATAGCTCGACACAGACGCATATCAGTTGATACGAACGTGGATTATTGATTGTCAGAAGGCTTATTTTTTTCGTCCATTTTCTCCACGCCTGACAATAATTATCGTCGATCACTGGTCGAGAGATCGCCAAGTCGAACACGCGTGGCACGCACGCAAGCGAGGAGGTAATGATAGCATCATAGCATGGCTCCTCGCTTGCGTGCGTGCCACGTGTGTTCGACGCGGCGATCTCTCGACGAGTGATCGATCATATACTTTCCGGGACTGCTGTGCATACCGAATCTCGATTTTGGATCAGCATGTAAAAGCTTGCATTCCAAAATGAAAAAAAAACGATGGAAAAAATGAAGAGGTGATCTATTGCTACCTGTCGATTAACGTAACGCGCACACTCCACCGCAAAGACAGCAAACTATGTTTCGAAAATTTTAGGATTTACCACGCACCTTCACATGCTGTAGCAGCATCATCCATAACAAAACCGTTCGAATACGTTTTGGTCCGACTTCTGTAATGTACAGCGTACAAAGTCAAACCTGACCAATAGTCACCAATTCAGGCAGAGGTACGCGGTATTCGAACCGTATCACAAAACCAGATCTCAAACATTAACATAGATTTTATTCTCAACAAAACATATCAGAAGCCTCATAACAACAACCAACAAGAATTCACTATAGCCGAGTCAGAACAGCTTTCAAACAACTCCAACAGTATAAAAATACAGCCCTATAAGAAATAAATCGAACAGTATAACAATGCAAGAAAAAAAAACAAATTTTCACAACAAAACTTAAAAAAAGGTCCTCTATTGTTGATGCTTAGCCTTGCGCTTCTTTTGAAGTTTCTTCCGCCAAAAGGCCTCCTTCTTAGCACTCAGATTTTTCGCCCCAAATTCAACCACACCAGACGATGCGCCCTGAAAATTTATTCGAGAACTCATTGAAACGTCCCCATAGGGACCAAATCTCTTTCAAGACTTACCGATGCACCAGCTGCAGCCTCCACAATTGATTTTCCCCCTAACCGCCGCTTCTTTTCATGCTTCTTACCAGCCCGAACACCTCTGGCTCGTTTACCTTTCGTTTCCTCACGAGACTTTTTCTCCTGAAAATGAAACCTTTGTACTTAAGGGATCTTTAATTCCGATGTTTTCAAACTTTATGGTTTTGTCTAAGATCTCAAGTTTCCGGTTATCTCATACAGTTACAGGCTATAAAACGGCGGAATTCACATGGTTCCCATGCATGCTGGTGCGGAGCGGAGGTTAGAGACAGCGAGAGAGCGGAGGGCAGAAGGAGGCTGAGGCATTGTGCGCGCCGCTCGCGCCTGGAATGATGTGAATTACGACGTTTTATAGAGGGTGAGTCCGTGGCTTGCCTCCTGGAAAAAAACATTTAAATCTCACCTGCGGCTGGCGCGGGCGGTTTATATCTCACCGGCGGCTGGCGGTATAAAAAGCAGATTAGCTGCGCTCTTCTCCCGGCATGAATCGATTATCCGGCCAACGCACGCGACCGCCACGCCAGCCGCGGGTGAGATTATAAGGTTTGTTTTAATAAGTAAGAACTGACCTTTTCTTCTTGATCATCTGATTGCATAGCTTCTAAATCCTCTTCCAGATCACTAACACCTGACAGATCGGAAAGCCCAGAACACAGCGAGCCAACATCAGTCAACTCATCGTCCTGAAACCGGTTCACAGATGACAATTTAGCCATTCCATATCATAATGAAATGAGACCCATTTCAATACATTGACAGAAAAAAACTCCAAAGTTATTCTTTGAATCTGTGGCTCCATGACATTTCTCACTCGCGTGTGTACGCGTCACGGTCCGATAAGTGTCGCACGCAGAGCAAACGCGGAGAGCTTACCATCCATGGAAGAGTATTCAGCACTTTAAACGAGAAAACGCCTATCGTTAGCGGCATTAAATAAACACAGGAAAGCTAGTAAAGCTTCGAAAATGCCAATTTACTTGATTACACTCAAATGCAGAGGTGTCGCGCTGCCGCTCATTTCCCGCGAGCGAAGCTACTCTGCCGCAAACGAGATGGCAAGCGAAGAGTCCACAGAAGCAGCGTCCCCTCTGCGTCTCTGACATTTTCGAGTACGGTAAGACGTCGCGAACGCAAATCACGTGCGCGACACAGCACCTGTCTTACCGTAATCCAAAACAGAATTCAACGAGATTTTCAGGTTCTCATTTCTTTCTCCGCATACCTCATCCTTCTTTGCATTATTTTCGCTGAAAATGCCGGTAATACTCACTCTTGTAGATGTAGATATTCTTATTTACGTGGCAGGTAGGGTGTTTGAGGAAATGGATTCTGTTTTCGGATTACGGTAGGACAGGTGCTGTGTCCCGCAGGTGACTGACTTGCGTACGCGACGTCTTACCGTAATCCAGAAACGTAAGAGTCGCAGGGAGAGCGCTGCTTCCTTGAACTCTTGGCTTGCCAGCTCGTTTGGGACAAATTATAGCACTGACCGCGACGCAGTACGCACGAGCGAGCAATGTCCGCACTCCAAAATTTGTACCATATTCGACTGTAATATCCGACCTCGTCCATCTCCTCCGTATTACCAGTACTCTCAGGTTCTGCTGAACTGCAGCCTTCCTCACATTCCTCTTCATCTCCCTGCTCACTCTTCATGTCAACAACCTCGTCTTCGTCAGGGCAAGTTTCATTAATTGGAGCCTGAAAAACGAACATTCACACAACTTCCTAGCACTGCAAAATACAAAGGCAGTACCTGATTATAATCCTTCTTGGCCTTTTCCTCACACCCTGGCGGCACAACGAAATACGGTAGCTTGCCTCGTTGGAACTCATTCAACACCAGCTTAGCTACAGCAGTGATATCAGGCTCACCACCCTTAAACACCAGCTGATGTTTGAAAATGAAAACGTAGCACGCTACATACTCTGTTAAGCAAATATTGACCTTCAAAAGACGTCCTTGCTTCGTCGCAATCCTCGTCATGAAGTCCTCAGCATCTGTCCAATCTTCGATTCCATAGTGTTTCTTCAGATGTTCAATCTTCACTCGATCCAACACACCTTGCACATGATTCTCCGGATCCTTTACGTTTTCAACACGAACCTTGAACACCACCATCCTGTTTTCAACTCCACCAATTATGTTAGTTTTACCGTCCCATGATTTGCAAGCCTTTGATCCCTCAGGTTAGTTCGCTAACCCTTGGAACTATTTCGAGTAGGGATGAGCAAAAATCCGATTTACGAATTTGGATTTCCCAACTTCTGGTGATTTTGGCTATCCGATTCCCGAGAAAAACGTCTTGAAATGAGGAAAATTCGAAATATCAACATTGGTGGGCCAGGACTTGGGATTAAAGGGTCTCCGACACCCCGATTTCAAATGGTTTTTGGCGTTTAGACTTTTTTCTTTCCTAAATTCGAATCAGATTTTTTATCAATTCCTTGTCAATCTTATCAATTTATTTCATTTCCTGTCCAAAAACGATGGAAAGAGAAACCCAGCCGGAACCCTCCAGAACTAACAGACTCACCACTCCTTTCAGGATGATCTGCGTTTCAGAATCTCCTTGAGGGTACACCACTCCAGGACAATCGATCATGTAAATCCGACGCATAAGCATCACATATTGCCATACCTGGAAAATCAGTTCTCAACTGATATGTAGATACAGTTGAACGCAATGCTAAAAGGGCATGGCACGGTTGCGGACACGCTCTAAAACTACGGTAGAATCTGGCACTTTGCCAGATTCTACCGTAGTTCGAGTGCGAGTCCGCAACCGCACCATGTCCTTTTCACATTGCGGTCAACTGTAAAAACTCAAATACACTGGCTTTTTTCGAGAAATGATCGTTACCTTCGTTTCTCCGGCAATGGGTGCAGTCTTGCATACTTTCTTCTTCCTCAACGTGTTCACCAGGGACGACTTGCCAACATTCGGGTAGCCGATGAATCCGACACTAATCTGTAATCATGTAATTGGAGAATCCTTGTTCAACACAGATCAAGAAAACCATTGACAAAAATTAAACATCAGTAAAATTCATGCGAGCACGCTTCTCATCATAGTCATGGGCGTTAAAGGCAGCATACACGCTCGTAAACGTGATTGGGATAACTACGGAAATAGAATGGTATGGCTCAAAACACCACGCCTACGCATTTTGAAGCGTCAAAAACTACCCACAATGACGCTACACGAGTGAGAAGTTGGCCCCGCCCCGTATTTGCCCGCCCCTGTATTATCGTCCTCCTCCAAAACAGGGATGCTGGGACATTTCCACTGTCGGTGACGTTCGTGGTTTACCTATTGTACCTATTCTACCACCCACGTTCTATTTCCGTTGTTATCACAACCACGTTTACGAGCACGTATGCTGCCTTCAAGTTGGGCGTTTCCCGCTCCCAAGCTGCAGACAGCCCTAACCAATTTACGAGTTGGACCCAAACTCCTGCTACAGCATACACAGAAATGTTCGTCGGTTCGGTGTATTCTGTCGAAGACATAAAGAAGTAGGAAAACAGACTGAGAGAGGGCATTGAGACTATGCGCCTCAGGCATAGATCTAGGAAGACGCAGACTACGGGGAGCTACACCGAACCGAAGAACAATTCTGCGACGACAATAAATGAGTCTTCGTAAGCAGAGGAACATTTTTCTTCAAACTTTGCTACAAAGGTTAATCAAGTGCGCTGAACACAGCTCTGAAGCCCGTTTGCCGTTTCTCAAAGAACCACAGTAGATTCAAGGCTCGTCCGGCGCGGATTGCGGGCGTACTTAACGTACGCTCGCCACGCGTCACATTTCACTGGAATCAGCCACTAGTGTCAATCAATGCAATCTCTGGGTCACTTTGATTCGTCGAACGGTACTACCTAAATATTCACTGCATTATCTTATGCACTAGTAGCATTCCTTGGAAAAATGGAAAATGGGCCTCAGCCTCGTATTCATATCATCAGGTAATCCCTAGCCTAGGACATCGATAAGTTAATAAATGATTTTTTAAAGTTGCAAGCCACCAGGGTAAGGCATCGCGCTGTGATCAGTCTGTGTAGGGCGCGGTCCTCTCCCTCCACCGGGATATTCTCGTGCGGTCTCCTCCCTTGAACACGAACAAATTTTCTGGGGTTGCCGGCGGAGAGCCAGCGTCCCCCCCACGTTCCCGTGGCCCAAAGCAGGGCCCCCTTCTGTGATCATCACAGCGTGAGTCTAACCTTGAAAGCCACTGATGCAAGCGGGAAAACCAAGAGAGTAGAGAAAAATCTTCACAGTACACTGACTCGTTTTGTGTCGGAAGAAAACTGACTTTCTACGATTTGAAAAAATGGAGTATAACTAATCAATACATTCATTTTACTAGAAAAAAACGTTAAAGACGACAAGCAATTAAGCTCATTCAGTAAAATATGAAAGCAAGGGCAGTATAGCTGGCTATCCACGCCATCAATATGAAGGAAGGGAGGGAACCAACTAGGCGCTAGAGTTAAACGAGGCCATGTATCTCATTAGTATCGCACGTCTAATGCAATTGGGCTGATCTGTGATGACTGCTCGGAGAAGTGTCAGCGTTGGGAAGACATCCACTGGCATAAGACAAGTTACTCGACTAACACTTCACGTCATCGAACAGCTAAGATTTCCCGTTTATTGCCAATAAAAAAAAGTCGAGTTCAACAACTACGCAGAGTAAATCTGCTAATAGCAATGTGCGAAACTTTTCCACACTACTCTGGGAGTTTTGGCCGAGAAATAGTCACGAAATGCCTGCTTTCAGCGCAATAGCCGAGAAATAGCCGGGAAATAACCTCGAAACAGCCGCTAAATAATGATCTCCAGGGTAGAATACGACGCATTCTTGAGGCATGGTTCAGATGTCAGCAATTCTCTGGAAGCCCTGCCCAACCGCAAGCGAACACGGATGGCGGCTCAGAGCGTTGCGTGTCGGTGTGACGGCCGCGTCTAGGTTGTTTCTGGTAATTTCTAGGTGGGCTATTTCTCGGCCAAAACTCTCACAGTATGTAACTTCTGACGCTTCTTGAAACTATGATATTTTTTGAAATGCCACTGAAAGCGCCGGGAACATTTTTTCCGTAACTGTAGAGAGCCATCTCCCTCGCTAACAAAGTTACATGCCTGAGACCGGCAAAGATTTGGGTACAATTCATTCTTGAGGGCCTTACCCCAGAACTCTCATGGTTTCTACGCTTGCTGGTGCGGAGCGGAGGTCAGAGACAACGAGAGAGCAGAGCGCAGACAGAGGCTGCAGCATCGCGCGCTCCGCACGCGCCCTTGAGCGCTATTCATACTCATCAACGCTAGCCCGTCATACGCGAGCGTGGCGCTGCAGTATTACTACTTTCTGCGTACGTGACGCGTTCGCGGATACTATAATGCTCTAGCGACGACGCAATGGCGGAGCGGACTAAAGTGAGTCCTAACTATTCCGATCAAGCAAACGCTGTACGCACGTTCACTATAATGGTAGCATAAGATAGTATTGCAATTATTTGTAATGGAAAGGAATGAAATCGATGATGGATGTATACATAATGAAAATGATGAGAAAGTAGTTACGGACGTCGCCGCCATGGCGAAGTGGGCGATACGCGCGTGCCGTGCGCGCGTGGCGTCAGGAAAATCATAGGCCGGGATCACACTTCCAACGACGTGCGACGCGACGCAATGTTTACCATCATATCGACCAAAAATCGCTATGCCCGTTATGCACTGCCGCTATTAGCGGGAAGTATGATTCCGGCCATACTCCAACTCCACGCCCGCGCGTCACCTGCGTCAAGCGCTGGCGTTGTGGAGATTGAATGGAGCTATGTCTAGAAACAGGCTCCTATCATCTGTTTCGGAGTGAAGTTTATGTCCGTTCATCGTGTGCGTCTGCGCGCATATGCTACGTCTCTTCCTAAACACATTCTCGCAGTCTCTACCTCCGCTTCGCGCAAGCGAGCGATGGAACAGAATATATTTGGCTCCGAACCAGAGGATACATAGATTCAGATGCACAATCTCCTGAGTTTCACTAATGAAAAATTCTTTGGGAGGCGTGAATAGACACTATTCCAGGAGGAGTAACATTGTTGAAATGATGCGGAGCCAAATTAGAGCAATACCAGGTTGTTCAATAAGTTTTGTCGATCGATAACAGAGGGCGTTGCTACTAGCCCAATTTTTTTCTTTTGTTGATGCACTCTTCATATGAACGTATGTAAAGTTTCATTTCAATCTGTCGATTCAATCTTTCTTTACAAGCCATTTAGTATCGCCATGTCACAGCAATGGAAAAAATCGAATATCGAGCAGTCATAAAATTCTAATTTTTGGAAGGTGTAGCACCAAAAGAAATTCAAGAACGAATGTTAAAAGTGTATAATGATTGTTCACCTACAATGAAAACAGTAGAAAGATGGGTTGCTGAATTTAAACGTGGTCGTACAAGCCTTGAAGATGATCGACGTGAGGGACGTCCAAAAAGCGCATCAACATTAGAAATCACAGCCAAAATACTGGATATGGTTTCGGAAGATCGTCGATTGACCGAGAGAGATTTAGTAGAGGCTCTACACATCTTATTAGGAGGTATGAGCCATATTTTAGGTGAAATTTTGGGTTTTAGAAAGCTGTGTGCTGAATGGGAGTCGCATTCTAACAATAGAACAAAAACACATTCAAATGTGACTTTCTCAGCAACATTTGGAGTGTTTTAAAAAGGATAGAGTGGATTTTGTGCGTCGATTCATCATTATAGATGAGACCAGGGTCTATCACCATGATCCTGAATCTAAACAAGAGGCTAAAGAGTGGTGTGAACCTGGTTGTTTGGCTTCGAAACGAGTTTGTGTCCCGGAAATCGGCCAAGAAGGTTATGGCATCAGTTTTTTGGGATGCGAAAGGAATTTTGTTAGTGGATTACTTGCAAACTGGAAAAACAAATAATTCTGAATATTATTGCAACCTTTTGGACCAGTTGAAAGAAAAAATTTGTGAAAAAACCCGCTTTGCAGTAGAAAAAAGCCTTTTTCATCAGGACAATGCACCGTGTCACAAGAGCATTTTGACAATGGCTTAAATCCATGAATTAGAGTTCGAATTGTTAGAGCATCCACCGTATCCACCAGATTTGGCCCCCAGCGACTTCCATTTGTTTCCAGAACTCAAAAAATTTAGGCGTGGCAAGCGTTTTTCATCAAATGAAGAGGTCATGACGGATGTTGAAGCGTATTTGGCAGACCGTCCGGATTCTCACTTCAGGGATGGGATCCACAGATCGGAGGATCGTTGGAGCAAGTTTAATAATGTTCAGGGAGATTATACTGAGTAATGAAAAAGTATTTTGAACCATAAAATTGTGTTTTTCTTATCCAACGACAAAACATATTGAACAACCTGGTATGAATTTCGGCCAGCTGGAAAATCTACCCAAACTATGCAGAATCGGAATTTTTGCTGCTTGCGGGTGCAGTACAAATCCGCGCGAAAAGATTCCTGTCACGCATAACCGTGATTCATAAATTGAAAAAAAAACTGATACATTTGAACTATCTTCTTGACCGTATGCAGTCGCCTAAAAGAAAGAGCGCCCGCTTGTGGCGTCACCCACCGATCTTGCCCTATCCATCGATGACATGGTGGAGAGGCAAATGCGCACGGAATCCCCTATATAGGCTCTAAAAATTCAAGTCATCACGGGGTTTTTCAACAGACAAAATCGAAAAAAAATCCAGCCGCGGAACATGCATTGGGTTTACACTTTTGGAGCGCACTGCATAGAAACCGGATCACGCAGAAAAGCTATTTAATTTTTTTTGCAAAACAACTCTAAAGGATTCGATGGCGTGTGCTCAGAAATTAACCCTTCCGAACAAAGACTACTGCAAACTGTCATTCGAACCGCACTCTACTCAACATGTGAATGCAACGATTGGGCGAAAACACGTGTGGAATGCATCTTTCACTTTAGCAAACGCCGCAGACCACGTCACCAGGCAGCCGCCAGCCCGGCGATGTTTTGATCAGCCGGTGAAGTGCCCCGCCAGACATGCGGGTGCTGGAATCGATTGGCGAACAACTGCACGCATTCATTCGCCAGTGTTCCATCGCACTTCGCTCTTCTGACGCCTTCGCTCAGTTTTCATTCTCTACGAGCAGCCACTTTCCAATCCTTCACCATCACCGAATGAGCGACTTTTGCCGCCCTCTCACGTACAGAAACCACCTTACTCTTTCATCGTGTGCTTCAACCCCTATCATTGTCTGTGATCAAACCATCAACCTCGCCAATTACGTCGATTGGAACCTTATGAAACGCCATTTCGATAGATAATGGAAGGGAGATATAGGACTATTTCAATAAAAAGAAAATACGGAAATATTCTCAAGTTTCTTTAATTGTTAATAGCAGACTTCAGACCTCTAAAGTTCCTAAATAATATTACTGCGGCCGTCTTAATCATTGCATAACCCTGGGTTGGTCGACTTTGGATTGGGTTGGGAGCAACGAGTGTCGCGGCTGTGCTTTGCACTAACCCCAGCCCGGACCGGCAAATCCAGCGTTAGAGCAATGACGAAGTCGACCCTTATATGGAATAAGAGCGCTCCAAGAAGATGTGGTTGGTACATGGCAGAAACATTTCTACAAAAAGGGAACTTGTTTTTTTTGTCAATTTGACACAAGAAACAACATTTCTCGCAAAATGTGTTCTATAGGCACAAATGTTGACTGATAGGGTTGGTTAGAGAAAATATATAATAGTTTGTTTACACTTCAGCAAAGTGAGAAGTATAGGCTTCTGAAAATAATTGATGGACCTTTAATATGCTACTCTAGCTGACTTTCTACGCCAGTCATTACGTCAGCTACACTATCTTTCGTAATCCTCAAATTTCCAACCAATAAAATATTTGCAAACTTTTTCACCAAATTAGTAACAAAAAGTTTTTTCATTTCCTTTTCACTTCTGAAAAAAAGGATAAGAAAAGAACAGCTTTGGGCTTGTTTACACACAATGGGGGAGGGGTCGAAGAAGGAATTCGCTCCCATGTCGGAATTTCGCCCACCCAGGAGGTTCAATCCCTTGGTGAAAAATGAAGAATGTTTTGCACCCATGTTAGAGATTGTAAAAATCTCCTTAAAGGCAGTGTTCACGATGAGAAAAGTTTTTCTGCTTTTCCGCCTATTTTGAAGATCGTCCCATGCTGATTCCAATGATGTTTTTGGGATCATACAAAACCTTCTAGGAACGGAGTTATGGTCCCCCAAAATTTGAGCTAGGGAAGCATGGTGGACGAGTTGTCCGAGGCTTGTAACTTCCGTCTTTTGCAGCCGATGTATGCGAGCTGACCTGAGTAAAGAGAGAAGTTGAGAATGAAGGGAACGGGTGTCCAACTTTGGGGCCGTAGGGGACCGTTCCGAGCTCATTTTTCTTAGTTTTCTCAACGTTAGGGATGCGCTAGGCCCCGCAGCTGCCGATCTCCGCCAAAAAATCAAACATGGTTTTTATCGTGGACACTGCCTTTAATGCGCAAAAATTTTTTCCTTAGAATTCCCTCTCCCCCACTATGTGTTATTGTTCCTTTGAAATAATAGGCACCGTTGATTCCAATCCTATCGGCAGTTGGCGTTTGGGAGCGTTAATTTCCGAGAAGTATAGCCATAGAACTCTCGCGATTTGGACCTGACGCGCTCTTTGATTGGTTCATTTTGGACCGAAAAATTCCAGTAAAACGATACGCCACCCTGAGGTTAAATAACACTCCGATGAGAAGTAATGTTTTCGCGTAGACATTGCCGCGGCTGCCATGTGAATTGAAGTCCGTACGCATGAGACGGTCCCCTCACGCGTTGGGAGTGCGTGTCGAGCTGCCATCGCGAGCGCATTCTTAAGACTTCTCAGTCGATAGGATATCAGAAGAATAGATGAAAATGTCCTGTACAACTGTTTGCAGCCGTGGACAGGCGAAAAATGCCTTAGCGACGGCCGCTCGAAACAATGCCCAATCCTTGGGCGGATCAGAAGTTCTCGAGCATCTGGATAGCATTTTGTCGTTGTCTTGCTCCTTCATCGCAGATTTATTACAAAAATCTTGCAGTGCTGAATGGTACTTTCGTAGTGCTTCAACAAAACTCCAGAAAAAGCTGGTGGAAGTTGGCAAATTTCCAACCAGAAATTCGCAACCACACCAGGGGTGTGCGTTTTTCGTTTTTCGATTTTTCGGTTTTTTCGTTTTTCGCCCTTTTTGGCAAAAAAAATCAATATCGAAAAAAACGAAAAAGTTTAAAATTTTTTCGGTTTTTTTCGGTCTGAAATTTGCGGTTCTGATGCGACTTGCAGTCGATCCTTCGCTGCTTACAGATGTCTCCAGCAAGTTTGTACACGTCTCTGACTTTATTCCAGAATCAAGCAGAAGCAAACGTATGATCTGCACCTTGCACGACGGTTCCTTCTACTACATCACTTTCGATTAAAAATTACATTGATGGAGCCGAAATTTTTTGAATTTCCTGTTTTACATCAGACTAAAACGACTCGGCGCATCTTTTGAGCATGGCCATAACTTTCAGGAATAATTCTCCGAAAAACCAAAAATACACATTTCGACAGGCGGAAACATCACCAATATAATAACGCTAATCGATTCCGCATAGCAGATAACCTGCATCGGTAATTCGAAGGCAGCGTTCACGATAATCATTCTCGATGACTTTCCGCAGTGAAATGATAGGCGAGAAGAATTCTATGCTCTCAGTGACGAAAAAATGGTTTAAAAAGAGCTAGGAATGGCTAAATAATGGATGCAAACAGGCGTTCTGAGGTCACCGAAACTCCTCATGTCGCCTTTCCGCCCCTAGAACCTCGAGGTTGTGATAACATGAAGTACTCAAGTCAAGGAAATACTGATGAGCGAGCTAAACCGCTTGATTATCACTGTTATAACTTTGACTTTAACTTTATTACGCGCCCTTTGCAGAAGTGTAGAAACATAGAAAAGGCAAAAAAACATCGAAAACATCAAGGAATTTAAAATGACAAGTTTCGAAAGGAAAAAACGTAAACAATTAATAGATCCTTGCTCGACAATGTAGGTAATTTTTGACAAGTGTTTTGAATTTAACAAGTTGATCGGTATCTGAACAGTATGACTCATCTTCAAGTATTCCATGCCGGCTCTGAAGGTAGAAGAAGCCGCGCCACAAAGAGGTGCGCGGCTGACGGAATTTAAGCTTGAACCTTTCTCTCCTAGTATTTGTTATATTTTGCTATGACTGAGCGCTCCGCTCTTTACTCCGCCCGGACTCATCCGAGCAAGATAAGCTTTAGCATCCTTCGTAGCGGCTGATTCCTCCACGCTCAAACGCTCAAAAGTCAACTTAATAAAGTGTGGCCCTCTTTTAGCAACAAAACACGGTTTCCGCGTTTTCTTCAAGCATGCCTTGCTGTATAGGGCACCAGAATTTCGGTAAACGAAAGAGATATCAAAAGTGCAATCTATTGTGAACACTGCTTTAAGTTCAGGAAAATTCGTTTTCGTTCAAGGTGTTCATGGAAAAGACGTGGAGAATCGCTCTTTGGAGGCCCATAATTTTCAAGCGGAAGTCAACCTAAATTTTCCTGCTCCTCTATCGATCTATACCAAAAAAGTGCGAATAAAAACTTTCTAGGCGAATGGCATCAAGTACAGATCCATCAAGCGAAACTGATTGAACGTAACCCCTATGTAGACACCGCGACTCAATGCATGTGGTTGCGTCGCGGCCATTACCGTCCAATAGCGCCGAGAGACTAAGCTACTGGTCAGTGTTGACCACGACGCAATCGCTCACACTGAAATTCAACATGACAGCACAAAAATTCACGCAAGAGTGTGCTATCCATCAAGAACTATTGATGTTCGTCTCTGTACAACGTTTGTTCCGTTTTGATCTATGACTTGCCCACGACTTTCAACTTCTGCGAATTCGGTATTTTTTCATGAAATTGGGGACGACCTTCGAGCCCACAGTTTAGATCAAAAACGTGAAAAAACGTGGATGTGATCGTTTAGAGAACCACCGCAGTTTTAAAACAAGAAGTTCACCACAAGAATTTAAGAAGGTGTTCAGCGCTAAAATTTTGCCAGGATTCGACGCTGCAACAAGGGTAAAATTCCTTACATTGATACGCTGATTGGGTATGCTTTTGTGTCACCAAGAAAACATAATTCTGTCATTATTCAAAGCACTTCGATTACGTTGCCTTGTTTTTCCAGTCCAAAATATGCAATTACGAAAATAAAATGTTTCAAAAGACAAAAAATTTTTCGGTTTTTTTCGGAATTTTTCGAATTCAAAACCGAAAATTATTCGTTTTTCGGTTTTTTCGATTTCGAAGTTTTTCGCACATGCCTGAACCACACCCATCGTGTTGCGCGTCGTATATAATTGCTCGGTGAGACTTTCCGCAGCGTTTTCTGTGCACAGCTGTTCCTCTTGGAGTTGTCCGCACAAAGATGTCCGAAAGTGAATGTCGTTTTATCATGTCATCAGCGTCCCGCCGGAGCATAACTACAGCCTCAAAGGTGTTGAAACAGTATTGAGGCATGCAAGGGTCCAAACTACTGGGCAGGAAATTGTGACGAAAAATGGTGATGTTCGTGAGGGTGTTGCGTAGGGCAGGGATCTTACTCCCCGCGGCTAGCGACAGCGACAGTGCTTGACAAGCATATCGATTTTCGGTCGATAATGATGGGAAACGTTGCGTCACGTCGCTCGTCGCTGGAAGTGTGATCCCGGCCTAATTGTATAGAAGCCGAAGGAGACGATCTCGTAGATTTTTTTGTAGCTTAATCGGCCTGACCTTCTTTTTATTCATGGGGATTGAGCAGAGTGGCATCGCGGCGCGGCGCGCCTTTACTATAGGCGGCCGTATAGATGGATCGCAGTGATCAATCAACACGGGAGCATATCATAAGGTCTCGTCGCTCCGCTATGCCACGCTGCTCAGCCTCTAAGAGAGCACTGTGATTTTGTTTTGTTGTTGGAAATTCATAGAAACAACTTGTCACGCTATCCAAAAAAAATGCGGAAACTCTCCAGCCCTTGTATTCTGACAAACTCCCTTGAACCCTAATATCTCGTGTGAAAGAAGTTTTTTTAACATGTGTGTTTACAGCTGAGTAACATACACTCCTTGCAGATAACATGAGATTCGATCCCGTGGATGTGAAATTTGTGCCTTCAACGAAGATCAACGGAAAGGAAGTAGCAGTGTATGTATTCACTGATAATCCCCAGCTCAGCTACGAATGGCATTTCCAACAGTTTCTCATAGATGGAAAAACCGCTATATACACCTGCCGTGGATGCAGAGCGCTAAAAGGTCGAGAACGTCACAAATATCCACACAGTCTTCCAATGTGCAGAATTCTTAATGGGAAATTCGTTTCGGATCCACAAAATACCCACCACCCGCATTTCTGCGAACCTCTCTCCACAGCTAAAAGCCTAGCTCGTCGACTTATGGTAGGGCGATGCGCTGAGATTAGGCTGGCTGATCCACAAACTTGCGAATCCACTACTCCAGAAAACGCACTTCTGCCAGTTCACATGGAATTCAAGCCAGTGAATGTGAAATTCGTGCCTTCGACGAAGAATCATGGGAAAGCTGTAGCAGTCTATATTTTTCCTGGAAATCCCGAGCTCAGTTACGAGTGGCATTTTCAACAATTTCTCATCGACGGAAAAACCGCTATATACACCTGCCGCGGATGCAGATCTCTGAAGAGTCACGACCGTCAGAAGTATTCACTGAGTCTACCAATGTGTAGGATTCACAATGGGCAATTCGTGTCAGATCCCGAAAATACCCACCACCCTCATTTCTGCGAACCCCTCTCAACGGCTCATAGCCTGGCTCGTCGACTTATGGTAGGGCGTTGCGCACAGATTCGGCTGACTGAACCGCAAATCCTCAAATCTTCTACAGAAAATCCACTTCTTGCATTGAAGTTTGAGCCAGTCAACGTGAAATTTGTGCCGTCGACGAAGTACAACGGGAAGGACGTGGCAGTGTATGTTTTCCCAGACAATCCCAAGCTCAGCTACGAATGGCATTTTCAACAGTTCCTCATAGACAGGAGAACGGGCATATACACCTGCCGCGGATGGAGAGCTCTAAAGAATCAAGATCGTCAGAAATATCCACAGAGCCTTCCGATGTGCAGGATTCTCAATGGGCAATTCGTGTCAGATCCACAGAATACCCGTCACCCTCATTTCTGTAAACCCCTCTCTACAGCACAAACCCTGGCTCGTCGGCTTGTTGTGGAACGATGCGCTGAAATCAGGGATGCTGATCCGAGTACTCTCCAACCACCAAATCTAGAAGTCGGTCAATTACTATCTAGGATTTCAGCCGAGGAATTCGGTAGGACTCTTCTCCTAAGTGTACATCCTAAAAAGTTTAGTGGAACCATTTTTTTTTCAGAAGGCATTCCTCAAATCGACAAGCGAACAATGGCGGAGCAGGTGATTCAGCCGTCTAAATATGGCAGAGATAATGCACGCCGGGTAATAAGCCGTGCTCAAAAAAGCTGCAGACGACGAGCAGCCAATCAAGAGGTGGGTTTTCAATGTTCGATTGATATGTGAAATCACATGTACGAATCTACGCATACTCGTTGAATGAACCTAAAATCTTATGCAATGCGGACGCTAAAGGACCAATTTGCAATAAAAGTCTGTCCGTATGAGCCTGTCCGCCCACGCGGTCGGCTTGCATGTCGAGCCGCCCTCGTGAAGAACTTTTTCACAAGCCTTCTCATGGCTGCAAACAGCTGACTGGAATATTATTCACTTTTCGTCTAACAATCCTGCTTATCGATTTACAAGTTCAAAAAATGCCTTCGCGACCGCCACACGATACGCACGCAAACCGCGTGGGCGAATGGACTTTCGGACAGGCTTCGGTTCAGCGGTTCGTTCTACTAGGCTGGTTTAAGATCAGTTTAATCAAGTTGCATTTTTTTTTAAATGAAGCGTTTTCTCCTCGCCCGAATTAGCTCCTCCGGTAGCAAGTAATTTAGCATTAGAAAACGTACTTCTCTCTCTCCTCTGTTCCTTGTCACTTTTCATGAAATTCAATGCATCTCAAATATAACTTTTGAAATCAGTGTGTGGTTTCATTGCTGAGTACTTCGGATATCTGTATTTCAGGTCCCACCGGAGAGCCAAATCTGTCATTATTCGTAGAATATTTGATTTTTTCAAGGACTATATGATTCATAGAACCAAAACAGATCTGCCGAAATCCTTCGGAAGTGTGAACTTCACAATAGATTCTTTTTTAAATTTGCTAATTCTAACCATTAACGTCATGGATAATCATTACAAAGATATCGGTATTAGGCAGTATTCATTATTACAAAGATATCGGTATTAGGCAGTATTCATTCTTCAATTTATAGGCTATTATTTTTATAGACCAATTTTTGTTTTTTTTTTCTTTTTGATTTCCAAAAAGGTAGTCGTTAATTCGGAAAAGAAAAATTGCTAAATAGGAAGAAACTTTGAAGTCGACTTAGTACATGGTAGCTTTGAAGTCTGCATAAAAAGAAACTGCAAAACTCGCATATTCTGGAAAAAGCAATGTAGAATTTTTTCCCTATTTTTCGGACTCCAGTGGTCGAAAAAAATTCCGATCACCTCGTAAAAGGGGTTTGAGATGGGCTTAGACTTCGCCAAGGGGGTTCAGAGTGGTGCTGATCACGAATTTAATACGCTTTTCGATAGTGAAAGGAATAGTATGAGGTCACCGTAGCTTTATAATTATTCCGCTACAGTGAAATACCTAACCTTCGAAATGCAAGTTCTAGCAAAATCGGAGACTTCGACCGAACCACCGATTAAATACCGTAATCTTTCGTTAAACTTGTAACGAACCCAGTATTCGGGTTCGGCAACCACCCTCCCCATCCCCCATTAACCTCCTGGGCAAAGTTTTGGGGGGGGGGGGGGAATGTTTTTCGACCTCTGAGTCTACCACACTGAACAGAAATTTGCACAAAGCTGTTCTGATGCTATGATCTAGTGCTCAGCGAGGTCAAATGTCCCATTAAAGATGACATGTTCAGCGCTTTGATTGGACACTAATGTCTGAATATTCAACACTGAAGCCATATGATGGATTTGCTAACCAAATTCGAAAAAGGTCGAAATCTAAGAAAATCGGAAAAACTTGGATTGACGGAGGAATGACGAAAGAAGAATTTACATAAAAAACAGCCGTTACTCTCGCATAAGTCTATACTTTGCAAGTCTTCGAAGCGTTAGCAAATCGGAGGGATATTCTGAAACAAGATAAGATCTTTTTTTAGATAAAAAAATATTAATATATGCATTCGATTGCAAAACACTCAAGGCTCCAATTTCATTTTCAGATCGCTCTTGCAAAAAAAATATTTTCGAAAATACTTCATTCCCATTCTTCATTCTAGCCCATGAACGCATCCTGCTCCACATATACATAATTTTACGATCATTCGAAGAGTATGCAGTTTTTTGTATATAGAATGATTTGTTGAACTTTGAGTAAGTTCATTATACATGATCAGGCACGTATCTCCTCTTACAAGATGTTACCATAAATAAGCTGCAGATTTATCTGTGGATATTTGATCCGCCAGTGCAAAACAACTGTTGACGAATCGTCCATAGCAGCGCGATGGCCGCTGGCATCCCCCGCATCTCCACGAGAGATTTCCGCCAGAGATCGATTGACGAGCAACCTTGCACGCGCGTCATCGCGCACGCATTCACTCGTTCACCACACCAGTTGTCTGATTTCACTTTTCCCTGCACATTTCCACTAACGAAACATTCGGGGCCTCCCCAACAGGGGGGGTAAAACCAAAGGGCGAGCAAAATTTTTACGTGGGTTCGAAGGCTCTTAGGAGCTACTAGGGCTTCGAGGGATAAATGAATCCTTGATCAAGATTCCATCTTATGTTGGTTCAAAATCGACACGGGGATGAGTTGCCCGTCAATGACCTTTTTCACAAACTAACAGCTTTATCTCTATGGAAACAATCTGAACGCGAGCTGCAATTACATATGTGAATGGAGCGCATAACCAATAAATTCCTCAGTCGTTAAAGGCAGTGTTTACGATCAAAATCGTCTCATTTTTCAAGGTTTTCGAGCAGGTAAGTCCCAGTAATGAAGGATAATAGCGAAGAGGCTTCACAAGAGCCTCAACTATCGGGGAGAACTTTCAAATATCTCCTATAAAGCATAGATTTCAGGACCCGGACGCCTATTTCGGGTGGTTTGTGCTGACGAATTGAACATTGGAAACGTTTTAGCGCTAGCAACTTTTTGGATGTGAGTCCCTTAATAGTGCTTCCCTCACCAAAGTACCTATTCCGCACATCGACGAATCTTCCTTTGGCTGGACAACACTTCTATGACGTGGGCAGGACGATCCAATGGGTCAGCTAGTCCCAACAACTTTCACCCAATCTCTGACCTTTTTTTTGCTCTGTTTATCTTCCTTCTCTTGAAAGAACCCAATGTTCACCTTTCCGTAAAAAACACAAAATTTTCTTCCATAGTTCACAATGCCTTCAACTTCCTGGATTAACCAATTATTTATTTGCTTCATTTTCATTTATTTCATACGTCACATAGGCGAACATAAAAATATATATTGATAAAGATTCAAAATTATCTTCAAAAATAATGAATACGTATTACTATGAGAGAAGTATATTCGAAAGCCGATAATTGTCGAATAGATCAAACTACAAACAGACGGCGCGCTGCACGGCCAATAAATTGACTGGGTTTTAAAACAGGGATTTCCTCTATGATTGGGCCAGTATAAAAGGCTTTCAAGGTGCCTCATGACTGCCTTTAGTCATATAAATTCCTTCTGGTACGAATCTTCCAGCTACAATAAAAGGATTTTTGGGCGGGGGAAGCGACAAAAAAACGAGATCATGGTGTGGATACGCGGTCCTAGGGGCGAAACAGCCAAAGGTGCGCGGTGTGGACACGCGGTCTTTTAGGTGTTAAGAGCAGTATTTGTGATAAGAAAGTTGCCCTTTTTTTGCGGAAACGTAAGCTTAGGGTCTCTCTAAGGAGAATGAGAAAGGAAGTACGACGAAAAACGACCATGAAGTGGGTGAATACCCTATGGACCAGCCGACCTATTGGATCACCCCGCCCAAGTCATATAACAGTTGTCCACGGTACGTTTCACGAAAGTAACATCTGCCAAATTTTTAAATACTATTTACCCGGAATGATTCCAACAGACGAGCATAAGCATTTAAAGGCATCGTACGCTCAGAAAACCGTATACTATTTTTTCATATTTTTGTGTATCTTGGCCTCTCTAGTGAACGAAAATGTCGAAGGGGCCCATGAAAAACTTTCATTCGTGAAGAAAAGTCAATTGGAACACATTGCAAGTATGAATTTGAATTTCGCGCCAAAATGGTTTTTGTCGTTTTTTTGCCTTTGGAGGCCTCGTCACTGTCGTTTTCGAAGTATTTCGGCATGTAGACTTTGTGCCGCGACTGTTTTTCACGTTGTTTGACGGTCGCATCAACATTCTATGAAAAAGTGCTAATGACTGGTGAGAACTGGTGGCGAATCTTGAACCCCTTCCAACCTCATAACCCTTCGTTTTTGAGGAGCCAAAGTTTCCCAGTGTGGTCCAGCGGGATCATTCATGGAATTGAGCCTGAAAAGTGAAAATTGTTTTTTAGCGCGAACGATGCCTTTAACCATCTTGTTTTCAAAAAGATTGTGGTACAAGAAACAGAAAACAAGGTTTCTAAAATTGTTGAAGCGCAAAACTATATACGACGTATGGATTGCTCGATGTCCGTAGTCCCCCTAGACACACCAAACAGGCGTTATTAAATATTTCAGAGGAATATACTTTAAGCAGGCTTCCTTCGATATCTGAGATTAGCGAGGCTTTACCCAATTATTCTTTACTTCGTGGAGTTGCCTGCTCAAAAATATCGGAAACTAGAATACGGTTTTTCATTGTGAACACTGTCTTTAATGAGAGAGCAAAATGCTGGCCAATTATAGTATTGAATATTCGATATCTGAATAAAATTCCGATTAACTGAGCTGCAGGTTCATGAGAGAACGGAAGTCCACTTTTTTATTATTTACGGGAACATTTCTCCTAACATAATACTGGGAAACTAAGACAGTTCAAATAAACTTGATATTGGAGCGCAAATTCAAATTACTCGCAATATTCGACTATAAAATCGAACAATCAACTCGGTTTCAAGTTTAGTAAATAATACTAACTTTGCCCCAAGCTAGCACAAACTTTGATTTTCCAGCCTTCGACAAGTCGATAAGCCTAACATCTGCTGTGGCTTGTAGCAGCAAGTATAGAAAGCCCACTGGACTTAGGGTCGCTCTTGTCACACAACTGTCGCGAGGTGTCATGCTCTTGCACAATGATATCGAATGTTTGTACATTATGTTATGACCACCCGTCGTGTCGATGGTCGGCAAAAACAATCATTGTAGAATAGCTATGCTCTACACTTCCATGGACCACCCATACAACTGTGATACTATGCTAAAATGGAATGGTTAGTCCATCTATCTATGTCTGCCAACGGCTGTCATTTCCACCCTGTTGTCCTCGCACAGCAACCCCGATTGCGACAGAGGGCAGGTGGGGCCGTGTGTGCGATGACGCGGCGCCCCACTCGTTCATTTAATCGATCAGCCCACACACAGCCGGCGCGTAATCGCGTGCCCCTTCCCCGCCCGACACTTCCTATTCCATTTCCAACCACTATCAGCACTCTCTTCATGACTACATTCGTTTATCTATCATTCTACCCTAGAACCCTTGAAGTTGATTGGTGAAATTCGTGTTTCGAAATCGTATACAAAACAAGTCTCATTATCCCTGGACTACCATGTATAGTGCCTCCGTGAGCGTTTATGGAGGCAAATCGTTATGCATGCGTCTTCATTTATAACTAAAACACGAAATTGTATTCAGTTCTCCGTTTCTTTTCTTTATTCCATGGCAGACTCGAACACTAGTAAAGCGTAAGCGACCACAAGTGCTGGCTCTTTGTGATCTGCAGCTCTGCCTTTCTCTACGAACAACGCTTTATGAACCTGGCCGAACCTTATACCATATCCAGATTACATTAAATCTAACAGGAACTTCAAAAACTGCAAGGCTAGACACGTTTACTGCTCCCTTGTTACACTGACCACCCAAGGACGAGGCTCACCGTGAGTATCAATTGGGGCGTTCAACATGAATCAGACATACTCTTTAACTATGAATTTCAGAAAGTATAGTGTATAGTATTATATTTCCGCTTATTTTTAGAACTTTTCAAAAGTATCAACTTGGTTAGCAAAAAAAAAACATTTGTAGACATAAGAAATTTCAGGGGTCGATTCTCTTGCAAATTTTAGCCATATCGTTCAAAAGTGTTTTTCTTCAATCGAAAGCCTCTTTCAGCTTCACGAAGAAAATGCTCGGTCACGAAATATGTGTTTGATTTGATTTATTACACACTAGAAGCGTGTCAAAGACAAACAACAAAAAGAAACACCTAAACGGCTTTTAAAGAGACTAAAGCTAGTCGAAAATTAAGAAAGCGAATGGATAATCTGACTAATAGGCATACACCGGCACCATGAAGAAATGAGATCTTACAGACTTCGCTCTTGGAACAACAGATAACTCTCAAGCGCTTTTTTGTATTGAAATTTATATTGTTGAAAAGTGTTGAAATTCAGTGGAAATTTCCAGCGAGTATACATACCTAAGTGATTAAAGGCAGTGTTCACGATAATGTTCAATTTCGAAATTATATGCTAGAACGATTGCTTGGCCCCCGGGTAGAGCCTAAATGACAAAAAAAAATGGGGAAAACGCAATAGAGTCCTGCTCACTCCGCTCCCGTACTCTCAGTGGACCTGTGTGTTTGGACAATGAAATCTTTTGCGATTCCGTCTTTTGAAAATCTCTACTCTCTGTTGCTCCATTCTTTCCTTCAAACCCTAACTCATACTGTTTTGCATAAAATATTTTTTTTCCATTTTAGACTGACCCCATTTTTCACCGATCGCAATCCCTGAGAACATGTTCACCCCACTGAACAACTAGTCCAGGCCAGAGACTAATGTCACTGAAAAAAATGCGTTTTAGTTTTTTATTTCAAAACTCGAGAGCGAGAATCACCGTAAACATTGACTGCCTTTAAAGGGAGCATTCACGAGATAAAAAAAAAGCTTTTTGCGCAGAAAATCTCACGAAGTAGAAGTAAATAGCCAAAAATTCAATTTACGGTGAACAAACTTTTTTCAACTACGTGGAGCATTCGATTCCCGCCCCTATGTCCTTTTTGTGTATTAAGGGCAGCTGAAATTGATACGCCGGGCATACCTTTGCGCTTCGAACTTCCTAAAATTAGGTAAAATACAGTTTTCGATGCAAATAGTTGGATGTCAAGATCTCTCAAGAAAAAGAGTGGTCAGCGCATCGACAGCTATTCACTCTCCCAGCTTTTGGGAGAGCTAATCAGGGGTACCAGCTGCCACACGCAATGTTGGCCCACTTCCTGCTCGTTTTTCGCCTTCTATTCTTCTCTTTTCTCAGAAAATCCAAAGCTTACGTCCTGGAACAAAAACGAGAAAATTTGTCATTGTTAACTCTTCTTCTTGAAATCATCATCGACTTCTTGAAATTTTATGAATGTTGATGGTCTCCCTGTTTTTGGAAAAATTCCGTGCTTCGGCGAAAATACTGCATCGAATTCTCAACACAAAAACATTGTCATATACGTGACAAACGCTCTAAAACTTCAAAACGTTCCCCACGGCAAAGTTCTAACAGGGCTTTTTTGTTTGCTGAGAAAAGGACTCTCAATTTCCCCACAAAAAAATATTATGGGCCACTATTTGAAAAGAAATGATGAACGAACAGAGGGGTGGCGGGTTAGGTCAGTAAAAGTGTATTCACATCAGGGATGAGCAGGATTTCGACTTCCATTGGTTTTAGGCCTTCCGAATTCAAGTTTTTGGATTCCGAAAACGTCTTATGTGGAGAAAAAACGAAAATACCGCTATGGATGGTCCATGGTTTGGAATGAGGTGTTTTCGGTTTCACCTTTTGCCGAGTTCTGATTGTTTTTGGTCTTCTGGTTTTCGCTTTCCAGTATTAAAATTATCGCTCCGTATTCTGATTTTCGCGATTCAAAAAATTGTATATCTCTGATCCAAATACACAGCTAATAGCCGATTTGTGTGGCACTAGTACATCCATACCTGAACACACCCTAGAAAGTCCAAAAAAAGTCGAGGCCGTTTCAGGAAATGTCCGTAGAAGTTCGATATCTGTGGACTTGTGATCTTCGAGAAGCATTGATTGAAAGTGTTGAAAGACGTGAGAAACTCTGGAAGAAAGGTCCTACCACAGGTTATGACAATGGCCTCAGACTGCAGCTCTGGAGTGAGGTGGCCGAAGAGCTCAGTGAACAATTTGGAGTTCCTATTGAGAGTATGTTGGTGGATATCAATTTCCCTGAACCCTTTCGACTTCATTCCGAGACACTATATTTCAGTCGACCACATGAAAAGGACATGGAAGAACCTGAAAGACAACTACTTCCGAATAAAGAAGACCTATGCCTCTGATCCGAAAAAGGTCCGCAAATGGCGTTTTTTCGACTGTTTGAGATTCATGGACAGGGCAAGCATTGACGAATCCAACGAGCATGACGACGCACCTTCCCCATCAAATGAACCAGACAATGGGTGAGTTTTTGACCACTTACCCAATAGTAAACGCCTAGCACGCTTACCCATAATGAGCATTTTAATAAATTCATTCAGAAATTGGAGAAACTTCCAACGCCTTCGCAACAGACGGAGACCGCGAATACATTTTGAAGAGATGGACAGCAATTTTGAGTCATCTGGTGGCGCCTCTAGCCCAGAGGTAGGTTTCTCCAGAGTCAGTCCACGTCCGGAATACATAGTTATGACTGGCTTAGGGCAGCGAAAATAGCAGAGCAGAAAAACAACGGCGAATGGATCTCGTTCAAATCTCGATTCCGGAAATCGATCGGCTCATCGTTACCAAACAGCGACTTCATAATGGGGCCAAATACTTCTGCATACCAGACGAGCATGTTAACGGTTTGTTGCTTTACTCTCATCCAAATCTGGTATTCATTGATAGTAATAAAGAAGGTAAAATTCAGACACACTAACCGTGGAACTCGAAAAGGTATGGCCTATGTGTTCTGCTATTCAAGGACAAGATGACCACAGTCAACCATCACCTAGCGATGAGTATGTTTGTTCAGTTGGCTAAGAAATTTTCATAACATTATTAAAATAAGGCAAAATTTAAGGTCGGTAAACAGCGAAAAACCAACCAATCCAACTGAATCCTCAGAGTCCCTGCAGGTCGATGGAGAATGCAGGCCCAACAAAGTGTTCAGAATGCGTTCAAGAGCATGCGAAAGGGAACTCAGGTCAGCATTTTCATTCACACTTCATTTTACGTTGCGATTAATATTTACTGCTTTTTTCGTAAAGCCTCATAAACGGGATGATGACCGGTTGTTTCAAGACTCCCATTTTGTGTTAAAGAAACCCAAAAATAATGTTTGCCTGGGCTAAATATGGGCATCGTTTGCAGGGCGCGCTTGAGGAACTATGGGGTAAATCAGTCGGCTGACGGAATTAACCGAAACGGCTGTCCCCAATGTGCTAGGGTAGCAGCTGAAAAATCAGGGTCAGGCAAACCGTTGTCCAAGACCTCGACGAAGCCACGCCCCCCCCCGAAAGGATCATATTTTTGAAGGTTCAAAACTTTTACGTCCCCCCAGTTTCCAAAAAAATGTTAGTTTTTGCAGTGTATGTTTGAACTCCTTTCGGTAAGAATTTTCGTTATTTAAAGGCATCGTTCGCGCTGGAAATCAATTTTCATTTCTTAGACTCCATTTCATGATTGAGCCCGGTAGACAACACTGGTAAACTTTGGCGCGTCAAAAAAGTTGGGCAATGAGGTTGGAAGGCGTCAAAGATGAAGAACCGCCACCAATTTCCACCAGTCATTTGGCACTTTTTCCTAGGATGTTGGTGCGACCGTAAGACAAAATGAAAAATAGTTACGGCACGAACTCCACATGCAGAAAAACTCCGAAAATGACAGTGACGAGGCCTCCAAAAGCAGAAAAACTTCGAAAAGGATTTCGGCGCGAAATTCAAATTCGTATTTACAATGTGTTCCGATTGACTTTTCTTCACAAATGAAGGTTTTTCATGGGCCACTTCGACATTTTCGTTCACTAGAGAGGCCAAGCTACACAAAAACATGAAAAAATAATATACGGTTTTCTGCGCGTACGATGCCTTCAACTTTGTCAGAAGTTTTTTTTTCATTGAAAACACACCACTTTTTATTTTTGGCCCGAAATTTTCACGTACCCCTTTTTCCCAGCCGGCCAGCGTCGGCCTTACTGCTGGGAAAAGTTGTTGATCCGCTGTTTGAGAGTTAGAAACACTGCAGTTTTTTTTTTTGAAATAGGGCGCGCTGCACCCGGCATCCCGCCGATATGCAATATGCAACTTAAACGGCCTGGGATAAGTCGCAAGTAGCTTACTGTCGCTCTCTGGGACGATTCGTCCACATTTGCGGACTACGGCTATTGCATCATGCGGCACGCGTAAATCGTGATGGAACCACTTGGTTCCGGCACGATTCACCCCACTACCAGCACGATTATCACGTGTCGCATGATGCAACAGCCGTAGTTCGCAATTGCATACTGGAATTTGGCTCGGAGAACGGTAGTACATAGGCCTAAAGATGTTACACGTAACTTGTTTTCGGCCTTTTATGCTGCGAGTAGCTTGTTTTCATTTTCCTCAGTAGGATGGACTATCAAAGGACAAATTTTTGTTCTCGTTTTGAGTGCTTTACTTGCATTTTGACCGAGTGGGACTACAAACCATCGTCCGACTATGACGTGGGCCTTAGGGAAAAAAAGGGGAATACATTGTCTTACAAGTTTCTCAGGTGTTCATTTCAGCGCGGTCAGAATGCTCGAACTGGCGGAAATCGCTACTTCAAACCATACTATCAGTGAGGAAGAACGTACCACAGTTGGCATCTGTGCTTCAAAACTACGCGGAATCTACCATCAAACTGCCCTCACTCTATTCATGGAAGAGAATATGCCGCAGGGTCAACTTCAAATACTCGTAGACGCTTATGATCAGTTCGTATACAACAAGCAAAAGCCCAACGATGAACTGCTGTCAAAGGTAACTCGTATGAGAAATTTGATGTCTATACAGTTGTAAGCTCTTTATGGCCAAGGTCGAACTAGGACTGTGAACGCATGTGTTCTCGAAACCCCTCAAGAAAGATGAACTTTCTATCTTTGGTCATTCCATCAGCTTTTCGACTTTTTTCGGCATTTTTGGGATATTTGTGGTTTTTGAGATTTTGGGGGGGGGGCTACCTCCAACAAGAGGTCACCTCACTATAATACCATGATTTAAAGGCATTAGGAATTTCAGGTGGTAATGGCCTGCGAGCCCAGTGTACAAAAAGCGTTTGCCACTCTTTTCCTCGTAATCGAAAGGTATGAGAACTCTTTTTTTTCTCTGGGAAATGCTACATGTTTTTCCATGGACTTATTTAGACGAGGAGACAGTATCACTCTACACTGCCCCGATGAGCGATGGGCTCAGGTTGACAGGGAAGCAAGGAAAAACATCGACATAATGTTTGGGAAGAAGAATAACAAGGAACTGGAAAAAACTGCAAAGAAAAACATGGACATGATTTTTGAGAAAAATAAAAACGGCGATGACCAGGACAAGACTGCTGAAACCTCTAAAGCCGGACCAAAAAAGACCACAGGAGTCAACAAGAGGACGCGTAACTCCTATTTCGCAGATGGTGAGTAATGCTTAAAGGCAGCGTTCACGATAAGAAAATCGTATTATAGTTTTCGATGTTTTTGAGTAGGTAAGTTCACTAAGTAGGGGTTGATAGGGAGTCTTCAGAGAACACTGAAATATCAGAGAAAAACTGTTCGGAGAAATCTCTGAAAAATGTAGGTATGCCTGAGACTGCAGACAACGCCTGGAACCTGACGTCGGGAAAATGGTTTCGCGCTTTAAAATCATTAGGTAAGTGGCTTTGCTTTCTGCTTCCTGTACTGAAGATTCTTGAAAAATAAGAGGGGCCAGTGTACATACTGTTATGTTAGAACCTTTCGCGATTTCTCACTTTTCTTGAAGGGATCCAAAGCTAACGTTTTTGCCAGAAAACAGACTTTTTAATCGTGAACACTGCCTTCAACCAAATGTAGTCTGGCCCAAATGTTGCACTGACACTATTTTGGCTGGTGATATCAGTTTGACCTCATGGAGCCCAGTTATATATATATTTTCAACTTTCTTGCAGAGTCACCTTACGATGTCTGAATTTCAGCTGAATACCGGGAGCTCATTCGCGCACGCACTGCTGCTAACAAGCAAGTGGAAGAATTTGCAGAAAATGTCGAAGCTACTAGGCGCCTTCTGGCACGAGTGGAGGAAAATGACCATGAGACAAGGTCGGAGCTCGAGGAAACATTGCGCAATGTGGAGGACGAATATAAGGTGAACAAATGGATACATGAGAACATCATTTCCATACAGAATCGTAAAAGCACGTTTTCAGGCTGCAACAGAGCGCAAAAATGCGGATAGACGTCGAAATGAAGGCACTAAACACTCGAAAGTTCTACGAAAGTTTGCAGAAAGGAAGAGAATCTGCGAATCAGAAACCGACTAAGTCAACTGAAATGGATCTTTCCAGAATGAAATCAAAAATGAACCTGGTGCCTAGAAATGCGGTTACTGTTCTTCCTTATTTACTTTGATGGGTAATAATTGTTTTGTTTTGTAAAGATATGTTCTTAGAAGATAAACATGCCTAGGTATTTTATTTTGGCTGTTTATGACATGAATACCAGATGCGTAAAAGTGGATTGTCATTGAGCCATCTGAATGTTCAAGTGCCACAATAAAGCAGGAAATTCTGTGGATTTTTCTAACGATTTTTGATCAGGGTTATGCTTATGCGCGCAAGTCTCAAGCCTGATGTTGCCTGGACCGTGCCCACGATGTCTGATGTCTTCGCTGAACTCGGGTTTGTTAGCCACTAGGGCTGGGATTCATGAACGGCAAAAACCGTGGGCTACAGTCGGGTTTGCTGCGGAAATAACACGCAGTCTTTGGAGACAAGCCCAACTGTTGCCCACGGTTTGCGTTCACGAATCCCAGCCTAGATTCGCCGAGGAAAAATTGAACCTGGCAGAAAAAAACGGGCGCAAATTCGACTTTCTGGGATTGTTCACGCTACTAGTTATGCAAAAACACCTTGAACCACACGAAATCGGCAATACCAAAGCTACGGAACGGTGAAAACACCGTGAATACTTGTCTAAGCTGACTTTTTGGCTAAAAAGCATTTTTTTCATGCATGTCAAGCCCGCGACCAAAAATTTGAGATGATCAGTTTTCACAATCTCGACCAGAGCGTCTTGAAAAAATCCATTTTTTCTCTGATTTAGCCTTTGAATAGTCAAATTGCTTCATCTGGGGGCCGGGAGTCTTGCACCAAATATAACTATAGGCTTTAAAAACGCGAAAGTCTCATGGCTCCTACGCGTGTTGGTGCCCACCGGAGGTTACGCAACTTTCGAGTAGTTCTCACCGCAAGCGCGGGACGAGCGGTGGACTATGGAACTTTTCATCGCGCGGCGAGCGGCTATGAATTCTCGGGCGGCCCCGCCATGGCGGTGCGGGCTAAAGTTGGGTCTTAACTAAGACATCCACAGAAGCTCCTGACTTGTATTTGCATATACTATAGCGTAGGATAGTCCCAAAATTACTAATTTTGGAATGGACTCAAACTGTGAAGCGAGTATTGATTGAAATAATGAAACCGCCATGGCGGTTTAGGCGGTGCTGGATGGGCGGCACGCGCCGAGAGAACTTCATAGTACCCCGCGCATGCGGTGAGGAATATGAAAGATGCCTTAGAGACAGCGAAAGAGCGGAGGGCGGTGATGAGAATTTCGATTTTTACAGAGGATACGCTAACTTTTTCTCTGCCAATCTGAGATCCTTGGAAGACAACTTTTTGTTACTAGTGCTTTGCATACGTATCGATCCGGTAGGAGTTCGACCTATCGTCCCACTGACATGGGCCTTAACAGCTGAATCATTATAGCCGACCCACAGGTTCACAACAAAGGCTATTGGCGACGCGGTTCAGGCCAAGCGTGCAAGTGTTGGCTGGCACCACCTTCATGTTTATCCTCAATGCACCGAACTGGTATTCTGAGCGTTGAAGAAAATTTTTTAGACGTATAGGTGCAAACAAACGCGATCAACCTGACATAATCATTGCTTCCTCACAAATCTACATTAAAGGCAGCGTTCACGAAAAGAACAGTCCTTGAAATTAACGGAAATCGAATGTACCAGGGTCCATTTCAACAAAGATGACGAAAACGGTTAAAACCGAGTCTTATAGGAGCCCTTATATGGCCCTCTTATTTGGATGCGCTTATGCCCTACCCGCCAACTTCTTTGTTGGCCGTTGACGGAGTGGGGCGGAGCGGGCATAGCGCAACCTAGTTTGGAGAGCCTAAAGGGCGATATATAGCTCGTTTTTAGTCGTTCTTTCGTCCTTATTGTTGAAATATACACCGGTAAATCTGATTTCCGGTGAGAACTCAATTACAGTTTTTATCATGCACATTTTTGAATTTGAACAGATTTTCTTGCCATATTATTGAAATCACCTGTTGCCTATCTTTGTGCAATTTGGCGAATTGTCGCAATATATTTATGACAGCTCCTTTCCCAAACGAGTGTTGAATTGACGCGTGAAACGCTATCGTGGGCATCTCTTTAGACAACTCGGCTATCCATTTACGCTGAAACATTTGAATGCTGAACTCCGAAAAAAAGAGCCACAGCGAAGAAGGTAAAGAACTAACGGTGACCCATGTCGGTACAAGGTCAACTTTATTGATCACTGTCACAAGATGTTTGTGCGGTTTCTCCTTTCTCAGGAACTCTTCCACATGACGACAACGTGTCCCCATAGGATCACGAGCATCCACCACTTGTACCACAACGTCTGACGAATCCAAAACCTGAAAACGAGAATTTCAGTGTAGAGAGGTGCATATAAGCACATCAGATTTTCTCGGATGAGGTTCGGGATCCACACAACAGGGCTTGCCTCACATTTCCCACGAGCTTTTTGTAAAACCATGTGTTGATAATTGTAGGTATGGAACACATAATTGATAATCTGCTTTCCAAATCCTCTAAATGCCTCAGAGATTTACAGGAGATTTTCCAAAAGTAAGCCTTTTCATAGCTTTGTGTAGAGAAAAGTTCTTCTTCTTTTTTCGTTGTTCTGTTGGCTGCGTACTCATGATCTCGTAATTAACCTCCCTCACATACATTCAGTATGTTTCTTTATTGAAAAATAAAGCTATTGAATTGAAAAAATGGAACACGAATGGCAATTTTCAGAATGTTCAAAAAATTGTCTCGGATTGAGCTTTTAGTGGGGGCTATCTTGGGTGCTGATTACGAATCTGAGACCCATTTGTCAATATTTGGAAAAAAGTCTGATTTGGTCCGAAGCTTCAAAATGTGGGAAATTTTGCTGGCCAGATCGCGACTTTCCACGATTTCGAGAATGCTACGGCGAAATCGTCTTAAAACTTCTACATAAATGTTATTTGGGCTCAGGGTTGAGCAGGGTTGTGGCGCGCCACAATGGGGGGGGGTCGTAAAAATTTCAGAAATTTTTGGAAAAAATTGAAAATCGGGGGGGGGGGTCGTAAAATTTTTGGAGAAAAATAGGATTTTTTCCAAATGACTTGCTTATAGTCCACGCCAATGGAAAAAAGCGCCTATACATGACCCTTTCGTGTCCACACGTCATCCGCGACCGATCTAGATCCTGAAAATCATTACAACAATTTTCGCTCTTCTTTAAAATTTGACACTAAGTAAAACTTTAAAAAAAATTGTTCCCAGAGGCCCCCTCGGGGGGGGGGGGTCGTAAAATTTTGGGGATTTTTTTGGAAAAAATTAAAATTTGGGGTCGTGGGAATGACGAAAATTGCTCCAACGGCCTGCTCAACCCTGTTTGGGCTGCCTCACACAAATCTGTGGCCGGTTTACCGGTTTTCCTTGAATTACGATATGTACGGTGGGTAAACGATAGCTCGGTAAAAGTCTCAGATTTGACTCGAAATTTCTCTGTGGGTCTTGTTTGGGACGCTGAACACGAGTTTAGGGTCCATTATTCAATTTTCGAAATCGTAAGGTAAATAACGCCCGTTAAAAGGCATTATGAATACCCTAAACCACAGTAATCCTAAGTATGGCGAGGAATAAACCCCAGATTCGGTTTCAGCGCCCTAAATAATCCTTCAGTTGAGAGTTTTGAGCCGAATACCACAGTTCTTTTGTGAACACCCCAAAACTCTCTTACCTTTTTTGAAGCAGATCAAATGCCATTTTTGGAATCCCCGCAGCCACTCAGGAAATTTCAAGCACGGGTCATGTATGCACTGTCACAGACCTACAGCAACACGAGCATTGCTTTCCGAATCTCCACGGGGAGGGTAAAACTGCCCCTAGTCAGGCTTGCATCCCGCCTCATTACATGAAAATTTGCCACCCATGGTGAGACAATGATTTTTGTCGGTTTTCAGCGGTTTAGATTCGGTAAGAAACTTGTTTTCGTTGCTGAAAGCACAGTTATTTACAGGCTGTCTAAAGAACGTGAAAAACATTAATTGTTCACGAATTACCTTATACAGCTCGCCCCACACTCGATTACTGGCCTGCCCTGGAATAACGGATTTGGGTTTTCTTCACGAATCAGATCACGATCATCTGGCTGCAGATCATGATCTTTGGTAACATCGTAAGTCTCTGCGCGCTCTTCGACCGACTTGCTCATGTCCTAAAGATAGATCTGTTTTGAGTCAATAAATGTCAAAACATGGAGCGACTCAATGCCGACTTTACCTCAAGCGTTTGGCAAGACAACTTCGGCTTCTTTCGCAAGGCTTTCTTTCCGAACGTGTACTCGAAAGACTCCGTATCAGTCACATGAACACGCTGTTGCTGGAACACTTGAAGGTCTTTAAGCAAAATCAGAAAGCTAAACATAGCTTTTTCGGCCAATTTTCCATTAATTTTTTATAAGTTCAAGATTTGGTATAGGCAAATAGCGCTTCTCATGCAAAAACGTACTTCGGAGCGAACTCGCACTCAGCTCATCTTTAAAGCACCATATGTGGATTTGAAAGACATCCACGCGGGCAGCAAAACCACCAACACACATAGCCCTCCCAATTACTCCATATGGCCACTTCCGGATTTATATTTCCAACCACTGGAAACCTCACCTTGGCTTTTTCTTGCAGTAGGCTGATTGGTAGCTTCGTCTGCTTCATGACCACCTTGAACAGTAGATTTGGGTTGATAACATAGAAACAAAATTACCAAGGTGATGGCGAAAAACCCAACCTGGAACGGATCACGCATAACTTTTCCCAAATTTTCTTGAAATTTCTGCAACTGCTCTTGGCCTACGATCCTCGTGTTACCTTAAATAAATGTGTTGTATTGTTTAGCTAAGTGATGACTTAATAGGTGGTCCACGACATACCAAACCACTTCCTGTTCGGCTCCACACGCGCAACTGTACCGGACTTCAGCCAACTCTGGAACGGTGCTGCCTTGAGGATGCTGCCGTCTTTGTCTCTATAAGTTGCTTGGATTAGGTGAGAGGTTACTCAGAAGATGACTGGCTTTGGTTCTATTGGTTTTCAAAAGAACTTCCGACGAGGAAGTGCATTTTGGTTCTTGAGAAACCTACAGAACTACTCAACAAAAAGAATACTTTCTGCTACAGCTATGATGACGGCACGGAAAGATGAGAATTCTCTCGGAAATAGATGTGGCCGTCGTTGCAACTTCGTTTCCCAACAAATTTAGAGAATAATCAGGAAGGTGAGGGGGTGGGGGAGATACCGACTACATGGAAACTGACCTGAGTTTAAGGTGTATTGTAACACTCACCTTATTGGTTTGAAACTTTTGTACATACGCAAACGATTGATTGTAGCTTTGGATCGAAGATGTGAACTTTTACCATCTTTGGGCCGATCTGAAAGGGAGAAATCAAGAAAAACATGCATAGAGAATTTGCTTTCGCTTCACTACTTCCACCCATAACATTTCCATGAGTTTCTTACCGAATGGGAACCTCAACCTATTTCAAAACTACGTATAAATCTCCATTGCGGTGGCCATCCGTATTACACAGGTAACTGAAGGGCAAACTCCCGATATTCTAACAAGGTAAGCCCCTATAGCGTCCTGCAGTAAGAATGGTTATTGACTGGAGCCGCGTTCTCGAATGCAAAGGGTTACAAGGTCGAGTAGATTGAACAGTTGCGGCTAAATGACAGCTCTGTCGAAAACTCGTTTGCGACCTCGTGAGAGATTCGGGAAATTTTGGGTTGGAGGGTCGCCGATTTGGAGAATAAGTAGGCGGAGCTCGGAATCGGAGGTGGCGTTAGGTCATTGTTATACCCCACAACAGGCTTGTCGCGGTCGCAGAACACTGCGGCGTCGCTGTCGCCGAAGGCCAGCCGTCGCTGTCGCGGCTGTCCGTCGCAGTGCACTGCACTGCGACGGACAGCCGCTACAGCGACCGATTACCGCATTTGTAACAGTTGCCCGCACCTGTCGCGGTCGCAAACTTCTGGTATAACAATGGCGTTAGTGAATGCGTGTTGGGTCGCGTGATCAGTGCCGCCAGACGACGGCTCCGAAGTAACGTTGAAGCCAAAATCAAACCAGCGGTACATACGAGCCATCTCGGGGTGGGGCTAGACCGATTCATTCCATTGCCAAGTGCGCACTCTTCGGGCTCTGCCTTCAAATTGAGTGGAATGCGAGTGCGTGCGCTTGCTTGCTCTTGCACCAACATGGGTGCTCTATCCTGGAAACAGGCAAGAGGAGGAGCGTTCGTACGATTGATTGATTTTTGATGAGCACCTGGTTAGTGGCCAGGTGAGTGCAGAGCGGTTCGCATAGGAGGGGCGCCCAGTGTCGCATAAGGCGTTATCGAATGAGTCTCGTGGTTTAGAATCCCGTTCAATGTCGCGATCGCCGTCGGAGGGTTGCCCCGTCCATTCAGTGACGTCATCAGTTGTTCAGCATCTTCTTCACCCAACAGTTATTGTAGGCGTTCATATGTGCTGTTTTCGACCAACGGGATGCTCAACACCTTCGGTAACGATGGCTGTCAGAAAGGCAACACCGAGCTATTTGTACCCCCCCCCCCTTAAATAGACATGTTTTCGTCCAATCTTCACACGGAGTGAATGAGGCGGTGAACACCATATGAGGTAGCTCCTCTAAAAATCATATGAGGTTGGCGATAGCGTCATTTGCTTAGCTACTATGGCAATCTACCGTTTCGACCTTAGCGCTCTTCAAGATGAAGGTCTCAGAATAGTGCGGTCGAAAAGATAGGTTGCCATAGTGGCTAAATGACGCTATAACTACCCTAAAACGTTTTCGAATACTTCATACCCTTTTGAGGCATGGGAACTGATCAGGATATATCACAAGGTGGCTGAGTTGAATACAGAACTCAGGGGCCAGGCAGGACTCGATCCCACATCTCATGGCTTTCCGAGCGAAAGCGTTACCATTACACCACAGATACCAGCTCGGCATCTCTCAGCTATTTAACACATGAACTGAGTACTCACATGTTGCTATCGTAGCTGGGAGGACCACTTGGCCACATCCATTTTCCATACCGCCCCAGAAGAAAACTAACACGGGATTTTTCTTCCCTTCCAGAATCAGGGACGTCGTTGAGGCACTGAAACTGGGCGAGGCCAATCCCTCCCAACCCTGCTGCGATAGTCCTCAAAAGCAATCACCTGACAACTGGTATGCTCTGGCAAGCAAAGATCGGCATTAGATCCAGTTAAGCTGAGGCCTTTTAAAGATTGAATTTTGATGTTTTTGAATAATTTATGCCTTTTTATCTCGCCAGGAAAGCAATGCGATGCAGATTCTGAGCCCACCTCACCCCCAAGTTTTGTGTTAAACTCAGTAACCTAATGCTACTCCTAATATGATTTTAGATCCAGATACCGAGTCACAAATTGTGGTTTCCAGAGTGGCAGTTCACCCTGAAAATTCCACCCAATAATCGGAAGTAAAGGTAGTAAACCTAATCTTTGAAAAAAAAAACGGAGGAGAATATCGCCGACCTGGATTCATACTATGGTTGGAACCTCGGAAAGTGTGTCTGTTTTTCACTGGGCCATAGTTCGGCTTCTGCTTTAGCTTGGGGTTCTTCCCCTCGTCACGCTTCTTTACCATTTTGAGTGAACCTGAAGCCATATGTGATAATCAAGAGAACTTGAACGTTTCTAAATAAGACGGCAACAGGATGAAAGCATTTCGCAGACAAAAAAGAGGTAGCGAATGAAAAGCTAGTGAAATGACCACAATGGAATAAAAACGGCCGCAAATGAAACAGCAAAGGGAAATTAGATGAGCTTCCAAAACTCAATACCGCTAAAAAACCAACGAGTTTTAAAGTAGAATAGTATACAAAGAGAAAAAAGAGCAAAATAAACGGAACCGAAAATAAAACAAGACAAAAAAAAGAAATGGATCAGACGAGGAATAAAGTTCGTCATCAGTTTCTGCGCTCCGCGGAGAATTCACGTGCTGCGGTCGGCAACGCGGTTCTGCGTGCGACGGGCGGCGCGATTCGTGTATCTCAACATTAAAAAATTTTAACACTTTCAATTTGTCGTTTTCCTGTGGTCTTTCTCGCTTTTCGGTCTGCTGTCGTGTTCTGCTCCCATTGCTGATCATTTTGAAGTCGTTGGTGCTTGCATTCGCTTTTTAGGGCTCATTTAATTCTTTAAATGAATTATTTGCAATAAATACCGCTAAAATCTTAAATGCGAAGAATACCGAAAAAATCTCGCTAAACAATTGAGCTTGGTTATTCGGTGGGGCGTTACCCTACGATCTTTTACAAGACACTGGTTTCCAGCTGTAGGTTTGCAAATAGAAAATTTTGCTTTGAAATGGATCAGAGGTTATAAACGCAAAAGGGGGTGCTGAAACGTGGAAGCGAAAAACAAGAAAGTCAAAACTTTTGTGCGTTGTCATCAGCTTTTCTTTTTTCGTGTCCTTGCTCCAACATGTCAGAAAGTGAGGAATGGATCTGCCAAAATAACCGGAAACGGGATATTCCGCACATCAGTGACTGCAACTCCACGAACACTGTTAAGGCGTCGGCAGAGTGGAAAATCTGCGAGCGAGCGATTTTGCGAGAAATGATGAAGGGTGGGGAGCACTACGCAGTTCGACCGCGCACGCGACCGCACCGCATAGGCTGCGACGGAGGGGGGGGCGCAGAGTGTCTTGCCCGTCGCGGAAATCGCAATTTCGCGGCGAAGCTCGTTGCGAAATTGCGAGACGATTGTGATTTTCAAGCGATTTTGCGAGTTGCTGCCAAGTTTCGCGCTCCATTGCTAATACTTGTGCTCCATTACCATCCTCTATTTGAATGTCCACGATTTCGACCCCTTTCTCTCTTCCTTGTTCTCATTCCTTCTTTCTGCTATATTTTCAGAGTGCTAAACTATTTTTGCGGGTTGGCACTCAGGATTAAAGGAGAAATGAATGATACTGATCTCAGAAATCGATCTAATTTCATGAATTTTCTTAGAAATTACCAATAACAACGCTATCAAATATCTAATAACGGAAGAATCTTTTCATTTTCATGAATTAATCTTTTCATTTTTGTGGGTAAATCCTGAGTGCTCCCACCTCCAACTTGTTTTGCACCTAGTTTCAGCTTCAGTTTCTTTTCTGGGGTGCGTCTCCAAGATTTTATACCAAATCCATAGTAATTAATGATGGTATATGAGGCCTCATGAAATGGATATGGATAAATTTCGGTCTATCATTTGTTAAATATCCCGTTTGCAGGCATCTCAGTGGAGCAATTCTTAATCAGATCTCATTTCACTGTCTTGCGTTTGATTTTCACACAAATTTTTCCGCCCATGGAAACCTTGAAACACACCCCTGGTATTGTAGTAGACTAACCTCGTCATGTTGTGCCGAGCTCGTTTCACTTTTCAAATTTCTGGCGCATCAGTAGACAGTAATTTCAAAGACGATAAGTTGAATAATGTGGAATATCTGCGAGTCCCAAGCCGGATTGAATTTTTGTGAAGCCCTTTGAATCTTGAAAATGTGGAATCTAAATTTTTTTGTGATCAAGGTGCAAGAGTAGTGGGGGGTAGGGGGCATTGGAGAAAATGAAATGGTTAATCTATGGAAATGAAAATTTTTGCTGTTATCATATGCGTGATAGCGTTATCGGTCATTGTTATCAGTGAGCGTTATCAGATTTCAGACAGCTGCGGCCCATCCTGCGAAATAACGAGACGAAAAGAGATGATTGACTTCCGCGCTCCAATCGATCAACATTCGCGCTCTAATCCAAATCACACTCTGCGGGGATGCCTGCGACTCCGCCGCAGAATTTTCAAGGCCACGCCCACATTCGCTCGCTCGCTCGCTCGCAGACTTTCCACTATGCCGACGCCTTTAGTCCTGCAAGACGCTATCCATAGTCCTTAACGCCAGCGCGGGCGTGGCATTGCCGCCGTGGCAGAGCGGGTGCTCGCGCGGGCGTGGCGTTAAGCCATTCATACTACAAGCCTATCTAACACACCGGTCAACGTTTCGTGGTTACGGTAGCGTAGCGGGTTGCACCGGAGTGTACAGAGGTGTGCGGGCGGCCCGCGCGACGGATGCTTTTAGAGCACGTTTCCGCATCGATTATTTCAAGCGTATTTCATGAGGAAAACGTACGATTACGTCAGAAAAAAAAAACTACATTGGCTTCCATTTGCAATGTATTCGCAGCTGTTGTGGTTCAGATAGGATAAAGCAAGGCTGTTTATATGAGCACGTAGGCCACTTTTTGACAACCTTCGTAGTAACAGTGCTCCAGCTCTAGTCCCAGTTTTGTGACTTCAGTCAGGGTTTTTTTGCTAATGGTAAAAGTTCAAAACAGTCCATGCCTTTAAGAAAACCGCTATGACAGTCAGTTTTCTTCGCATGAACGTTCTAAACGCGGTTGGGCTAGCGTATCAGGCGTTGTCATCATTCATCGTTACAGAGTGGGATTTTGTGACGATAATGACTGATACGATACTCCACGCTAACCCTGAGCGTTCATGCGTACAATACCACTCTAGATGCAGCAACAGTACATCAGTATGGAAATGTCGTCAAATCTACATTCCTGAGACCAACTTTTACATGACAACCCAAAAGCATTGCCAGAACTTTTACCCGCCAGTCATGCACGAATGTACATTATTTAGAAGAAGTGGACTGAAATCATTGGTTATTGATTCATAGCGGCGAGCAGTGAGCAGTAGAGTGTTGCCCGAATATTCGTTTATTCGAATGAAATTCGAATAATTCGAATATTCAAAGAAGTGGATTATTCGGGTTATTCGAATACTCGAATATTCAAAGAAGTGAAATATTCGTTTATTCGAATAATCGAATATTCAAGGAAGTGAAATATTCGGTTTATTCGAATATTCAGCATGAATACTTTGAATATTCGACAAGATCGCAAACCATATTGCACTGATTTTACATTTCAAACATCTTAGAGTAATGAATCGTAATTTCTATGAATTCTTCAGCATCTCATAAATATATCGTGTTAGGAAGCATGCAGACTACTGTACAGGCCATAAAACGGCCAATGTCTCACCGTCGACTGCGTACCACGCCCTGCGCGACCGCGCGTGCGTCGGAAGCAGACGAGTTTTGGTCGCCGCGCGACGAGTTTCGGCCGCCGCGCGGCGGCCGAAACAGAGCGCGGCGGCCAAAAACTCGTCGCGCGTGGTCAAAGCCCGTCTGCTTCCGACGCGCGTGCGGTCGCGCAGCGCGTGGTTCGCAGTCGACGGTGAGACATTGGCCGTTTTATGGCCTGTACAGCATCTGCAGCTGGGGCCCGGCTGCGCCGGCATCTTGAGTTTAAGGCAAATAAGCCGAAATCCGCTAGCACTATGTGAGATTGCGTACAGAAGTTCTCACGCCTGTTTCTCGTTCCTAGAATCGTCTTCCCTCGCAAAGTACAGCGGCAGAGTCCAGCGATAGCGGGCCTCAGCAGTTGGGGTCCCGCTGAGCCGGCCCATAAACTGGTTTCGACGACAACACCCAAAGAAATTACAAAGCATTCCAAACCTTGCAAACCCTGTTAACCTCCTTTCCTGTGCAGTGACACACCAGCCCTTCTTTAGTTTTATGAGGTCCTGAAGTGGTAGATAGTTCATTTATATTCATTTCTGTCATGATAAGGACAACCGCTGTTTGAGATTTAGTAAGCGCCCTCATGACCAACCGACACCCTGCTACTGCTACTTCTATTGCCTAATGAAGCAGGGGTGCGTTTCAAGAACGTTCCCGTGGCGAAACACATCCATGGAAACGTAGTCACTGCCTCATGGAGGCAACTTACAGTTATAATTCGTAGCCAAGGGAAGCAAATTTGTTCATGAAAAGGCTATTTTTCCTCCCAAAGCGTCGTGGGAACATTCTTGGAACGCACACCAGAATGATGTTTGTGTTTCCTGGATGCAGATTTTGATTAACTCTCATTTCCATGATATATAAACCCGATTTAGATAAGTTAGTGCATATAAACAGCTAAGCAGTTGAAATGAGTTTCTAAGGGGGAGGGAACGTGAGGAAAGAGGAGTCACACGCTCTTTAATGAACGCACAAAATGATTTTGGTGTCCTGCGCTCACCCACTTCGGTTCCACACACTTTCATACGGCGCTCGGCCCACGTGGGTCCCGCACACTTTCAACGGCGTCCCGCGCGACCCCACTTGGGTCCCGCACAGTTTCTACGGTGCCCGGCGCACTCCCACTAGGGTCCATCACACATTCTATGGCGTCTGGCGCAAACCCACTTAGGTCCTGCACACTATTTTGGCGATGCGTGCTGAAGAAGCGGTTGTCCGCTAGTGCGAACCGGATTTTGCTCAGATAAGGACAGTAGGTTGCTCCAGCAAACGATTTACAAAGCACTTACTTGGGCAAATTGATAGCCGCCAGCCGGTTTGATGTATAAAAAACCTTCTCGGTGGGTGAGGTCCGACGTCAAGAGTACTGAGGCCTCTGTAGTCATTTTGTTTCTATTCTGAGTACAGTTAGCAAACTCGAAATTTTTTTTCACATCCACATATCGAATGACAAAATTCAACTTCTTTCGAACTCGGACTTCCGAACATATTCAGGGTCTTAATTTTTGGTTTCCCGAGTTTTGTCGATTTTTTCTGAGGAGAATGATGTTCGAAAGGTCGAGTGGAGTCTGCACGAAACACACTTGTAGGACGATTAGCAGCACAAAGCTGTGTGCGAGGTCCGGATTTCTCAAACTCAACTAAAGCGTTAAAGGCACTGTTCGCGATAAACTTCATCCTCGAATTTTCCATGACAAACGCTTCTCGTGGCTCTCAGAAGCAGAACAGCGTCGGAAAACGGGACGAAAAGTTACTCAGGAGCCGCAAAACGGCTTAGAAAAGTGGGAAAACCCCGCCATTGTGGGCAAGTCCCGCCTCTTCCCGCCCCCTCGACGTGAACAAAGGAACACTCGAAACCGTGAGTTGAGCGATGGTTTCCGGTAAAAAGCCCTGTTCTTCCCTTCATTCTCAACTTTTTTCTTTACTCAGGTCAGCTCGCACACATCGGCTGCAAAAGACGGAAGTTACAAGCCTTGGACAACTCGTCCACCATTTTCTCTAGCTCAATTTTTGAGGGACCATAACTCCATTCCCAGAAGGTCTTGTACGATTCCAGATGCATCATTGGAATCAGAATGGGACCGGTTTCAAGATAGGCAAAAAAACAGAAAAGCGATTTTTATCGCGAACAGTGCCTTTAATATACGGGGTGCTCCAAAAATGCTGACAGTAGCTCACTTCCATCAGCGCTCAGGTTAGGCTTCAGACTTGTGAAGAATGCGTTGAACTTGGTACGCAAGTCGACCTCATTCCAAGCTCACTTCTGCAATTTCTTCCAAGCACCAAAAAGATAGTTCGCAGTATCTCTTCAAAAATTGATAAGATACTGTGAACTGAACTATCGAGTTCTGGTACGCTTAGCTAAACGGTTTTTGATTAACAGCGATGAGATCGGGAAAGCTGATCTCAGCTCTGGACAATTCATGACCTGTCCACAGGAAAATCGTTCCTTTGAAAAATTCATCGACAAGAACCGGAGATTTTGGGTCAAGAGTGGGTATTTGATTCTGTTGACTTCTAAACCGACGGGTCGATATGGCGAAATCGATCACCCACCCTAGTCATCAAGAATTCTGTAACGAGAAAACGACGTCTTCTACGGGTTTGAATGCTAGATTGAATGGGATAGTACGCAACAGCGTGTTGCCCAAATATTCGTTTATTCGAATACATTCGAAAAATATTCGATTAATTCGAATATTCGAATATTCAAAGAAGTGGATTATTCGGCTTATTCGAATAATCGAATATTCAAAGAAGTGAAATATTCGTTTATTCGAATAATCGAATATTCAAAAAAGTGGATTATTCGAATTATTCGTTTATTCGAATATTCAAGAAAAATTATTCGTTCCAAAACTCTAGTGAGCAGCAGCGAAGGATGAGAATGAGAAAACCCTATTTTTGATCTCTTCCGTTCCCGGCGTTTTTTGACCATTTTTCTTCCGTTTCCGAAAATCTTGAGAAAGAGTTCCGCACAGCTCTGGTGCTGATATTATACATTAGGTTGATGCAAAAGTCAGTGACTTTCCGCAACTTTGATTAAAAAACATTTATTTCAAAAACAAAGAAGGCTCACCCAACAAAATAATTTGCATCAAATTCAAGTATTCTTCGCCACCGATTTTGCAGATCATGAATTCCCGATGCGTAGAATTCTGGCTGTTTGGAGTCAAAGTATTCTTTTAAGGCCATTTTGACTTCGTCATCGTTAGTAGACTTCCATACAGGAAGTAGGTAGCGAGCGGAGCAGAAGGAAGTCGGGAGGGGCAAGATCTAGGCTATATGGAGGGTGAGGAAGAACTTCCCAGCCCAGGTTCAGCAGTTTCTCTCGGGTTGTCCGAGATACTTGTGGCCGAACATTATCGTGAAGAAGGCGAGCAGAAACTGCTGGACCCGGGCTGGGAAGTTCTTCCTCACCCTCCATATAGCTGAGATCTTGCCCCTTCCGACTACCATCTGTTCCGCTCGATGCAGCACTTCTTAGATGGAAAACAGTCCACTAACGATGACGAAGTCAAAATGGCCTTAAAAGAATACTTAGACTTGAAACAGCCAGAGTTCTACGCGTCCAAAATTCATGATCTGTCCAATCGGTGACGAAAGATTCTCTAATGTGATGGAAATTATTTTGTTGGGTGAGCCTTGTTTGTTTTTGTAATAAATGTTTTTTATTCAAAGTTGTGAAAAGTCCGGAAACTTTTGCATCAACCTGATATTTCCAACTCATTATCCAATGTTTAGTGTCTTTCCATTGCAACAATAGCATGAGCGTTGTGATCTGCGCGGAGTTCAGTGCTTGGATTTAATGGGTATATGCATGTATTTGAGAGTTGCAGGATGGCGCCGGCGTTTGCCATGCGCGGAATGATTCATGCCTATGGTCGAAGAGCCATTGCCGTGGCTTTCCTCTCATCCTTCACCGCCACAGCCGCTTTCAATGCTTTCTACGTATGGCCCCGACACAATAAATACGAAGAGTTCTTCAAGTAAGCAATTTTTCACAATTTTAGTTGTACTTTTTTTGCTGGCATTTGTTTTCGTTCTTCCTGTGACATAGGCATTCATTCAGTAGAAAGTGAATGACAGACCCTATACTTTCACATTTTTAGATTTTTTGGAATACTCGACTTTTCAAATGATTCGGAAATCGGCATAGTTCGAATATTCGCGTTTCGAATTACTCGAAAATTGGTGCTTTTTGAATATTCGACTTCTCGAATGTATAGCTCAGTAATTTAAATACCTTTTGGGTGCTATCGCAGAGGAGGGGGGGTCACTGATCCCCACTGAGAGTTTCATTTTTGGGTTAGTACACGACATCACTAACCTCTCGTTGAGAAAATACACAACTACGCCTCACCCTGCATTTTCTCTCCTTGCTCACCAAGATGTCGGAAATTTTTCAAGCCCCCATTAAGTGTTTTTTGGCGATATATTGGGATCGAGATCTTGAAAAAAATTAGCTTTTCAGTTCATTGTGTTGTATTGTTTATTGTTATCAACACTTTACTGCCTATCTCGCTTGAACATCTTGGAGTATCATTTTAACTAGTATTCGAGAAGGTCCCCCCCAATTTTTTACCTTTTTGGTCTAAGGCACCTTTCACAGTCTGCCGGACGACGTCGTCCGGCACGTTGAAAGTGAGCCGCAGTGCGAGGGAAACTGCGGTGAACAACCGTCAGTTCCGACTTTCCAGTACAAGATGTAAGGCGAAAACGACACGTTCTAACCCGTCATAACTTGATCCGACGTCGTGTCGATGATTTCACCGCACTGAGACGTCGGTCGGCCGACAGCGCAGTGCGGGGTGCACTCACGCCGCAATCCTATCTTATAACATGCCGGACGGCTTCGTCCGGCAGACTGTGAAAGACACTTAAGACTTCCCTCCGGCCGACTCCCCTCTTTCGAAATTTCTTCTATTATCCTCGTTGCGCGCGAGACAGTAACCACTTGAACCTGTCCGAACACCTAAAATAGGCGTGAGGGGCGGGATCCGAATCCGTTTTTTTTTAAATTCGCTCTGAAAACTTAAGTTTCGTGGGGAGTTTTTGCTTTTATCTTTTACCTTGTGGGCTTACCTGCGCAAAAGTTCCGGCAAACATGATACGATTTCTAGGCTCCATGGCATTGTTCACCCGCGTGCGCACGCGTCGCGTTCGCGCGTGGCGATTCCTAAAAACCCTTCGCCGTTTAGAGTAGCCTTCAGCGCTTAGTACGAGTAAAAGGCTATCGTTTGTGACCAGAAATGAACACAGGAAAGTAAATTATGCCCCAACATTTCAATTTATTTGGTTTCACTAAAAAGCGGGGATCTCGCGTCGCCGCATATCTAGTCGTGTGCGACCCTCACCGGCCGCGACGCAGCCCGCACAGGTGAGTATTGTCACCCGCCCCCCCCCCGATTTCTATGGTGTCCCTAATCCTTGGTGAAGAAGATACTCGGCGTTAATACCTCTGGAGTTGCGCCACACATCTGACTCACGATTCTATGGCTTCTCGTCCCCATAGCCGCTCAGCCTCGACCCAGAAATCAAAAATTGGCCGATAATTGATAGGTCTTCGTTAATTTTAATGTTTGCTGGATCAGGTATACTAAACCTAAGCCTTTAAAGGGTAGGAAACTCCTACCTGTGGCAAGCTACGACTGAGGTGTGAGGTCACCGCGGGAACGAGATGCTCGGAAAGCCTGACTCGCACGATGTGTTTTCAAATGTCCCTTCTTTTTAAAATTCCCGCTTTAATTGACTTAGGTAGGTGATCTACAAGGTTTGTGGAAGTCGGTTTCGTGAAAAAAAACTAAATATTGGACGATCTAAAAGCTGAGAATGGTCAACTGTTGTGAGAAATCTCAGAATTTCATAAATACAAAGGGCGGGAGTGAAAATGAGGCCTGTAGATGTGAAGGTGGTGAAAAACCATGTCACTAATATCGCTTTTACAGGAACTACGATCCCTACACTCGCATGAAGGAAATCTGCGCAGAAGGAACTGGTTACATGCACACGTGTCCGAAGGACCTTGCCAAAATGTATAAGGAGAAGGGCAAGGAAATCGCACCTCTGTAGATTCATCATACTTTTCAGTGTAATTAGAATAAATGTTATGTAGCCTTTACTAACAAGCGACTGTGTAAGCCGCGACAGACCATATAACCTTATCAGCTTGACGATATGGTTCTGATAGCACCAACTTACTTAAGTTCCACGCAAGGGCATGCCCCTTGGTTGACTTAACCGCTTTTCACTCAATGCATGTTTTTTGCCCACTTTTAGCTCCGTTTACCAGAGTTCGCGGATACAGGAGTTTCCCATCTTCATAATTGTTTATTGATTCTGTTTTACTACGGACTGCCTATCCACTCCGTGGCGATTCGGAATACCATGTTGTCGCTGCAGTAGATCTGTTACAGTACATGAATGGCCCGTGCTTGAAATTCCGTAAATGGCCGCGGGAATTACAAAAAAAGGCATTTTCATTGCTTCACAAAGAGATAAGGGTACCTTCCCACCAGGGAAATTTTGGGGTGTTCAGAAAAAATTTCGGGTTCGGCTCATAACTCCCGACTGGAGGTTATTTAGGGCGTAAAACCCGAATCTGGTGTCTCTTAGTCGCCAGATTTAGGGTTACTGTAGGTTACGGTAGGCATAATGCCTTCTAACTGGCGTGATTTACCTTAAAATTTCGGAAAATCGACCTCAAATTCGTGTTCAGCGTCCCAAATAACTCCCACAGAGAAAGTCGAAAGATCTTGAGACAGGTCTGGGACGTTCAACGTGCCACCATAATCTTTCGAAAATTGATTAACGGGTTGCAGATTAGTGTTAGGTAGACCGCATAACCCCTATGTAGAAGTTTCAAGGCGATTTCGTCGTAGTGTTCTCAAAATCGTTTGTCGAGTTTGGACAAAATTTACCCCATTTTGAAGCTTCAGGCCAAATCACGGAATTTACCAAATATTGACAAATGGGCATCAGATTCGTAATCAGCATCAAAACTACTCACAGAGAAGAGTTTTAAGCTCACCTGAGACACTTTCTTAGGAGGCCCTAAAAATTGCCATTCGTGTACCCCTTTTCATTTCGCAAAGCTATGAAAATGCCCACTTATTGAAGTCTCCTGTAATACTCTGAGGCATTTAGGGGATTTGGAAAGCGGACTATCAATGCGGTGTTCCATACCTACAACTACCAAACCGGTTTTATAAGAGCTCTCGGAAAATGTACGGTAAGCTGTAGTTAAGCTGCAGGGGACGCTAGCATCAGAGGCATACAGCCCCCCCTAAACTCACCGGGTCCAACCGCAGATTTCTGTCGGGTTAGACCCCTTTCCGGTTTCGCCTCTCACGTCTTCCAACTGAGGCGACGTGGGGGAGATGTAAAATTTATTCTCCCCCATTTCTTCTCACTAGGGACTACGTGGAGGAACAATGCTAAGGGGTCCGACCCTACAGAAATCTGGGATGGACCCGGCGATTGTCTGAGTAGCGTCCGCAGCGGCCAATCTTTTGTGCCGCTGTTGATTAATAAGGCATGATTAATTCTCGGTACCAGGGATGTGCGTAATAGAAATTTTGTAATTCGTTAGTAGTTATTCGTTTAACCGGCCAAAACCCTCGTTGGTCCTTAGTCGTTAATCGTTGAAATTCCAGGCTTTGAAAAGCAAAGTTCAGGCAGAAAAAAAACCTTATGAATAGAAAAAGAAGAATATGAAGGTATGAAGAGATATGTTTTTCAAAACAATCATGGCCAATAAACAAACGAAACATTCTTCGTTGAAGAATGCGGATTAAGCTGTAAACCAACGTATGCATAATTAAAAACGAATGGAAACCCAATACTCGAGGGCGTGTGTTTATCAATTTTTGTCCCCTTTTCGGTAAAAAGCAATCAGTATGGGGAACCGAGAGAATCTTGAATTATTTGATTTTTTCGGTGCAAGGTGCCTTTCTGCGCTATCTGATATTATTTTTATGAGATTTAGATCATTGTGACAACAGGGAGAACTGCATCAATTGCACTAATTGGTCTTTGCTCATCTTCGCGAGCCGAGCGCGCCCGTGGTTTGGAGCTTGTCTCCATAAAGGGGTGAAAGGTGGGAAGAAATTAGCACTCAAATAGAAATTTCACTCACTGAGGGGTCCCAGCACATCTTTATAGAAATCCCATGTCTCGGAGTATTTTGTGCTCAGTGCAAATATTAAATTATCGTGGTGTAAAAATACCCCCAGATCGCTAGTATTTACTCTAAACCTCATATCACCTGTGAAAGTGCCCTCTGAAAAATTTTCGCTGGAGCCAGTCGGTGTCCCGACTGGTTCAGTGAGCCTACCATAAACTCGCGCGACCAACACGAAGGCGCACAAGTGCTGCGCCGGATCTTGCGCAACGTTCGGTTGGGGTCATAATGTAGGGTTCCAGAACTGCGAATCAGTGTCAGTATAAATAATGAATACTGAAGGTCCATTGTTTTGTTATTTGTTCCATCCACCTCAAACAACCAACAGGAAACTATATATTTTTCCTGATGAAATCCTTAGGTTGGAGCGCGATGAGAGAAACTTTGGATTTTCTAACGAATTTTTGGATTGTTTACGAAAATATTTTCATTTCGTTAGACGTTGGTCGTAACACCCACAAAGCCGCGTTCTCGGTGTTGGTCAATCGCATAGGCTGGCCATGCGCCTGCCGCGGTCACAAAAAAGTATCAAGACTGGAAGCCACCTACTCTGTTAAACGTTCATTCCAAGGTCTCCATCGGAGCTGGTCGATCGACTCAGTCCCACCCGGTCGATACGCGCCGAAATAGTGACAGACTGGTGTAGAAAAATCAGTCCACTGAGTCTTGCGTCCACGACCCACCCAGTCGATACAGGTGTTCTACGCGCGCACACGGGCAGGGCCAATGCAACCAAGGTAGGATTTTCCGCCCCGGTCTCAGTCGGGTTTTCGATCGAGTCTGACGGATTCTAAGAGAATTATCTGGACGCCAGGAAACTACCCTAAACACACAACAATGAAATATACATAGTAAACACATTTATTGTTGATCAAACAAATTTAGAGCTTATCAAGATCCTCTGTTTTTACAATTGTTTTAAATAATTCCTGAGTATCACCGGTCAATATTGATGCTTCATCCGAGATCCGAGTATTTTGTCCCGCAGAACGTTCTACTTCTCTCTCAACACGGTTTCCAGCTGCGGGAGATTTTTGGAATTTGACCTCCAGTTCCTTGATCGCTTCCTGCAAAGGCTATGTTGAATAACACCAAATTCACCGGCGTTTCATGCATAAATTGAACATGTTCGAAAAGTTTACGTAGGTGAATAGGAGCGCCGGCGGGGTTATTCCTTTCGGAGAACTCTGTAATTAAGAAGTTGTCCAGCCTCGTACTCCTATCTACCCCGTATCGGAAATTGGCCAATCTCGAGGGTTTATTGAGCAGTAGGGAAAAAATTTCGAAGCTAATGCATTATGGCCCTACAGGCCTATCAATTTACCTCACACCGCTCCTTAGCGGATAGTAACATCTTCTCGAGATCCCTTCTGCTTGATGGTCGTGCTTAGGAACCTTGTCCAGTAGCTCCTTCTGTATGTTGCACATTCAGAATAGACATCTCAATCCTCTTCGTCACCTCGGAGCGTTTCTTCGCCCATTCTCGTCCTTGAAACAAGTTACTTTAATAAAACGCGCTAGCACCTCCTGCGCTGGGGTCCGCTCCTTCCAACGGGGCGGCATGAACGAACGCGAGAGGTTGCGGCAGGGTTTGGGGCTTCGGGGCGTTTGATGATAGCAATGCGAGGGCTGAAAAGAGGTTGGGTAGCACCTCGTCCCTCGTCAATCCTACTTAAGATGTTAAGGCAGCTGAGAAACCATCGATTGAAGATCTCCAGCCCTCTCACTGCGATTATCAAACGCCCCGACGCCACAACCTCTTACTAACCCTCGCGTACGTGCATACAGCCCCGGCGATGAGGATATTATGTGATGCCGAATCCGTAATCACCTTACACCCAAGATCAACGATTGATTTTGGCTAACGAAAATGAATAACATTGTAAGAATCTCTTGTGTATCCAAAGTAAAACTATCCCGACCAGAACCGTTGGTTCAAAAAAGTTTCAAGCTCGACACGGTCGTTTTCAGTACTTATTGTACCTTCCGAAACAAGCAGTAATCCTTCAAAAATCTGGGGACGGACCTCGTAATCGTGTTCAGCGCCCTCTATACCCCTTCCCCCCGGACAACTTTGGGCGACAGCACATTTTCCAGCCTCTGAAAAGAGTCACAGCGCTTTCCAACTGTGCTGATTGATGGGTCCACCGTGACCCACAACAAACCTCAAAATTTCAACCAACGGACCCCAGACCCCTTTTCACTACCCCAGTAACATCTACATCCCAGCTTAGAGCCAAATCCGAGATTTTTTGTGCCGAAACATACTGAAAATTCTCTGATGGATACCCGTACATTTCGCTAAGATGAAAAACACGTATATCCTCTGGTTCCGAGCCAAATTTACTCTGTTCCCTCGCGCGCTTGTGCGGAGCGAGGGTAGAGACAGCGAGAAAGTGTGAGGAGAAGGAGACGCTGCGTACGCGCGCAGACGCACGCGATAAAATTCACTAGGAAACACAAGGCAACTTCTTGAAACTAGCAGCTCGGGCGAGATACTACACAGTTTTACTATGTGGAGGATCAAGAGAAACTAGGAATATGATTTGTTTTCGCACATGCGCTCGACGCTCTAAACAATTCCCTTTCAAGAAGAAACTCAAGCCCCCTTTTCGCAAAAGAATATTGCTGGGGACTCATTTGCGCAGAATCTAGGCGCAATAATCAGCTACATTCTTCAGGAGCAAACATAGTTTTCTGTCTGCAAATGCAATATGTGTACAAACTTAGTCAAGAAAACGAACCGTTTTCTATATGAGTAGTCGTTGTATAAAGATCGTCACTGATTGTGTCATCTTCACCACTCGATATGTGTTCAGTCGATGAAAGTTGCTCAGACCCGGGAATGACAGGCCTGGAATAGGAATCAATTTGAGGCCTCTCACATAAGCATCGGTCTAACTCATGTCAACAGGGCCTATACAACTATATTACTCAGGTGGATCGAGAGGAACATGTTCCATTAGAATCAGCGAGCGATCCTAAAGGCAGCATAGGGAGTAAGCGCGATGTGAGATCTGCGCAAGCAAGAATTGAGGAAGATATGGTTAGCTATTTGTGAGGGTATTATGGGCAAACATCTTCCCATGATCTCCAGACGATCACGTGCTTACCACGTTAACAACGCGCCTACCAGGCGCTTCATCTCACAATCGGGCCAGATTCATCAACGCGGCAGTGCTGGGTAGGAGTAAAGGCGTTGGCACGCTTGATGATGACCCTGCAAAAGCGGAAGATCGCTAACCAACAGGGCCCTAAGCTTATCCAGCCAATAGGATAGGGCAGCTGAGACACTGCTCTGGTAGGATACCATAGGCTCTCAAGGGGTAATCATCAAACGCGCCGACGCCTTTACCCCACCAAATGACACGCGTTGATGAAACTGGCCCCTGCGCAAGAGTTAAGAAAAATATCGTGGGCTATTTGTGGGGGGATTATGGGCACGTCTTTCCATTGACCCCCACACGATCACGTGTTTACCACGTCAGCAACACGTATATCAGACGCTTCATCTCACCAAGAGCTCAACTGGCTCTCCCAGACGGACCCTCTGGGTGACCTAAAATCAGTCATAAAGATTGATTTTAGATGCCTAGTGAGCTTTCCCCTATGGCCACTCGCGCAGAACGTTTCCTCGTTGTGAACCGTGACGAGACCGTAACAGCGGAACACCCGATGGAGGATAGCAAAAGCGCTTTCGTGAGCTTAAAGTGGCTGCGTTGTGAGGGCGTCGCAGTTTTATGGTCAACCAGAGCCAGTCTTACCCACCATCTCTTGACAGAGAGCACCTCTTGTCTCACAGAACCGCAAGCGAGGAACTGACTCCGCTCATTTCAAGGTTTTATGGGCTCCGTTCGAGGTGGAAGATGCTAATTGTGAACGCCATGTTCCCCCAATTCACCAAGGGAACGTGAAACCTCATTCAATGATCTATACACATCGAGCATACCGGAATTCGCCCGGAAAACTCAGTTCTGCAGAAAAAATCTCAATTTCTATCGCGAGTGTTGTCTTCGAGAATCCTTCGTAGTAAATTTCATAATTACAACCCACTTCACATCCTCTTCTTGATCGCCTACACATACTCGTTCGCCAACATGTGAAGATGCCACTTGCTTCCATATTTTGCCCAGTTCTAGCGTCAAAATATCTGAAGATTTGGTTGTTTCCTCTTGAGTTTTCACTAAATGTGATTGAAACTGATAAACCCCTAAAAATCCTCGAACGAACCCTCATTGCTATCAAAAGGTATGCAGTAGCACATTTCCTCAGCTATTTGTCCAGTTCTTATGAGAAAGTCAATCTCTGGAACAGAAACCTGCAGCAAGCCCTCATGTTCCATCATTTCATCTGGACACAAATCACCAGTAGATGCCCTTAAACATAGACTACTTTCTTCAATCCTAATGACTTCAGTCTGAAATATGGATTTTAGCAGACCTTGACGGCAGTCGCACGGCCTCATCTGAGTCGCTAATCGATGCCTCTGATTCTTCAACAACAGCCGCTTTCAAAAAGTTCAGAGAGCCGTGGAACGACGATCGCCTTACCTTCACGCCACTATCCCAGCAGATTCTCAGTGACTTCCAATGGTAACAAGAACGCTCCACCATCGCTTCATGTCATTCACTAAAGAACTTGTAATATGAGTTACAGGCATTAGTGAAAACTGAAAAGGCTCACTGTCAGCTTTAATCTGGAACTGGTCGCTCAGCTCCTTGGCTACATCTGCCCAAAGTTTATCCATCCCTGCTGGGACGCAGCTGGCAGCAGATGAAAACTTGCGTAACTGAGGTAGTTGTTCATCCCCTCGATCTGCCCAAAGTTCATCGGTCCTTGCCAGGTCACAGCTGGCAACTGACGAACCCTTCCATAATTCGGGTCGTTTACCAACGTTCTCAATAAGAGCTTCTCGCAGACGATACATCCATCTCGAATAGGCGAATTTGGAAGGATTCTGGAATTACAGGATTGGCTCAAGTTGACCATCAAATAAATCAACGAATTTTCTCTTATCCTTCCATAATCTCTTGATCAATTCTGGTATACCTTTCGAAACACAACTCCTTCCCCATCTCATAGCGTTTGACGCCACCCGATAAGCTCGACATGCTTCAAAGTCAACATCAAAATGTCGAGCAGGTTTAGGGCAGCAAATATCCTCAAATGTTCATCGTTCTCTCATTTCGGTTCATCAGGGTTATTTCATTTAAACCCTGTGGGGACTATATTACAGCACTAGAACGGATTCGCGCAAATCTTCTCAATCGGACGAATTCCTATTTTCTATTTCCAAAATTGACCATTTCTATCGCATACTAATTATCCAAGGATTTTAGAGCTTAATTTTACGAGCAGTGTGTCATCTAGCGATCTTGGTTTAGTCAGTTATCGACCAGTTTTCGGAAATTAAAAAATCTAATTCATTGACAGTAAAAAAAAGAAATTGAAAAAATCCATATTTGAAATAATGAATAACATCAGATAAGCCCTTGTTCATAATACTCGTCTATGGAGCCGGATGTCCTCAAGCCGGTCAATAAGATAGGCTACCTAAAAATGTCACTTTTGAAACTTCGAACAAATTCCGCAAACTCGTTTTATTGCTATAATTTAGTCTCCATATGGTTCGAATTTTTATGCACTAAAACAGCCCTGAATTATAGGAAGGAAAGATTGAGTTTCCGTGACAATGCTCACCTGCGTGCGTATGAGTTGCGGTCCGGTGAGTGGCGCGAACGCGGCCAGCGGGTGAAAGAGTCTTCAGCACCATATACGGGGAAACGGTTATCGTTACTGACGTAAAATGAATGGAGCAAAGTAAATAATGCTCCAGAACATGCCAGTTTAATTGATTTCAACTAAATGTTGGGGATGTCGGGTCGCCGCCCACTCCGCCGGGCGCGACGCAGAACGCACGGGTCCGCAATATCTGCTTCCCAAAAGATTGATGGACATTTGAATAGTTTTGTTAGTGATAGCCAGAACTTCCTCTACATTTCAATGAAGAATTCGGAGCAGGTAGGGCTTAACTCTATTAGAGAGAGGCGAAGTTGCGCTTTCTAATGTTATACCATATTCGATTCAAAAAAAGCCCACGACAAGATAACTTTTGTACAAAACACTAATTTTGAAGTCTTCTAGACTGATATTAGGAGAGAGGGAGTAGTACTTTCGGAAGCCTTCAAATCCCTCCCCTTTTCATTTAAAACTTTGATAAATAGTAAGCCTAATATCTTTGGCATGGAAGTGTCGAAAACATTTGGATGAGTTCAATGAAGAGGAATGCAGAGCGGGGTGTCGGTAGTATAATGGTACCACACTCGCCCGGTAAGCGATGCAATGTGGTTTCGACTCCTGCCTGACACCTAAGTTTTGTATTCAACTCAGCAACCTTGTGATGTCTTATGATTACCCTCTATAAAACGCCGTAATTCACATCATTCGAGGCGCGTGCGACCCCTCAGCCTCCGTCTGCCCTCCGCTCTCTCACTGCCTCTAACCTCCGCTCCGCACCAGCACGCGTAGAACCATGGGAATTTCGCCGTTTTATAGCCTGTATAAACCATGCCATAAAAAGGCATTAAGTATTCAAAACATCAACATTTGGGTGAGCGTTGCCCTCAAGTACGGTGGACACGATGAGGACGCTTTTACCGCGGAAAACCAACGATGGAACCCTCTAGACCAGCTCTCATGATGAGAGAGGTAGAAGAAGAAAAACACGAACGTCTTACCACAACTGGAGATGGAATCAAGGCGGTTAAATAACTTTGCACTGATGAAGACAAATCCATAGCGTCGGATGGTAGCGAGAGCTCTGCAGTGAAACAAAAAGCATAATCTGAATGAATGAAACGTGAACTATTGTAGTCAAGAAATACTCACTAGGATTCACCTCAGGTCCATCTTTTGCAACTTTTGATTTTGACGATGTGTTCTGAAATCGGCGAATCATACACAAGCGTAAAGGCAAGCTTTATGCGCTAAGGAAAGATTGGGAGACACCTACTGGTTCACAATGCGCGCTAGATCCGGAGGGGCATTCATCAATGTCGGAAAGAGTTACCACATCTGCCTCCTGAAAAATCTTCCTCAGATACTGGCTGTATGTCAGAAATGAGCCCCATGCGAATTTGTGACCTTCGCCCAGCTTGAAATCGTTCTTCGCCCCACACCATCGTGCGAAAAACGTAAAATGCTCAAGTTTTGTCAAACAAACTACTATCTGTCGTGGGCGATCTACTGGTTTGAACCCGGAAGAAGAACGTCACCAGCTGTGCAAAAAATGTTTATTCGTCCTAGGAGGCATTTATACTATTCCATTAAGTTTACCGTTCTTCACCCAAGTCTAAACCAGTAACTCACCCACTCATTCTCAATTTTTTCTCGGGTCATGGTCCTAGCACACAAAAATGAAGGATTTGACCACTCCTTTGCAGTTCGAAACATCACGCTACTACATTCTTCTTCTTTGCAGGCACGAAGTGGGTATTGTCATAGGCTCAGAAACTTGGCGACCAAGGTTGAATTCGTCCATAGGTCCATTGTAGTTAGCGTGGTAGGCCTCTTCGAACAATTAAATAAGTGCTCAACATTGTGGCCGGGGCTGCCACAGTGCGGGCATGCGTCTGGGATGCTACTGTCGATCCTTTTTACGTAGGACATTAACATAGCAGAATTTCCACAGCAGCGAAGAGAAAGCGCATCTGACTCGCCTACCGAGTTGAGACACTGACTCGCAAACCCGACTCGGCACTGCATCTAGAATAGGGTTTATAGCCGTCCAATCAAGATGCCCTCGGGTGAGCTCCTCGCGCCACAAACGGAGGCACTCTTGTTGTGAGTCGTGCCACCTTTGCAGATTGACTTTGCTAGGAGCGTCGGCGAATGGTTTGCTTATGGCTCTCCCTCTCTCTAACAGGATCTAGTACTCTCCTACAGGGAGAACCCTCCGGGATAGCAGACGTCATGAAATCGGGAATGGATAAGGTAACATTAGTCGGGAATGGATAGGGTAACATTAGTGTATGTTTGGTTCTCCATATGGACCTTCCGGTAGAGCAAAAAAGGGGAAAAACAAAAAACTGATAAGCGCACTCTCTTCAGGCCCCGGTCATAGTTGGATGAGCCGACGTATCCAGCCCGGTCGATACACACAGAAAGCATTGGGAATGGGATGCACAAAAATCATCCGGTGTATCCCTCCAACACCCCCAACCCCACCCGGTCGATACGTATGAACAATGTGGTGGGGTAAGGTTGAGAAAATTACCCGGTGTATCCCTCCAACACCCCCCCCCCAATACCCACCCGGTCTATAAGTATGATTGAAATGATGGAGTGAGGTTGAGAAAATCACCCGGTGTATCCGACGCGATCGATATCCATGCAATACGTGGATGACGGCGGATGAGAAAATCACCGGGTGGGCGGGCCTATGATAAAACATTGCGTATCACTAGAAAGCTAACCTTACTGCTACCTCCGTTCCTTCGCGCGTGTGGCAGGCAGCCATTTACACTCCCATTCAGAAAAAACTCCTCGTGGAGTTGTTGATGCCCGTTTGATGAGTCTCCTTGATCTTGGTAGTCGACTCCACAGATCCACCACGCGTAGGTTGAGCATCTCGGATCATCCGTTCCTTCACTTTACTCTCCTTCACTATTTCTCTGAACAGGTGCAATCCTGTTGGCCACGTAACCATCGTCATATCTAGTTGGATACACCGAGTGATTTTCTCAACCTCACCCCGTCATTTTAATCATACGTATCGACCGGGTGGGTGTTGGGGGGTGCTGGGGGGAGTCGGTGGGTTACAGATGCAAATAGCACCAACTCTGACTGGGGCCTCAAGCGGCCACCATGGCTAAGCTTTTGGCTTTTCAGAAGCAAGAATCGGCTGCCTACTACATCTAACACCCATCTATAGTCTACAGCAATGTTAGTAGGACCTAGTGAGGTTGCGGACTCGCCCTTACATACGGTAGTTTGTTAGTGGTATCACTCATTTTTCCGGAACAGCTTTGATAACTCAGTGAGTCTGCTCTGCCAATTCGAGACTTGATGCCTCAGCAAAAGAGACTTGATGCTCATAAGCAAGTCGGCATGAAGTCTTAATTTGCCGCGTTAAATTCACTGTATGGATGAATTTTTCGCTAGGATAGGTGAGAATGAGGTGAATATCCCGTAAAAATGGTGCGAACTGGCAGCGAGAGAGGGTCCAGTTTACCCCGAAAATGAGGTGAAATTACCTCGAAAAATGGGTAAATTTACTTCGAAAATTTCACGAATTTGAAGGTCCACAGCGCAAGAAGTCTCGCCTTGTCCGCAACATGGGCGTAATCTTCACCGAGGTCTGCGGTGAGGCGCCCCCGTCTGCGGACCGCGGCGTAACTTCCCCCCCCCCGCCGTGAGGATACCCACTGTATCCTCCCACCAGCCAAAATTATGCTGGCCTCCGGAGAGTGGCCCGAAGTCACCTTTCAGGGCCGGCATCAGAATGCCGAATGAGGACTCTAGTGAGATGAGGCGGCTTTTATACCGGCTGTGCTCATGGTAAACACATCGAGACGTGATCAATCGTTTTATCATGTTTTCGCTGAGATGTTTTCACTTGTTTAGAAATTTCTGACATACCAGCCACGGCGGTATTTTCACTCTTTGCGCTGACTGATATCCAACCGCTCAGCAAGTTCACCCTTTGCGCGGATAAGATTTGATGACGGCGCTAAAGGTGAATTTGATGCCTAATGATAACAGAGTGTGATAAAGGCCGCTTTCCCCGAAGCATCAAGTCTCGAATTGGCAGAGTCTATAGTCTACAGCAATGTTAGTAGGACCTGGTGAGGTTGCGGACTCGTCCTAACATACGGTAGTTTGTTAGTGGTATCACTCATTTCTCCGGAACAGCTTTGATAACTCGGTGAGTCTGTGTGTTCACCGAAACGACTACATCTGTGGAAGCAATGAAAACAGGTGAAAATGTGAGAGCGGAAGCCAAAACTCGCCGACAAATTTTAGTTATTTCAAAAAAATGAGTGAGAACACTATCAGGCTACAGTATGTTTAGAAGAATCCGCAACCTCACCAGGTCCTACTTCCATCGCTGTAGACATACCTCAATTTGTTCTATTTGGATCAATATGGAGAACATTGTTTTTCGATTTTTTTTGCAATATAAACTTTCACTCATTCACCCTCGAACTTCGGAGAATCGAAAAAATTCTGCATGATCGAGCCGAGTTTAGTAGTTTTCGATGAAGGGTTAGCAGATGTATTAGGCAAATGATTGTCGCCTTCTGAAAATGAAAACTGCTCCCATGATGATAATTTTTAAAAACTTATAATGGCAATGCTTTTCAACGATGATTCGCTAACGAATTCTATGTGTTCGAGAGAAGTGTTTCCCTTCGCTCGAGAAAACAATAGAAAGTAACAAGATGCTCACATTACAATATTCCTCAATGAACCTGAAATGCTAGTACATGAATTTGAGAATAATAAATTTTCAAATAAAGTAATGAGAATCTCATGTACTACAGAGGTTCACGCGATAGAAATTGCAAATTCAATAGGATCGGAAAAGCAAGTTAACATGTGAGTGAGAAACCTCGGTGATAAACAATCGAATAAGTGCAAAACTATTTTTACGCAAGATGGGGTGGTGGCCATCATGTCTCAACACCCCTGAGGAGGCGGGAGAAACGGGGGAGGAGCGAGGCTCCTGATTGGACGCAATAGCCGGGGGCCGGGGCTAGCCCGTGGTGCGTCCAATCAGGAGCCTCGCTCCTCCCCCGTTTCTCCCGCCTCCTCAGGGGTGTTGACACACGATGGCCACCACCCCGCAAGATGCAATGCGGGGATCGAACCCGTAACCCCAGCATTCCTTTGTTGTTTAGTATTCCACAGTTTACAGAAGGTTTGGTGCCCTATATAGCAAGGCATGCTTAAAAAGGACACGAAAGACGCGTTTTTGAGCAAAAATAGGCCCTCTCTCGTTTACGCTGATTTTTGAGCGTGGAGGATTTTACCGCTAGAAGGATGATACCTATAAGTGCGATGAAGCGATCCGCTCACTTACCAGCACTTCTGTGACTTGATCGTTCCTGTAATCTGAGTCTTCGATTATCATTTCGAGGGGGCGGATCAAGGGCACCAGGCGTGTCTGGGGCACCAAACCACTTGTTTGCAGCCGTTATTTCGCCGCTCCTGGCTCGTTTTCTACCGTTCTTCCGACACTGGAAGCCTAGGACCCTTCTCGCCTATCATTTCACTGTGGAAAGTCAACGAGGATTATCATCGTGAATGCTGCCTTTAAATTATTCGTCATTCGAATATTCGAATTTCAAATATTCGTTCGTTGCAAATGAAAAATGAACGAATTTATCAGAAACTCGCTTGTTAGAAATAAAAAATGAACGAATTTATTCGAAATTCGCTCGTTCGGAATAAAAAATGAACGAATTTATTCGATATTCGTTCGTTCGAAATAAAAAATGAACGAATTTGTTCGAAATTCGTTCGTTCTGAAAAGAAAATGAACGAATTTATTCGAAATTCGTTCGTTCGAAATAAAAAATGAACGAATTTATTCGAAATTCGCTCGTTCGGAATAAAAAATGAACGAATTTATTCGAAATTCGCTCGTTCGGAACAAAAATGAACGAATTTATTGGAAATTCGTTCGTTCGAAATAGGAAATGAAAGAATTTATTCGATATTCGCTCGTTCGGAATAAAAAATGAACGAATTTATTGGAAATTCGTTCGCTCGAAATAAAAAATGAACGAATTTATTCGAAATTCGCTCGCTCGGAATAAAAAATGAACGAATTTATTCGAAATTCGCTCGTTCGGAATAAAAAATGAACGAATTTATTGGAAATTCGTTCGTTCGAAATAAAAAATGAACGAGTTTATTCGAAATTCGCTCGTTCGGAATTAAAATTAACGAATTTATTCGAAATTCGCTCGTTCGGAATAAAAATGAACGAATTTATTCGATATTCGTTCGTTCGAAATAAAAATGAACGAGTTTATTCGAAATTCGCTCGTTCGAATAAAAATGAACGAATTTATTCGAAATTCGTTCGTTCGGAATAAAAAATGAACGAATTTATTGGAAATTCGTTCGTTCGAAATAAAAAATGAACGAATTTATTCGAAATTCGTTCGTTCGGAATAAAAAATGAACGAATTTATTCGAAATTCGTTCGTTCGAAATAAAAAATGAACGAATATATTCGAAATTCGTTCGTTCGAAATAAGAAATGAACGAATTTATTCGAAATTCGTTCGTTCGAAATAAAAAATGAACGAATATATTCGAAATTCGTTCGTTCGGAATAAAGAATGAAGGAATTTATTCGAAATTCGTTCGTTCGAAATAAAAATGAACGAATTTATTCGAAATTCGTTCGTTCGGAATAAAAAATGAACGAATTTATTCGAAATTCGTTCGTTCGAAATAAAAAATGAACGAATATATTCGAAATTCGTTCGTTCGAAATAAGAAATGAACGAATTTATTCGATATTCGTTCGTTCGAAATAAAAAATGAACGAATTTATTCGAAATTCGTTCGTTCGAAATAAAAAATGAACGAATATATTCGAAATTCGTTCGTTCGAAATAAAAAATGAACGAATTTATTGGAAATTCGTTCGTTCGAAATAAAAAATGAACGAATTTATTCGAAATTCGTTCGTTCGAAATAAAAAATGAACGAATTTATTCGAAATTCGTTCGTTCGAAATAAGAAATGAACGAATTTATTCGAAATTCGTTCGTTCGAAAGAAAAAACGAACGAATTTATTGAAAATTCGTTCGTTCGGAATAAAAAATGAACGAATTTATTCGAAATTCGCTCGTTCGGAATAAAAAATGAACGAATTTATTGGAAATTCGTTCGTTCGAAATAAAAAATGAAAGAATTTATTCGAAATTCGCTCGTTCGGAATAAAAAATGAACGAATTTATTGAAAATTCGTTCGTTCGAAATAAAAAATGAACGAATTTATTCGAAATTCGCTCGTTCGGAATAAAAAATGAACGAATTTATTGAAAATTCGTTCGTTCGAAATAAAAATGAACGAATTTATTCGAAATTCGCTCGTTCGGAATAAAAAATGAACGAATTTATTCGAAATTCGCTCGTTCGGAATAAAAAATGAACGAATTTATTGGAAATTCGTTCGTTCGAAATAAAAAATGAACGAATATATTCGAAATTCGCTCGTTCGGAATAAAAATGAACGGAATTTATTCGAAATTCGCTCGTTCGGAATAAAAAATGAACGAATTTATTGGAAATTCGTTCGTTCGAAAAAAAAAATTAACGAATTTATTCGAAATTCGCTCGTTCGAAATAAAAAATGAACGAATTTATTGGAAATTCGTTCGTTCGAAATAAAAAAAGAACCGAATTATTCGAAATTCGCTCCTTCGGAATAAAAAAAGAACGAATTTATTGGAAATTCGTTCGTTCGAAATAAAAAATGAACGAATATATTCGAAATTCGTTCGTTCGGAATAAAAAATGAACGAATTTATTCGAAATTCGCTCGTTCGGAATAAAAAATGAACGAATTTATTGGAAATTCGTTCGTTCGAAATAAAAAATGAACGAATATATTAGAAATTCGCTCGTTCGGAATAAAAAATGAACGAATTTATTCGAAATTCGCTCGTTCGAATAAAAAATGCAGGAATTAATTGGATATGCGTCCGTTCGGAATAAAAAATAAAGGAATTTATTGGATATTCGTTCGTTCGAAATAAAAAATGAACGAATTTATTCGAAATTCGCTCGTTCGAAATAAGAAATGAACGAATTTATTCGAAATTCGTTCGTTCGAAATAAAAGATGAACGAATTTATTCGAAATTCGTTCGTTCGAAATAAAAAATGAACGAATTTATTCGAAATTCGCTCGTTCGGAATAAAAATTGAACGAATTTATTGGAAATTCGTTCGTTCGAAATAAAAAATGAACGAATTTATTCGAAATTCGTTCGTTCAAAATAAAAGATGAACGAATTTATTCGAAATTCGCTCGTTCGGAATAAAAAATGAACGAATTTATTGGAAATTCGTTCGTTCGAAATAAAAAATGAAAGAATTTATTCGAAATTCGCTCGTTCGGAATAAAAAATGAACGAATTTATTGAAAATTCGTTCGTTCGAAATAAAAAATGAACGAATTTATTCGAAATTCGCTCGTTCGGAATAAAAAATGAACGAATTTATTGAAAATTCGTTCGTTCGAAATAAAAATGAACGAATTTATTCGAAATTCGCTCGTTCGGAATAAAAAATGAACGAATTTATTCGAAATTCGCTCGTTCGGAATAAAAAATGAACGAATTTATTGAAAATTCGTTCGTTCGAAATAAAAAATGAACGAATTTATTCGAAATTCGCTCGTTCGGAATAAAAAATGAACGAATTTATTCGAAATTCGCTCGTTCGGAATAAAAAATGAACGAATTTATTGGAAATTCGTTCGTTCGAAAAAATTAACGAATTTATTCGAAATTCGCTCGTTCGAAATAAAAATGAACGAATTTATTGGAAATTCGTTCGTTCGAAATAAAAATGAAAAATGAACGAATTTTTTTTCGAAATTCGCTCGTTCGAATAAAAAATGAACGAATTTATTGGAAATTCGTTCGTTCGAAATAAAATGAACGAATATATCTGAAATTCGTTCGTTCGGAATAAAAATGAACGAATTTATTCGAAATTCGCTCGTTCGGAATAAAAAATGAACGAATTTATTGGAAATTCGTTCGTTCGAAATAAAAATGAACGAATATATTAGAAATTCGCTCGTCTGAATAAAAAATGAACGAATTTATTCGAAATTCGCTCGTTCGAATAAAAAATGAACGAATTTATTGGAAATTCACTCGTTCGGAATAAAAAATGAACGAATTTATTGGAAATTCGTTCGTTCGAAATAAAAAATGAACGAATTTATTCGAAATTCGCTCGTTCGAAATAAGAAATGAACGAATTTATTCGAAATTCGTTCGTTCGAAATAAAAGATGAACGAATTTATTCGAAATTCGTTCGTTCGAAATAAAAAATGAACGAATTTATTCGAAATTCGCTCGTTCGGAATAAAAAATGAACGAATTTATTGGAAATTCGTTCGTTCGAAATAAAAAATGAACGAATTTATTCGAAATTCGTTCGTTCAAAATAAAAGATGAACGAATTTATTCGAAATTCGCTCGTTCGGAATAAAAAATGAACGAATTTATTCGAAATTCGCTCGTTCGGAATAAAAAATGAACAAATTTATTGGAAATTCGTTCGTTCGAAATAAAAAATGAACAAATTTATTGGAAATTCGTTCGTTCGAAATAAAAAATGAACGAATATATTCGAAATTCGTTCGTTCAAAATAAAAGATGAACGAATTTATTCGAAATTCGTTCGTTCGAAATAAAAAATGAACGAATTTATTCGAAATTCGCTCGTTCGGAATAAAAAATGAACGAATTTATTCGAAATTCGCTCGTTCGGAATAAAAAATGAACGAATTTATTGGAAATTCGTTCGTTCGAAATAAGAAATGAACGAGTTTATTCGAAATTCGTTCGTTCGAAATAAGAAATGAACGAGTTTATTCGAAATTCGTTCGTTCGAAATAAGAAATGAACGAGTTTATTCGAAATTCGTTCGTTCGAAATAAGAAATGAACGAATTTATTCGAAATTCGCTCGTTCGGAATAAAAAATGAACGAATTTATTGGAAATTCGTTCGTTCGAAATAAAAAATGAACGAATATATTCGAAATTCGTTCGTTCAAAATAAAAGATGAACGAATTTATTCGAAATTCGTTCGTTCGAAATAAAAAATGAACGAATTTATTCGAAATTCGCTCGTTCGGAATAAAAAATGAAGGAATTTATTCGAAATTCGCTCGTTCGGAATAAAAAATGAACGAATTTATTCGAAATTCGCTCGTTCGAAATAAGAAATGAACGAATTTATTCGAAATTCTATCAAAAAAGGGTCTTCCAAGCAAAAGAGGTTTGGTTGGCGTCAGAAACGTTCCAACAAAAAGGGAACAATAGGTAAGTTGAATGAGGAGAGTCTACAAAAAGTGAACAATAGTTTCTGAGACTGATTTTCCTGCCCGATACTTCTTAATAGCAAAAACAAACCGTTGCGGTGTTTTACACGGAAGCACTCTGTGGTTCCAAAACTCGTCTTGACTACACGAAAACCGTTAAAAAGTATGTGCATGTAAACCTAATACTTACCATCAGAATAGAAGATGATGCCAAAAACACAGACGGACGGTTAGCTCCAGCTGCTACGAGAAGCGAAACCAAAGTGCAACATCTAATGAGAATATTTTTTTAAAATAATCTCGTCAACGAATAGAAGTCCATTCTTGGAAACCATTGAACTCTTCCTTGTGAAGTACCACAACGGTTTGTTTCTGCTGTTAAGAAGTATCGGGCAGGAAAATCAGTCTCAGAAACTATTGTTCACTTTTGTAGACTCTCCTCATTCAACTTACCTATTGTTCCCTTTTGTTGGAACGTTTCTGACGCCAACCAAACCTCTTTGCTTGGAAGACCCCTTTTTGATAGAATTGTTCACTTTTTATTGATATTACGAAGTAATATCCTGAAAAATCTTCAATAATTTTCGAATAGCATGGATTGCTATAATAATCAGTAAGCAACAAACTTGTTGCGCACGCTAAAAATGAAGCGCTACTCACTTTCCACGACGTCCTGATGATGTCAGAAAATGCCCTATGCACTTGGCACCACCTTGGCACGACGTCCTGATGACGTCACCAGATGCTTTATGCGCTTGGCACGACGTTCTGATGACGTCATCAGATGCCCTGTGTACTTTACGTGAAATTCTGATGACGTCATCAGATGCCCTATGTACTTTACATGACACCCTGATGACGTCATCAGATGCCCTATGTACTTTGCATGACACCCTGATGACGTCATCAGATGCCTATGTACTTTACATGACACCCTGATGACGTCATTAGATGCCCTATGTACTTTACATGACACCCTGATGACGTCATCAGATGCCCTATGTACTTACATGACACCCTGATGACGTCATCAGATGCCCTATGTACTTTACATGACACCCTGATGACGTCATCAGATGCCCTATGTACTTTACATGACATCCTGATGACGTCATCAGATGCCCTATGTACTTTACATGACACCCTGATGACGTCATCAGATGCCCTATGTACTTTACATGACACCCTGATGACGTCATCAGATGCCCTATGTACTTTACATGACACCCTGATGACGTCATCAGATGCCCTATGTACTTTACATGACACCCTGATGACGTCATCAGATGCCCTATGTACTTTACATGACACCCTGATGACGTCATCAGATGCCTTATGTACTTTACATGACACCCTGATGACGTCATCAGATGCCCTATGTACTTTACATGACACCCTGATGACGTCATCAGATGCCCTATGTACTTTACATGACACCCTGATGACGTCATCAGATGCCCTATGTACTTTACATGACACCTGATGACGTCATCAGATGCCTCTGTACTTTACCTGACACCCTGATGCCGTCATCAGATGCCTTATGTACTTTACATGACATCCTGATGACGTCATCAGATGCCCTATGTACTTTACATGACACCCTGATGACGTCATCAGATGCCCTATGTACTTTACATGACACCTGATGACGTCATCAGATGCCCTATGTACTTTACATGACACCCTGATGACGTCATCAGATGCCCTATGTACTTTACATGACACCCTGATGACGTCATCAGATGCCCTATGTACTTTACATGACACCCTGATGACGTAATCAGATGCCCTATGTACTTTACATGACACCCTGATGACGTCATCAGATGCCCTATGTACTTTACATGACATCCTGATGACGTCATCAGATGCCCTATGTACTTTACATGACATCCTGATGACGTCATCAGATGCCCTATGTACTTTACATGACACCCTGATGACGTCATCAGATGCCCTATGTACTTTACATGACACCCTGATGACGTCATCAGATGCCCTATGTACTTTACATGACACCCTGATGACGTCATCAGATGCCCTATGTACTTTACATGACACCCTGATGACGTCATCAGATGCCCTATGTACTTTACATGACACCCTGATGACGTCATCAGATGCCCTATGTACTTTACATGACACCCTGATGACGTAATCAGATGCCCTATGTACTTTACATGACACCCTGATGACGTCATCAGATGCCTTATGTTTTTTACATGACACCCTGATGACGTCATCAGATGCCCTATGTACTTTACATGACACCCTGATGACGTCATCAGATGCCCTATGTATTTTACATGACACCCTGATGACGTCATCAGATGCCCTATGTACTTTACATGACACCCTGATGACGTCATCAGATGCCCTATGTACTTTACATGACACCCTGATGACGTCATCAGATGCCCTATGTACTTTACATGACACCCTGATGACGTCATCAGATGCCCTATGTACTTTACATGACACCCTGATGACGTCAGCAGATGCCCTATGTACTTTACATGACATCCTGATGACGTCATCAGATGCCCTATGTACTTTACATGACACCCTGATGACGTCATCAGATGCCCTATGTACTTTACATGACATCCTGATGACGTCATCAGATGCCCTATGTACTTTACATGACACCCTGATGACGTCATCAGATGCCCTATGTACTTTACATGACACCCTGATGACGTCATCAGATGCCCTATGTACTTTACATGACACCCTGATGACGTCATCAGATGCCCTATGTACTTTACATGACACCCTGATGACGTCATCAGATGCCCTATGTACTTTACATGACACCCTGATGACGTCATCAGATGCCCTATGTACTTTACATGACACCCTGATGACGTCATCAGATGCCCTATGTACTTTACATGACACCCTGATGACGTCATCAGATGCCCTATGTACTTTACATGACACCCTGATGACGTCATCAGATGCCCTATGTACTTTATATGACACCCTGATGACGTCATCAGATGCCCTATGTACTTTACATGACACCCTGATGACGTCATCAGATGCCTTATGTACTTTACATGACACCCTGATGACGTCATCAGATGCCTTATGTACTTTACATGACATCCTGATGACGTCATCAGATGCCCTATGTACTTTACATGACACCCTGATGACGTCATCAGATGCCCTATGTACTTTACATGACACCCTGATGACGTCATCAGATGCCCTATGTACTTTGCATGACACCGTGATGGCGTCATCAGATGCCCTATGTACTTTAGATGACACCCTGATGACGCCATCAGATGCCCTATGTACTTTACATGACATCCTGATGACGTCATCAGATGCCCTGTACTTTGCATGACACCGTGATGGCGTCATCAGATGCCTTATGAACTTTAGATGACACCCTGATGACGCCATCAGATGCCCTATGTACTTTACATGACACCCTGATGACGTCATCAGATGCCCTATGTACTTTACATGACACCCTGATGACGTCATCAGATGCCCTATGTACTTTACATGACACCCTGATGACGTCATCAGATGCCCCATGTACTTTACATGATTACCTTCGATGACGTCATCAGATGCCCTATGTACTTTACATGACACCCTGATGACGTCATCAGATGCCCTATGTACTTTACATGACATCCTGATGACGTCATCCAGATGCCCTATGTACTGATAGCCTGCGACCACTGGCAGTGGCTAGTGGCAGGAACGAGGAACGAGGGACGAGGAACGAGGGACGAGGAACGAGGACGAGGGACGAGGAACAGGACACGAGGGACGCGTTACAAGAAAAACGCGAATTTTAGCTAAGCTTCCGCCGATCTTAACTTTGTTAATTTTCAATCGATTTGGCTCAAATTTTGTCAGCGGGTGTCTTCTATACTCTCTCACTTATATCCAGAAGGAAATCTCTAGAAAATTTGTTTTACAGGTTTTATTAACTACTTTACCAAAATCTAAGTGATCACAAGTGCCAAAGGCAAACCAATTAGTCCTCTGTGCGCTTCGCGGCTGGAGCGATTCGTTCGTTCGAAATAAAAAAATGAACGAATTTATTGGAAATTCGCTCGTTCGAATAAAATGAACGAATTTATTCGAAATTCGCCTGTTCGAATAAAATGAACGAATTTATTCGAAATTCGCTCGTTCGAAATAAGAAATGAACGAATTTATTCGAAATTCGTTCGTTCGAAATAAAAAATGAACGAATTTATTCGAAATTCGCTCGTTCGGAATAAAAAATGAACGAATTTATTGGAAATTCGTTCGTTCGAAATAAAAAATGAACGAATATATTCGAAATTCGTTCGTTCAAAATAAAAGATGAACGAATTTATTCGAAATTCATTCGTTCGAAATAAAAAATGAACGAATTTATTCGAAATTCGCTCGTTCGGAATAAAAAATGAACGAATTTATTCGAAATTCGCTCGTTCGGAATAAAAAATGAACGAATTTATTCGAAATTCGCTCGTTCGGAATAAAAAATGAACGAATTTATTCGAAATTCGCTCGTTCGAAATAAGAAATGAACGAATTTATTCGAAATTCGCTCGTTCGAAATAAGAAATGAACGAATTTATTCGAAATTCGCTCGTTCGGAATAAAAAATGAACGAATTTATTGGAAATTCGTTCGTTCGAAATAAAAAATGAACGAATATATTCGAAATTCGTTCGTTCAAAATAAAAGATGAACGAATTTATTGGAAATTCGTTCGTTCGAAATAAAAAATGAACGAATTTATTCGAAATTCGCTCGTTCGGAATAAAAAATGAACGAATTTATTCGAAATTCGCTCGTTCGGAATAAAAAATGAACGAATTTATTCGAAATTCGCTCGTTCGAAATAAGAAATGAACGAATTTATTCGAAATTCGTTCGTTCGAAATAAAAAATGAACGAATTTATTCGAAATTCGCTCGTTCGGAATAAAATGAACGAATTTATTCGAAATTCGCTCGTTCGGAATAAAAAATGAACGAATTTATTGGAAATTCGTTCGTTCGAAATAAAAATGAACGAATTTATTCGAAATTCGCCCGTTCGGAATAAAAAATGAACGAATTTATTGGAAATTCGTTCGTTCGAAATAGGAAATGAAAGAATTTATTCGAAATTTGCTCGTTCGGAATAAAAAATGAACGAATTTATTGAAAACTCGTTCGTTCGAAATAAAAAATGAACGAATTTATTCGAAATTCGCTCGTTCGGAATAAAAAATGAACGAATTTATTCGAAATTTGCTCGTTCGGAATAAAAAATGAACGAATTTATTGAAAATTCGTTCGTTCGAAATAGGAAATGAAAGAATTTATTCAAAATTTGCTCGTTCGGAATAAAAAATGAACGAATTTATTCGAAATTCGCTCGTTCGGAATAAAAAATGAACGAATTTATTCGAAATTCGCTCGTTCGGAATAAAAAATGAACGAATTTATTCGAAATTCGCTCGTTCGGAATAACAAATGAACGAATTTATTGGAAATTCGTTCGTTCGAAATAGAAAATCAACGAATTTATTCGAAATTCGTTCGTTCGAAATAAAAAATGAACGAATATATTAGAAATTCGCTCGTTCGGAATAAAAAATGAACGAATTTATTGAAAATTCGTTCGTTCGAAATAAAAAATGAACGAATTTATTCGAAATTCGCTCGTTCGGAATAAAAAATGAACGAATTTATTGAAAATTCGTTCGTTCGAAATAAAAAATGAACGAATTTATTCGAAATTCGTTCGTTCGAAATAGGAAATGAAAGAATTTATTCGATATTCGTTCGTTCGGTCTCTTTTTAAAAAGTCCTCACTCCAATATGCAACTGCTGGGCCTGAAGTTAAAAGTGCTCCTTTTCTGGTAATACGGGTCTCGGCATGCAAATGTTCGATTGGCGAACACCTAGCGCATCCGGTGGCGATCCAAAGAGCAGCGTTTTGCACCTGCTGCAATTTGGTCCAGGAAGAGTCTGATACCATGTACTGCCAAAACGGAGCAGGGGACTCCAAGCCGGGTTGCAATTAAGGCTACTACATTCAAACGAAGAAGTCACGAGTGGAATTCGCACTGCAAAAAGACGGGACAACTCCTAATTTTGTTTTAGACAACCCTATGTTCTCGGTTTCATATATGATGTTCTCCGCTCGTCCCACCACAAGGACATATCCCTGCCATAGTCTGCACTGGAGAGGCCATCCTAGTGGCTAGTCCATCATCAGCGCCACGCTCTGTGATGGTTTATTAGCTCGTGATGATAATGAAATTGTCAGCTAGGTAGGGTTTTGCGAATTGCGACAGTCATGCGATTAGCAACGAGTCTTTGCAGAGGATCTTCAGGTGTGTGTGCAGAGCGAGATAGACGCTATATACAGCGTTTATTGTGGGGCGGAAATTTCGGCCTATTCGTCGTCTTTCTTCATTGAAGCAGGGATGGTCAGTGGTGGCGATTTGATATCAGTGGGCAAGGCCATTCAATTGGAATTCTATCACAAAACACCCAACAATGGCTTCAAAACAAAATGATCTATAAGCAGATGAGAAATGAGAATCATTCTTGGTCGGCTATGGAGTGATTCATGAACCTGCTCATCTTTTGTGATGCGATAAACATTTGTTAAGACGCCTCTTTGCTACCCCTAACCTTTCCGGCTCCAATGGAAGCGAAGAGACCGAAATGTCAGCCCCTCGCTCCGGCTACACTGCTCACATCTAATGATAATCTATTCCAAGCCTTCTAGGATGTCGAACCTAGCCGAAAAATGTAGAATTTACTGAGTTAATCTGCTCTTTGCCAGGAAAAATTTTTTTTATATTTCTGTCGCTGCTCGCACTGTATGAAGTATTGACTTCGCACAACTCGCCGTGACTCATTATCGCACCCTGATTCACGCTTTTGAACTTCACGCAGAAATCTAAAAATTAGTTAATTCACCTGTTTGGCTCTGTGGAGCATCTAGAATCCCAATTTACTGCGAACGCTGCTTTTGAAAGTCAACTTCGCAACATGGGAGACTTGCTCATTTCCCAGATGACAATTAATTGCCCAGCGAACACAATCTGTGAAGCTTCAAGCAACACACCCTTGATTCCATGAAGTGTTGAATCTCCTTCGAAAACAGAAATGCTTTGCATGCTACCACATATTCAGCCTATAAATAATTACAGTTAGTAGGAGCAATGAAGGTCTTTTTTTTGGATAATAAGACATCCCGTAATTGCCACTAGATGCGCTCTGCACACAACACTAGTTTAATGGTAAGCCGCTCGTTACCAGCAGCACACTCGAGTCACAATGACGGGGTGAGTGTTGAAAAGACAGACTTATGAACCGAGATATTTTCACCTCCCAACACACTCACCTTTTCAATTTCATGTTCATTTCGGTACACAGCACGTTCGCTGTACGTGAGATCTTTCCACATACCAGTGATGACTTTGCTGATCGCCGAAATTTTCATAGATGGAGTTTTACGCCGTGCCTTAAAACATACCCAATATTTATTACGTACGCACAGCTTACTACATATAGAATTTCTTGTACTTTACACCCTGTGATTGCAGCCGCGAATGAACTTCGTTCATAGCTGTGAGCATCAAACGACGCTGAGGGATTTGCATCGTTGGCCATTTGTTATTGATTCCATGCCAGAATTACAACTGTTGGGGGCTTCGTAGCAGCAGCGACTGTCAATATTATTATCGACATTATCATTAATCGCTCGCCGCATGCGCCAACAAAAGAGCATAGTGCGCTAGCGCATTAGCGACATGCCACTCGTACCTAGCAATGTACGAAGCTTGAGTTCAACTCTATGGGCCAAAACCCTTCTTCTTTCTCCGAGTGTTGAAAGCAGAATTTAAGATGAGTACCGTTAGGAAGTTCTTCACGCAGTTTGGCGGGCTTGATTTAATTCCAAATTGCAACCTGAATAAAAAACATTTCTTGGCCAGCGTGCAACGCCCACTTCTTGCACGTTCAAAAACAACGGCGACATCTCGGGTGTTTAGCTCCAATATTTATGGCCGACGCGGTACTGTTCGTCCTATCGGAGTTTTCTGTCTAAGACAGGGTCTACGCGCCACATACATGGACACACAGAGTGGCTGGGCCCTCTGTCCGCTATGGGCCCCAGTCCAATGCAGAGCATCAGCAAACTATTGCCGTTCTTTTTAACGCTCCATAACAAAGCCGGACCCCTTTATGTTGAATAGCCATTATTTCATCCCACGTTTAGCAGATTCGCTGACCAGCAGTTTTGAAGTTATGTCTGCTTACGCACATGTTAGGCCCAAATCGATCGCGTACAAAAGCTGCTACCCCCCTTCATCCACCCAACTATGTTTTTTTTCCCTTCGCTTTGCAGAGGTCCTTCTTCTTCTTATCGGCCACAACGAGCATCTTCTCATAGGCGCAGGAAGGCGGCCACATCGCACGGTTTCTTCCACATATCCAGAGCTGTCAGTGAAGTTGGTCGAGCTGGGCATGAAAATAAATGTAATGAATCATGCCCTGTGCCATGGCAGTCAGGACATACGTCGGGGACCGATGGATCGATCCTATGGACATAGGCCTTCAGGACTGGGGAATGTCCACAGCGAAGACCTGCCAAAATTACTCGGGAGCGTCTTGGTAGATCCATCTCACTATTATCGACCTTGGGCGGTACACCATCGAGTATAGAATTGGGAGGGGCACAGGAGAGCTATTCATTGACGAATCTGGTGTGCTCCATCTGCAGGAGCCTCTTCCGGTTGAGCTCTGAGGTCGCCCAACGTTGACGGTCATTTACAGAGACAGCAGCATACAACGGTGCACGGATGTTGCGGGAATGAGGGGGGTTGGATGATAGCAAGTGATAGTTGAAGTGAGCGACATTCCTGTCTATGCCAATATGGAACTGATGTGTCTGCAAATGGCAATGCTGCTTTGCAGGAAGTAGTGCACATTCTTGATGTAGGTGGGATACAGGAGTGGACTTGGAGCATCCAGTGATGACACGTAGGACAGCGTTTTGTGTTCGCTGAAGTTTGTTCCAGGACGTTTCCGTCAAGTGCCTTGACCAGACCGGGGCTCCATATTCCAGTACGGGCTGTATCATCGCCTTGTACGTAACGCGCAAGACTTCCTTTGAGCTACCCCATGTAGTGCCAGCTAGAGCGCGGAATATGTTGTTACGCGCATTGGCCGCAGCAGCTCGAATGCGTGAGTTTTCATGGAATCGCAATGAAGGGTCCAGGAATACACCGAGTAGACGAGGGTGTTTGGATAGGGGCAGCAGATTTCCTTCCCAGAAAACCTGGGGATGCAGTTTGTGTTGAGCCGTGGCAGTAGTGCACAGAGTAACGCTGGACTTCGTAGGCGAGACCTTTAACTGTTTTGATTCCAAGAATACGGCCAGACTGCTGAGGTATTTGTTCATCTCCGCAGAGGCGCGGTCAATAACAGGGTCAGTGCACACAATAGTGATGTCATCCGCATACAGACATAAGTGGATGTTAGGCGATGGCTTCGGAATATCGGACAGATACAGAGAGAATAGGCTTGGTGACAATACTCCACCTTGGGGAACGCCTTCCTTCAAGGGAACAGACTTCGACAAGTGTCCGTCGAACTTCACACGTATAGAGCGGTTTTTGACAAAGTTGTCGGTCCATCGTTTACACCAGTCGGGCATATCACAGTCCAGAATCGACTTCGACAGCAAGGAAGTGCTGACGTTGTCAAAAGCGGATGTCAGATCAACTGCGACGACCAGGCTTCTGACCAGCAGGAGCTTTGCTATTGAAACCGGCAATTATGTGTTCCGTAATCGATGTGAGTGCGGTAATAGTGGAGTGAGCCTTCTTGAAGCCATGTTGATGCACATTATGTAGTAGTGCAGTTTGGAGATGCGGACAGATGATCTTCTCCGCTAACTTAGCAATGGGGGACAGTAGGGAAATAGGTCGATGTGAGGTTGCCTTGTCCTCAGGCTTTCCTGGCTTCGGGATCGGTAGGACGATGGCTTGCTTCCACCTTGCGGGAATCACACCAGTACTGAACGAAGAGTAGATAAGATCGCTTAGTAACTCGTTGAATTGGTTTGGCAGATGCTTCAGATAGATAGCTGAGATGCCGTCGGGTCCCTCAGCCCTGGAGTTCTTCAAGGAATTGATGAGGGCTGACATAGTAGAGGGAGTTATTGCAGGTGTATCGTGACGACTGAGTTTCCTTATGGACCGGAGAGTTCTTCTATGAGAACGATCACGGCGCGACGTCGCCGAGGCAAAGAGTTTCCCAAGCCGACAGGCAGTACCATATCCAGACTCGAATCTACCAGAAGGGAACTCCAGCATGTTTCGCTCCGTTGACATTCTCTTTCCTGAAAGCTTCTTGAGAACGCTCCATGTTTTCTTGGCGTCAGTCTTGAAGTTAATGGATTCAGTAAACTCCTGCCATCGCTTTTGCTTGTGATTGTTGAGCAAGTTGGTGATCTCGTCAGACAGTTGCTGAATGCTCAAGTCAGCGGGGTTGGCTCGACGCTTCTCATCTCGTAGTTCGATCAGCTCCAGAACTTCCTTCGGAACGTTAGGGTGAAACGTTCTCACCCGTCCTGTAGGAATGGCTGTTCTAGAGGCATTGCATATGGCATCAACGACGAACTTCTCTTTTCTCGTGTACAGAGCCGGTGAGCGGATAGTTGGCTACCCGACCGAGTAACACCTCCTTAAGCAGGACCCAATTAGCCTTACGATAATTAGTATACAATTTGCTACGTGAGCCTGAGAAGGGTGCAAGATGACTATTAAGAGACAAATCCAGAGAAGCACATATTGGTACATGATCGCTGGCCATGACAACAGCAGTGTACCAGTTACAACATACAGCCAGAGAGGAGGAGACGAAAGTAACATCTGGCGAAGAGGGCCTGCCCAAGTTGGGGAGACGAGTAGGGGCATCCTCATTGATAGCAACAAGATCACAATCATCCGCAAACTGCTCAAGTAGTTCGCCTCTATCATCGAGACCTAGAGAGGAGAACCAGGACGATGAGTGTGCATTATAATCACCAGCCATAATAACTGAGGACGATGGGAGGGAAGAGTGTACAGTAAGCAAAAATGGTGTAGGATCAAAAGAATTGGGACAAGAGGTGGTTGGGGGAATATAAACATTAACAACATCTAATGGGCAACTTTGCAATACAATATGGACACCGATACACTCAACAACATTATCAGCGGGGAGCGCAATGAGGTATGAGGGAATAGAAGATTTTACAAAAGTAGAGACGGCACCACCATGGGAAGTACGGGGGAGGTGGTAAGACGTGTAACCGGGGAAGCGGGGAAGGGAAGAGGAAGCTCTAAGTTTTGTCTCCTGCTGGAGGATGACATCAGGATGATAGCGTTCAATGTACAATGTCAGTTCAACAAGTTTGGCACGCAGGCCATTAATGTTAAGTTGAAAAATGTCCAAACTATGATGAGGAGCACTAGGGGAGAATTAGAGCAAGATATACAACAAAAAGCATCAGTGTAGTCACTATAGCTAGCTAACCCCGAACATTTGAGGTGTACCCAGCCAAGGCAACCACCGCACTGAACGCTAGCGTGTTGAGCCGATAATCCACAGTGACAACAGGGATATCGCGGAGTCTTTGCGCGGCCCTGGGTTCCTCTCAATGCCAGCTCGTAGTAGTAGAATACGTGAAGGAGTGCGGCAGCCAGCCATTCGCACTCCCACACAGAAAAACTCCTCGTGGAGTTGTAGATGCCCGTTTGATGAGTCTCCTTGATCTTGGTAGTCGACTCCACAGATCCACCACGCGTAGGTTGAGCATCTCGGATCCTGCAGAGGTCCTGACAATGTACCGATCCTAACTCCTTAAAAACCGAATTAATTTCATTCCTAAATAGAGTATAAATGCAGATTGCGCATGAGTCGACGATTCTATCTCGACTACAAGTGATGCCTGTAGCAGGTTTCGAGAATCCTGCGTTTTTAAGCCGGCACTTGCGACATTTCTCTACAGCTTGAATACCCCGATTCCACATTCACTGAGCTCACAAGGGAAGTATAAAAAGCGTAGGTCGGATCTGCCAAAACGACTAGTATGGTTAGCATCTCTTTCGGCTCAATAGTGAAAATGCGCAGTATCCCGCCCCGAGCCGCAGGTTCAAAAAAGTTATGAGCATTTTTTAAGCCTCGCGAAAAGGCAAGGGTACAGCCCATCAGTCATTTTTTTTGGAGTTTCAGAAAAAATTCTCGGATTTAGCTCAAAAGTTGTATGTAGGGGTAATCTAGGATGGTGAACATGAATCTGGAGTCCATTTGTCGAAATGCGGTAGGTAACATGTCACTTAGGGGTCAAATCCCACCTTAGTATTTTGAAAATCGACAAACGGACGTTAAATTCGTATTCTCCACCCCGAATAACTCCCGTATACAAATTTTGAGTAAAATCCGAGATTTTGACCAAACTACCGTACACCCACCGTAATCTGCAAAAAACCGATAAACGGACTCCAGATTCGTGTTAGGCACTCCAAATAACCCTCAGCAAATGATTTTGAGACATATCTATCGTAGAAATCCGGAAATCTTGAAAGTGGCGTTTTTCCCTCGAAATTTTCTCGGGTTGGGAAGCTTCAAATTTCTCGGGTTGGGGAGCTTCAAACGAAATGAGCCGAAAACTTTGGAAAATCGACTAATAAACTACAGATTCGTGATGAGCGCCCCAAAAAAAACCCTGGGAAAATTTTAAGTCAAATCTGGAACATTTTTCTAAAACGCTTCCAGAGGTTTGCTCAGGGGGGCAGTTTTGGGCGCTGAACACATTTATGAGGTCCGTTTCCGGATTGTCCGAAAACTAACGTGCCCTGCAAAAAGCACAAAAAATGAGCTTTTTAAGCTTGTAACTTCTCTGAACCTGCAGGTCGGGGCGGGATACTGCGCAGTTTTACTATTGAGCCACAAGAGATACTAACGACACAGGTCATTTGGCAGATCCGACGTAGGCTTTGTATACTTCCTTTGTTAGAGCACCTTTTGTCGCATTTTTACCCGACTGCCGATTACTGGCGTTGTCATGGCGTTCAGTCAATCGAATGGGATGCTTACTCCACCCTATGTGGTTTATGACGGCCAGGGCGATCGAAAAATCAGAGCACGCGAAAATTCAGAGCAACTCTCTTGGCTGCTACCTCAAGGTAAGGTGTGTTATCATAAAATCTATTCGCTTAATCATGCAGATATGATCACATGCAGATGTCTCGCCCAACATCTACCCGACGTCAGATTTTTGACGTCTCGTGAAGGTCTTGTCTACAAAGCTGCCCCGAGGACTAGACTGACAACTCTAGTTCTAGCCCGGATTTCAGCTAGCAGCCCAGTTCTTCTCAAGATTTTTGGCTAGTTATGCTCGACGAACCCCCCCCCCCATCCCTTATGCGGGAGGCAGCACAATTGTCGCGGTCGTTGAAACTTCACGTACGAAAAACTGCACAGACCCACATACTTATCCAGCCGTGTATCAGAGAATCTAGAAGCACCTCATCGGAATTCACCACTCAGAAAGTTCAGATTCAACGAATCGTCAGAACAGATTTCACCCGCGACTGCACCGCACCGAATGTTTGGCTAACTTCAGGAATGTCGGCGTATAGCATACCTCTGCAAAAACGTTACGATAATAACGCATGAAGGCAGAGAGCGGTCGCCCTGGTGGTTGTGTGGCCGCTGCAAAGAAGTCCAGTTGCTGCTCCTTGATTAGCACGAATTTGAACTTCATTTGAACAGTTGCGCAACATTATAACTCTAACATACGTGTGGTTTTTGTTGCTTCGGTTCAAGCTTCTTTGGACGCAACTCGTGTTGACCATCTGATTCTCTTCGATGAGTACATGGATCCATTTCCTCTTTCTTCATGCAAGACGCAGCGCTAATATCACGTTCCGATTTCAACTTGTTTTCCATAAAGCGACGAATTTTCGTCCGTTCATAATTCACACGACTTCGCTCCTTTTTTGCTTCATGTGTTTCTCTTGCTCTTTTTCTTCGTTGTCGTTCAGCCTCCAACTCTCTTTTGTGTACTTCATGCAGCATCACATCTAATTCTTCCTCTTCAGCATTCTTTCGCGCTTCCAACAGGATTTCATTCTTCTTGGCTTTTTCTGTGGCACGACGCGCTGTATCTCTTCGACGTCCTGCCTGTAGTCGCCTCTTCTCTTTGTTCTGGAGTTTCCAGTGCTCTTCTTTTACGCTTTCTCTCTAATTCCAGGAGCCTTTTTCTCTCCATTTCCGATGCGACTTGTAATGCTTCCTCCTCCAGCTTCGCTTGTGCTATTCGTACTGCTTCCTCCTCCAGCTTCGCTACGTTTTGCAGTATTTCCAACACACTTCTTGCCACAGAATCATTCGAATGCTTTCCTCGTTCTTCAGATGAGCGTTCTGCGTTAGCCTTTCTCCGCTCTGTCAGTCTCCTTTCTCTCTCCTTATCATTTTCGTGAGCACGACGTGTGTCTCTTTCGCGATAAGTTTCAAGTCGCATTTGCCTTTGCTCACTCTTTTCCCTAGCTCTCTTCCTTCGTTGCCTGGCAGCTGCCAAATCTTTTTGTCTCCGTTTCTTGAGTTCGACTTCTTCTACGAGCTTCAAAACTCCGGCTATATTAATACTAGTATCAGATTGATGCAGACCCCGGTGTTTCTCTTCCTCGGACACATCGAATGTCTCTGTACAAAGAAGGCGTTTATCTTCACTTGCCGATTCTGCGTCCACGAAGACGACATCTTCGGATGAAGAAGGTGAGGTTGAGCACGTCTTCACAGAACATGCTGGGGACATACGGACGACAGCTATCCTAAACGCTGAAAATTTTAATAAGCGTGAACTTGAAAAAATAAAGCCACCAAAAGCGTTCGAAAATCACAAAAATAAATGCGAATCAGCCAAAAAATAGGTAACAAGTACTTGAGGACGCCGAAACTAAGGCCTCTTTCAGGGTTTGATCGTCGGGCGACGCGATGGGATGATAACCATGAGCATCGATCGAGATCACGTCGCACGTCGATCCGTATTCAAAACATGCCATCGCGTCGCGCAGCGATCGAACTCTGAAAGCGGGCTAAGAAAGAGCTTGGAGTCGGCATTAACCCACTTTTCGGACTGCAAAATATTGCCTAGGAGCTTTTGAAATGTTGAACACGGATGGGAAGTTCGTTTTCGGTTTTCGGAGGATCACGACAGGCACACGGCCGTTAAGTCGGCGTCTTCGACTTGATCGAAACTTCGTCCAAAGGGGCTCATTAGTGTACTGATCACTTATCCGTCGGCTGCTACCAGAATTTCAAAGTATTGAGGCAGGTTGCGGTAGCCAGAGAATACAAAAACCAACGCAACTCATTGTAGGTGTTCCGAAATAGAAAGGAAGTTGAATTCGTGTCTGCACCTCAATAGAAACCCTCTCCCCACCTGGATGAAGTTCCAGCTGAGTTCGGAACATCGACATACTACGGTATAAGTATACCCTGTCCCAAAAGAGATGGCAAGCGAAGAGTCATTAGAAGCAGCGCACCCTCTGCGTCTAAGACATTTTCGGATTTTAGTACGTCGCGTCCGCGAATACACGTAGCATGCCCTACCGTAATCTAAAACTGAAGAGTTCGTGACATCCGAGCTGTTATCCATATCCTGAAACACTTTCCCCTGCCAAGAAGAATATCTGTACATGGCCCACCACGCCTTCCGAAAATCAGAGAACGGACTTTTGATTCGTAATCAGCACCTCCAAGTAGCCCCTCCACGAACCTTAGGGAAGCAATTGACCAAAGGAGTTCGAAAAGTGGGAGCAGGGCCGAGGACTTGAAAAGAAGCTCAGGCAGTAACGCCGGCTGAGGGGGCAGGCTGTACCGACTGAATAGACATTCTGCGCGGGCGAGCGCCGGTATTCACTGCCCTGTCAGCCGGTAAATGGAGGTGCGCTCTGCCGGTATTAGTTGCTTACCACGTGAATGATATCGATATGCAAGAGTAGGTAAAGCCCCTAGTAGGCTCTCCCTATTCCCCAGCAAGATCGAGGGTTGCGTATAATTTCTGAATGGTCCAAACCGTGTGGATGGCCACCCGTTCCAGTGCCAACACCCGAATCAGCTCGAAGCCCATTTCGCCCGCGCCGTACATGAGCCTGGTTCGCTTTTAGCCTCTGCCCGATCAGCCGGTGACATGCTGCGCCGTGAATTTATGTCCACCCGCTGACCCGGTAAAGCCATGTCCCTCCACCGGTAAAATGCACGCCCGCCCGCTCAGCCGGTAAGACGCTCCGCCCCTAAAATAAGCCTGCCCGCTCAGCTGGCGACCCTACTTCTCCGCCCGCTCAGCCGGTGTTATTATCTGAGAAGGGTCGATGTAAACCAGAGAATCGAGATCTCATAAGAGAAAGAGCCTCAGCGAAACAGCCTTTCTTCTCCTTCTTCTCTGCAGCCACGTAGAGGGTTTTGTCATAGGAGAAAGAACTGGGCGACAGTATTGGATTCGTCCGCAGGTCCATTGTGGTCAACGTGGTTGGTCTCTCCGGACAGTTAAATAAATGTGCAGTGTTATGGCCGATGGAACCACAGTCCGCACAAACATCAGATTTGCTGCTGCCAATCTTGCTGACGTAGGACATGAGCGTTGTAGAATGACTACAGCGAAGCGATGCGGGAGTGCACCTAGCCTTCCTTCCGAGTTGAGACTCGGATGCGCAGACTGAGGGCTGTACTTCTCCTAGTATAGGATTATAAAAAAGGTAGTACTGTTTTAAATTAGAATGAGACATGAAAGTAGACTCCATGGAATTGATTCCATAGAAGGGAGGTTTGGTTATGATGAATGACGGAGGGGGATTCTGATTTCGGACTAACGAAGTGACAACCTTTGCATGATTACCGAATATAAGAGGTAAGGCATGCGACTTCAACTATCTGGGTCAACTATAATTCTACGTAGCGTTTCCGCGATAAATAAGCTACAGAATTCAAACTAATACTAGAACCCTGTGACCAAGGTTATCGTCACCGCAGCAAGGTGGTGGTTGTGGCAGGAATGCAAGAATTGATCTCATACAATAGTATCGATTAACAGAAAACAAACTAAAACAACGGTCCCATAGTCCAAAACATACGCCAACACATAAAAAGCAACCAACTACTGTACAAGCAGACATTGAGGATTTTCAGTTCTTCGGATTAGTCAAACTTCGGTGCTCATCTTCTTGCAACATTTCTAGTAAATAACAAATGTAGCGTCGCTTATGTTGGCATTAATATCTTCTTTGCGTTTTTCTGTCAATTCTGCTGATTCGACCTTAGTTGCAGTCTTTGTTCCCACTACGTATCGGTTGTTCTTCTTCAAGTAAGCGTGGTAGAAGAAATTGCAGAAAAGAAGGAAATATGGTTAAGTCTGTGACTTGTTCTCTCAAGAAAAAAATTAAATCTCACCCGCGGCTGGCGCGGACAGTTTAAATCTCACCGTCGGCAGGCGGTATGGTAACCTGATCAGCTGCGCTCTTCTCTCGAATCGATTAGCGGATCTGCGCACGCAACCACTGCGCCAGTCGCGTGTAGGATTCAAATGTTTTTTCTTGAGGAAACAAGCCATTAACCTAACATCGGCGTGGATCCTGAAGAGACTTTGCGTTCCCTATTGGAGGTTGGCATAAGTTCGGTGCACCTATGTTATAGCAGAGGTCACCGAGTTTGCGCCAACTTGCAACAGTGAACGCTAAGTCTCATCCGGATCCATGCCGACGTTAACTATAAGTGAAATACCGTATTTCCTGTATTTGAATACCCGGGTGTACTATTTTTCAACCTCCGCCAAAAGGGGGGTTCAATTACAGGGGAAGACTTTAATTTTCGAGAATTCAAGAGCCAATATGGGCAAACGAAGTTTATTAGACAAGCCAGAGTGGTACAATAATGAAATACTCGGCGGGCTTCAAGAAATCATCATCAATAAAGTCATTGTTTAGGTCCCCAGATGAAGATCAATCTTCTTCGAAAATGTCGACAAGGTTCTGGGTGTCGACATATCATGCAGCGCGTAGCAGTTCACCATCGAGTTTTTCAGCTGAAGGGGAAGGGGGCTCTAATAGAGGGTGTGTTCTATTTCTCAACTCTCCCACCGAAAGGGGGTTCAATTAGAGGGAGGGGCTCAAATAGTAGAGGGGGGTGTTCAGTAACAGGAAGTACGGTATATCATGAAACACAATCCGAGAATCTCCCATGTCTGTTGGTATTATGCTCCAACTGACTTGATTCGATGAACGACTAAGGCTCCGTCCATAGCAGACGTCCTAGCGTCAAGCGACCGTAATGTGACGCTGGGGGTTTGCATCTTCAGCATTTGTTATTGATCTGACTCCCCAGCGACCACTGCAGCCCCGAAGGGCCTGAAACGCATACTAGGTATCCTCCGCAAAAAAAAATTTAAATCTCCCAACCCATGGCGCGAGTGGCGCGCGCGATGCTGCCCTCTCCCTCTGTCACACGCTCCCTCGCTGTCTCTAACCTCCGCTCCGCACCAGTACTCGTAGAAAGCATGAGAAATTCGCGAATTCATAGCCTTTATACATCAATGCATGAACACCATGATTCATCCAGATGAACCAGCGTCCAGGGGTGGCGTGGTCCTTATAGGCGTACCAGGTGAATGCGAGAACAGTGACGTGATTATACCAAAGAAGGAAGAGAAGTGGTCGTTTGCGGAGGACAATGAAGACTGTGTCCAGCAATTCAGCCTTTCTACTCATAGCGAGCTGTTCGGTCCAAAACGCCTTGCGCTTACGACGCCGTACATACGGAGTATACAGAGGAATTATCTCTCCACCTCCATTGCCACTCCGGAGTCATGCGTATGAATCCAAGGAGGGAGAAAGCCGCAAAGCCCATATTCCATAGAAAAAGTGGCATATGCAAGTCGAAGCTCCAAACTTCGTTCCGGCCTCGTAGGGCCCAAAACTGCATTTCGCGACCCGGACCCTCAAAAATCGGGGCCAAGTCTGGTTCCAGGCGACCCGCTAACCACTCGATTGCTGCCGGCCACCCGATGCGGCGAGCCCTCATTCACAACCTCGGAACGCGCTGCCCGTAGTACGATCCCGCATCGCGTGCAGCCGCATCACGATTCCGGACTACCCGGACGAGCAGCGATTTGTCGCCCGGAACTGGATAATTGGGAAAAGTGGTCCCATGTTCTGAGAGGGCTTCTGACCTTCTGTGCGACATAGATGAGCGCTACATAAGCGACATAGAAGCTGACAGAGTGCAACCAGCTTTCCTGCACCTAACCAGTGGATTCAACAGCATCGAAGGTGTCCTCGATAGGTAGGACTAGAGTGTAAATCTCCAGACCATATCTGGGTAGATAGTCGTACGTCGCCTTACCGGAAACCACCACGCACAGAGCCCCCACAACTGGAAAATCGATCAGGAAAAGCCGGGAAGGAGCTGTGTGACGATGAAGAAAGGAGAGGAAAATTAAGAATGAGAATCACACGACGCTTCCTGATTCTCTTAAACAACGGCGAATTGATGACGGTTTTACACTAACCTTGCTACATAAGAATACTTGCGATAGTCATTTATGATGCAGATGTCATCCCAATGCGGCAGTTTGCTTGCATCACGCTACGGCTAACATTTAAGAGAACACAGAATCGTAAAATCTACCGATCTAAAAATAAATTTGACACAAACGAACTGATAGGCCAAGTATGTATACGCTGTTATTTGAGTGCGAGTATGGAGCTTCGGGGGCCCATTCTGCTCCTGAACAAATCATACGTATCGATCAAACGTTTTCAGACGGGTAAATACAGGTGAACATGTTTTGACAACTCGACAGGTATGTTTTAGCGTTGGGAGCCGATCGGGCTCCCGAAGCTCTATACCGCTATTCCTGTGCATTTTGTATAGAGTTTGAAGGTATACGAGGACTATCCTAGACGGGGGGGGGGCACTCGAGATTCAAAACAGAAATGAAATGAACCACCGGTCCATATCGCTATCAATCGAAGTATTTCTATAAAATTTCATCAACAACAATAATTGATAGTAGCATCAAGCATCTTTTATCACGTTTTGCATTCATTTCTATGCGAAAATCTTGGGTGGCCCCCCTCGTCCAGGATTGTCCCGTAGCGTTTCTGAAAAACCTCTGCCAATTCAAGACTCGATGCTTCGGGAAAAGCGGCCTTTATCTTCTTCTTCTTCTTTCTTGCAGCCGCCACGCGGAGGGTAGACGTCGGTTTGCACGGAGGTGGTCTTCTTTCCTCCACACTGCCACGGCACGAACGTACGACATCTCGGCAGCGGCCTTTATCACCCTCTATTATCATTAGACGTGAAATTCACCTTTAGCGCCGTCTTCAAAGCTTATTCGCGCAAAGGGTGAATTTGCTGAGCGGCTGGATATCAATCAGTGCAAAGAGTGAATTTGCCGCGAGTGATAGTGAACTATCGTTTCAATCTTGACCGAGGAGTGCGGTCTGTTCTTGCATGTAATAAACGATTTCAGCAAACCCGCGCTGGATACGCTGCAGGCAGAAATGAACTCGGCTGCTTGATATCGCGCTCAAATTGAAGAGCTCACAGAGAGTGCTTCTGAAATATCTACCCCGCGAGGGGTTAATTTTGTTTCCACTGCGACGCTGGCCACCTCGCAGTGAGTGGTGGCGGCTCCGGCCCGCTAAATCTTGCAACGCTTTCACCCCAATTTCGCAGTAAACTCACATAATTTAGCGTAACATTAACCTTATTTTCGCGGCATATTCACCCCATTCTCACCTAACATAGCGGCAAATTCACTCATACAGTGAATTTAGCGCTGCAAATTAGGACTTCATGCCGACTTGTACATGAGCATCAAGTGTTTTTTGCTGAGGCATCAAGTCTTGAATTGGCAGACAGTTTTTTTATCACGGTAGGGCAGATACTGCGTAGGTGACAAGATTGCGTACCCGCAGTCTAGCTTGCTAGGATATAAAGTTAATCTAGCTCAGATGAGTTTGGGCAGAGAAGCGGTCGGTCATGGCAAAATATAAGTGATAAAGAGATTCTGACATGATAAGCCCGATGAACCTTAATTCTACCGGCTCAAAACGGGGGCTAGGATATATAAGCAGAGAGAGCGCTTCTTCTTTAGACTCTTCATTGGCTGACTTGATCGGGAAGAGTATGATTACTTGTTGGATAAAGAGGGGAGTAGTTGATGTTTTGTGGCTTAGGGGGGGGCGGGCACTTTGGCGTGATGTATCCTCTGCTTCCGAGCCTGATTTACTCTGTTCCCCCGCGCGCTGATGCGGAGCGAGGGTAGAGACAGCGAGAAATTGTTGGGAGAAAGAGACGCAGCGTACGCACGCAGACGCACGCGACGAACGGAAATAAATCACACACGGAAACAGAGGATACTTGGCCACGCCAATTTCACCGTGCCGAACTAAATTTGAGCACCTACCCGGGGTTTCACTCCCAGCCAAAATCATGATCATGATTTTGGCAGAGGGAAACCCCGGGTAAGTGCTCAAATTTAATGCGGCACGAAAAAATGGCGTGGCCAAATGCGATACAACAGTGCCCCAGGCCACATAGCACCAAGGGGAGCACATTAGGAAGGTAAAAACTGAGGATATTCCAACCTTCTACAAATTTCAACGGAAAATTACGGCAGGTTCGATCCTGCGCGCAAGTTTTTTTACGGCGTGATTTCCCATGTACCATACGTAGCGAACCGAGCTTACACACTGTACATGACGCGCAGGTAGGACAAGGCCAATATATTGTTAATTTGCGGCTCTATATATGAATTTAAAACTAAGGTATTGCTGTTTAACATTGGAGATAAACAGCTTCGATAAAATAAATGAATTCTGTCTGATTCTGTGGGAGGAAACCGCAAAAAGTTTTTTTATGGCGTAAGTTCCTTTGTGCTGTACGTAACGAACCAAGAATATACACTGAACTTGACGCTCAAGTTAAAAAAAGTCGATATATATATATTGTTAATCCTGTCGCAATTGTTCTCATCGTCATATTCTTTCATACCTTTGAGTACTTCATGTTCAGCTGTTTTTCATATCCATTTGCTGAGCCATCCACCATTGTGCTGAAATTGGAAGGCGCCGATCGAGATGAGTACGGATACCGACGAAGAATGGAATCCAGCAGGATGTAATTCGAAAAAGGAGGGAAACGGTTTGAAGCGAGTGTTGGGGAGGAAGTGGAGATGTTGGCCTGAAGAGACTGAAGAGCAAAGGGCAGCCAGAGTCGCTGAACGAAAGAATGAACTGAAAGAAAAGAGATTGAAGAAGCAACAGGAAAGGCGGCTGGAGGAACAACGGAAGATGGAAGAGTTCGAGAGACAAGCTGCCGAGTACGAGAAGGAACGAGAGGCTAATGCGAGACTTTGGGAATCTTTAGAGTGCCGAAAGGAATGGAATACTTGCACCGAAAGTGATTGTCAAATCATTGAACCCGAAAAACAGTGGGTCAATCCACCGCCGCTTCGCTCTGTTCGAGGAGGAGAAACAGCGGAACAGCTCGAAAGCTTCAAGGGGACGGAGTACCTCAGAAAGGTATTGATCGAAGTGTTTTTTATTGATCGTAATTAGCGGTAGAATTTGCAATATTTCAGAATGACGGAGTGAAATATGTTCTCGTAGCTCCTAAGCCACCAGATCCTCCAGTTGCTCCGTTCACTCGTTTCTATCACAAAATGCTGCCTCGGGTATCAATTTTTTTATACACACAGTTAGGTAATAGGTCCGTGGCTTGCTTCCTCAGGAGAAAACATTTAAATCTCACCCACGGCTGGCGTGGGCGGTTTTAAAATCTCACCGGCGGCTGGCGGTATGGTAAGCTGATCAGCTGCGCTCTTCTCCCGGCCTGAACCGATTAGCGGGCCGGCGCATGCGACCGCCGCGTTGGCCGCGGGTGAGATCTAAAAGTTTTCTTGATGAGGAAGCAAGCCATTGACCTAACTATCTTCGTTTTCCCTATGTATTAAATCCTCTCCACTAGTGGGATTCGTCCTCTGCGCTGAAGTCTATGAGTTGAAGCTAATATGGAAAAGGCTCCCGGATTGTTCTGTGAGGCATGATCAGGCGACCCGGTCAGGGATGTTGAAAAAAATCGTAATTTTGTAGGTATGGTGGAGGTTGGCGCATAAGATATGGCTGCAGACCACTCAACAGCCCGCGCGCCTGTCACGTGCGCCAATCGATCGTCACATTTCTCTCGCGCGCACACGACGCAGCGCAGGCCGCTGAGTAGTACCCAGTCATACGTTTCGCGATCACCCCGACTAAATTTTCGCTTTTCCGTTCTTTGGCGCTTTTGGAATATTGAAAGACTAAAAACTTATCTTTCGAAAATCAAAGCTATGTTAAGGCCTCGGCATAGTGGCAAAAGTGCGAGCAATGATGAGGGGTGGGGAGCGCTACGCAGTTTGACCGCGCTCGCGACCACTTTGCGTTGCGCTCCCCATCCAGCATCATTGCTCGCTCGCCTTTGCCACTATGCCGAAGGCGTAAATCTCTAGTCGCGATCCTCAGTTAGAGGTCGTCTTCTTCTTCTTCTTTGCAGCCACAGAGAGGGGTTCTGTCATAGGTTCAGAAACTCGGCCACTAGCACTGCGTTCGTCCACAGATCCATTGTCGTCAATGTAGTCGGTCTTTTCGGGCAATTGAACAGGTGCGCAGTAGTATGCCCTTGACTACCGCAATCAGGACACTCGTCAGGTTTGCTGTTGTCAATCCTATGCTAGTATGACATAAGCATGGGGGAGTGTCCACAGCGTAACGATGCAAGGGTGCACCTGGCACGCCTGCCAAGTTCGATCTCTGTCTCGGAGACCTTTGGAGGTGCGACTCCCAGGATGACGTTTATGGCAACTCTGCTCAAGTGTTCGTTCACGAATCGGGTATGCTCCGCGCGCAAGAGACGGAGGCGTTCTTGTTGTGCTTCAGTCCATCTCTGCACATCTACTTTCGACGGAGCATCAGCGAAAGGCTTTCTGATACATCTCTCTCTCACCGGGTTTAGTACTCTTCGCGAAGGATGATTCGGCTGCTTCACGATGTTAATGTACATTTGTTGCGCCTGGAGTTGGCAGTGGTCTCTAACTGGCAATATGCGAGCTTCGGCATGTAAGTGCTCTATTGGAGAGCTTTTGGAACAGCCTGTTGCAATTCGCAGAGCACAATTTTGGACGCGCTGCAGCTTGGACCAAGAGGTGTCCGACACGATGAGCTGCCAGACTGGCGCAGCATACTCCAAGGCGGGTTGCACAATAGCCTTATACGTGGTCAGGATCGTTTCTTTATTGCATCCCCAGGACGTTCCACCGAGAGCACGCAGGACGCTGAGCGTTGTTTTCACTGTGGCTTGCTTCTGCTCAGTGTTCTTATGAAACTTCAACGAAGGATCCAACACGAGTCCAAGCAGCAGGGGAATCGGGTGGCCTGCAATTGAGTTTCGTCCCATTTCACCATAGGATGGGCACTGTGCTCTGCATTATCAGTGGAAAAGACGGTGACGGACGATTTGGAGGCAGAGACTGTGAGCATTTTGCGATCGAAGAAACATTTCAACTCGATCAAGTAGTCATTGATCTTACTGGTACCTTAATGTCGCGATCTCGGCACAGAATAGTAATATCATCCGCGTATGCAACGACCTTAATGTCTTGAGGGGGAACGGGCAGATCTTCTAGATATAAACTGAAAAGTGCAGGCGATAAAACTCCTCCTTGAGGGACACCAGCGGCGATGGGGATGCTATTGGAAATATGTCCCTGGAATAGCACACGGTTGCCCGACGTCCTTTAGTGAAGGCAGTTATCCACCGCTTCTGCCATGGCTTGATGGTAGACTTCAACAGACTCTCTGATAGTAGGCCTAGATTGACAGTGTCAAATGCCTTTGTTAAGTCGAGGGCCACACCAACAGTACGTTGGGGTTTGATGGCATTGAAGCCGTCCAGCACATAGCTCACAATTTCCAACAAGGCCGTAGTGGTGGAATGTAATTTACGGAAACCATGTTGGTGCTGCTGTTGGCTGTTATGCTCGGCAAGCTCCTCCACAACCAGTTTTTCGGCAATTTTGGCGATGGGTGAGAGCAGACTGATCGGCCGGTACCCTTTAGCCGTGGATGGTGACTTTCCCGGCTTCGGCAGTGGAATAACACGAGCCACTTTCCAATTTTGGGGTAAAATACATGTACGAAACGATGTATTTATGACGTCAGCAATAAAGGGCAGTAGTTCACTGGGCAGTCTCTTCAGGACTGCAGGGCTCAAACCGTCTGGCCCTAATGCCTTCGAGTTGCTCATCTCCTTTATCGCCTTCTCGACCTGTGCAGGCGTGACTGCATCATCTACATCCATGAGAGGCAACTTACAGAGTTCCCGTACAGTTATTCTGTTCTGTTTCTCTCTTTTTGGTTCTAGTGATGAAAAAATGCTTCCCAAGAGCATTTGCGGCCTCCTTCCTGATTTGAAGACTCCATGTTCAAACTCAATCGTGGAATTGTCGGCGGAGGTGAACTTTCCGGAGATCCTTTTCAAGGCCTTCCACGTTGCTGCTGCATCATTTCTGAAGTTCATCTTCTCAGTGAACTTTTCCCAAGTTTCCTTCTTGTGCCTCTCAAGGTCGTTCGTGATCTCATCATCCAGCGCAGCGATGTCTGGGTCAAGATGATTTGCGGCTCTCTTTGCGTCCCTTGTCCTTATCTTCTGCAGTGTTTCCCTGGTGACATTGGGAAAGAAGGTCTGAACGCGGCCTTCAGGGATCGCAGCTTTCATAGCCTTCAAGATAGCATCAGATAGGTGGCGCTCCTTCTGGTGTACATCGCCATTCCACGGATAATCAGCCGCTTGGTGGAGCGCAACCTCCCTGAACAGGCTCCAGTCTGCAAGGCCTAAATTAAGATAAGAACGATGACGAACACCTGTATAGGGAGCAAGAGAGTTAGAGAGATCAATATCGACAAAGACAGGGATGTGACCGCTGGAAAGAGTTGTGGATGTCGACCAAGAGCAGGCATTAGAGAGATTGGAAGAGACGAGGGAGATGTCTGGGCTAGATGATCGGCCGTTGGCAGGGAGACGAGTGGGCTGGCCATCGTTTAAGATAACCAGATCGCACTCCTCCGCCCATTCTTCGACGTCACTTCCTCTAACATCAGAGTCGAGCGACGAGCAGAACGTGTGTGCATTGAAGTCACCCGCAAAGACAATTGAGGGAGATAGAGAGCAGTCATACAGCTGCTTGAGAAGGGGGATAGGATTGTATGTTGAGGGACAAGAGGAAGAAGGAGGGATATATATATATTAAAAAGAGAAAGTGGTGTTTTAAGAGGTAGATGGATAGGGATGTACTCGAGAGTGCCATCCACTGGAGTGTTTGGAATAATGTGAGAGGGAAGAGAGGACAGAACAAAAGTAGAGACCCCGCCTCCTTGAGATGACCTGGGAGTATGATATGCAGTATAGCCCGGGATGTTTGGATGTCAAGAGGTAGCAGAGGGAGAGAGTTTGGTTTCCTGAACCATGATAACATCCGGGTGATGAGTACGGGCGAAGAGAGATAATTCAGAAAGCTTGGTCCGAAGGCCGTTTAGATTGATGTGTACAATAGATAGGGGCGGTTGGTAGATGAGGAATTTGAGTTACTGGAGGCGGAGCACACAATACAACGAAAGGAAGAATCGTGGTGCCTCACAGAACTGAGACCCGAACAAGAGAAGTGCACCCACCTTTCGCACCCAAAACATTGGACGCTGGTTCCATACCAATTGACATCTCTGCCGCATGTGGCACATGGGGACTTCTTCTTCTTCGCGGGTCCTGGATTCCTTTCGACGCCGGCCATTTGTAGAAGAATCCTCAGGAGAGCTGCAGCCAGCCAGCACCTCTCCCATGACAAAAACCCTCTGCGCGGAGGGATTGACGTCGGTTTGCACGGAGGTGATCTTCTTTCCTCCACACTGCCACGGCACGAACGTACGACATCTCGGCAGCAGAGGTCGTTTATACCCCCGCCACCGAGTGTTTTGGAAGAGAGGGTGTGGTTCAAACTTCAATCACTGCATATACGCTATCTTGAAAAATTGTGTGTTTTTTGGCCGGTTTTTCTGATTACGCTCTCAAGGCATTCAAAGCAATCTTCTGTGAACATCTTTAATGTTCGCTATTCTCCAGATTGTCCTGCTCATCTACCGTTGGACAAATAGCGTGGACTCCGCGTTGAGTCCGCACCGATGGCTTTTAGGAAGGGTTGAGCTGTTACTGTCCAGCGGGACAACAGAGGGGACGTAAAAGGTTTCTAAGAATTGAAAATCTGAAGCGGGGGGGGGGCGTAGAAGTTTCGAGTCTAAAAATAATTTTACTGTAGAATCGTTAAGGGTAAGGAGTGCAGTGATAATTACAAAACGTTGCGACAAAATAATTAAAACTGCAAAGTTTCATGTTAAATATGTGCAGCTCCAAAATTGTAGGGGAAATTTCACCGGCGGAGGAGAGAGAAAATTGCATTGTTCAAAAAATTGGGTCAAGAAAAGAGAGGGTCAAGGTCCGCTCCACGGTCTGCGTGGGTCGAATCCTTTGAATTTTGTCGATGATTTCCACATTCCTTTCTTTTTAGGTGGATATTTTCTCGAAAATTCTAGGAGTGGCTCGACCCTTGTTGCTGCGTATGTTTTTCAGAGTAAATCTGTTCTAACGGCTTCCCCGCAGCTTGACCTATGATTTTACTCGAAATCTCTGTACTTCCTGTGCTCTATACCTCTATCTAGTTTACACATGGATAAGCAAGATGCAGGTTCAGATAACAGGAAATGCAGAGATTCTTTGAAACATTTATCCTCACCCCGCGGGCAAATCGTTCAGGAATACAGGCTATGGATGAAAAGTGTCGTCAGGTATTGCTTCGACGCAAACTTTGTTTCAGTTCCTCGCCCAAAATCCGAAAGCGAATGTTTTCGATATTGCAAACATTATTCGTCAGTTGTGGCGGGATTTGCCGTATGCGGAAAAATTCGTCTACGAGCAGGAGTTTGAAGCTGAAAAAGTGGGTTCATTTGCAACTAGTATTACTTTTAGTTTTCGTACAACAGTGCTGCGAGGAATCATTTTTTGAAAATGCGCGCAATCTGTCCAAAAAATAGGAAATCGAGGTTGCTACGAAACCGGGCGGAACATTTTCTCTTGAAAAGTCAGGAACCATTTCCAGTATTCCTCAGGAGCTGTGCGCTTCATTCGAATTTCATTTCATTCAGTGTCTAGAATAGGTTGATACCAATAATCCGTTCATCTCTGGATGCGCGTAATCATCTAGTCGTAGCAATATTCTGCGATTCTTCAGGCTGTCTTCGAAGCTCAGTGCGCGGTTTATTATAGCGTTCCCATTGACGCGTTGGCTACTGAGCCAGTGGTGAGTCTCCCCAAAGCCCAGTTTTCCTGGTTTTTCTTTTTATCAGTATGTTTTATTGTTTTTTTTTTAGTTTAAGGATAATGAATCTTGTTCTGCCTTGTCTTCAGAAGATGGAAGTGGTGGTAACGAATGCAGTCGAAATTTTTTCGTACGTCCCAAGACTTTTTTGTGTTACTTTTGTTTATTTTACGAAAGGTGGGAGTAGGCAGATTACATTGAAGCTCTTCCGAGTTTCTGGAACAATCATTTTTTATAAATAATGTTCGCGATTTTTTAATATGATACACTAGAAGGAGTTTCGGTAGTCTTCACTAGGTTCACGCTCATGAGTTTCATTATCAACTAAATATCGTACAGAATAACAACCATCATCAAAATTTTGTGCTAAATTGGTTTCTGATGTCCTTCTACATTTAAAGTGCGTGTCTAGCCCCGTTCTTGTTGGCCGACAGTCCGGCGGAGGCCGTTAATTTCCACCCGGTTGGTGTGTATGAACGAAATTCAAGCGGAAAGATAACTAGTGATAGAGATTATTTTGAACAATTCTCGAAAGGCATAAAAATCTATCCAACACGATCTAATGCTGCTTACAGAGCTCATCATTTCACGCCTTTTTATGAGTTGTGGACGATCAATTCATTTCTTTCTGTTTCATGTGCTTTTGATGCATAGCGACGGGGTGGGCTGTACTGTGGGACAGAAAAAAATGAATTTCGGGTAGAGAAACGTAAATATCGGCCCGAAAATGGTAGGAAAACTGTTTGAGGTTTGTCGATTAGGTAAGATGCGTAGTGTTAATCACAAAAAAGTAAAAAAAAAACAGAAGAATTATCAAAAAATGATTTGGCAGAAGGTTTCAGTCACAAGGTTGCTGAAAAATTTCGCCTTGTGGGGACGTACAGAATCGGGACATTTTTCAAAATTACTCGCTACCAAGGGGAGCGCGGGTGGCTCCGTCGAGGACCAGTACAGCATCCTGCGTGACCTTGGGGGTGGGACTAGGATATGTACCATGGTCCGGTGTGGGGTGTGGAGTTCCTCGTGGGGGGATCTGAGCTCCGCCGGGAATAGAAGTCTGCCATTCTGAGCTGTACATAAACATTCTGAAGCAGCCGAATCATCCGTCGCAAAGAGTATTAGACCTTGTGAGAGAGGGAGAGGCATAAGAAAGCCGTTTGCTGATGCTCCCACGAAAATCAATATACAGAGGTGGACCAACGCGCAACAGTAACGCCTCCGTCTCTTACGTGCGGAGCATACCCAATACGTCAAGGATGACTTGTGCAAGAGCGCCGTAAACTCCATTCTCGGAGTCGTGCCGCCTGATGTCAGCGAAACCGAGATGGAACTCGGTAGGCGTGCCAGGTGCACCCTTGCCTCGTTGCGCGCGGGCACTCCCCCATGCGTATGTCTTATTTACATAGCATCGATAGCAGCAGACCTGACGAGTGCCCGGATTGTGGTAATAAAGGGCATACTACCACGCACCTTTTCAACTGCCCGATGAGACCGACATCGTTAATGACAATAGATCTTTGGGCGAATCCAACGCTTGTGGCTCAGTTCCTCAATCTATGGCAGGACCCTCTCTGTGGCTGCGAAGAAGAAGAACGGGGTAATCACTTTTTAGGACTTGAAATATCCCGACAAAAAAACTCGTCAGTGATCAATTTTACTGTTAATGTCCGGTTGTTTAGTTTTCGTCATGTTTTACAAAGAAAAACAGACGGGGTCATTCTCCCTTAGGGGGGGGGTCTGAAAGAATCGCAAAAAAAATTATTAAATTACCCTCTTGTGGTTCGAAAAAGTCACCCAAAATTGACCAAATCACGCTGCTGGGGGGGGGGTCTGAGCGAAATTGGCCTTCTCCACACCTAGTGCGGTACCGTGATATGTACTACGTGATACGTGATACTAGTCTTTCCAAAATGATTTGTGCCTAGTTTTTTTTTGGAAGTAAAGCTTCTAACAGGCTTCCATACTGTGAGCTACTTCAGCAACAGGAACAGGGGATCCCTTTACTAAGCGCCATGCGCATTCTCTTATGAGTTCGGTACACTTTCCCCGGCGCTCTGAGCACTCCCAGAAGGGTCCTAGACACTCTCACACGCTATGCGCACTCCCAGATTGGTCCAAGACACTTTCTCCGGCGCTTTGAGCACTACCAGTTGGGTTAAACACACTTTCCCCGGCGCTCTGAGCACTCATAGTTGGGTTAAACACACTTTCCCCTTCGTTCTGAGCACTCCCAGTTCGGTCTCAGACATTTTTCCGGCGCTGTGCGCCCTCCCAGTTGAGCACCACACGCTTTTCTCGACGCTATGCGCTTCAGGGCTGTGCATCATTGAATTTTATGATTTCGTAAATCGTAATTTTTCAAATTCCTCGTAATTCGTAACTGATAGTGAGTTATAAGTCCGCGCATGACCCAAATTCATTCGATGTGGAACACCTCAGAACTTAAGTGTTCCATATCGAAGAAGGATTGAGGTGGGATTTCAAAACAACGCTGTTGAGCAGTACGTGAAAAGATGTTCAGTACGCAATCGTGGCATAGAAATGACTTAAATATATGAAGTTGAAACTCCAAAAGCCTAATCAATTACCAAAACTTTGCCACGTCTCGCTCAACTTTTGAAAACATAGAGAACCATTGCATTACCAAAAGCAGGTGAATGAATGCGAAGGAGGACAACAGGGTAGTGAAAGAAATCGCGGTTCAAAGTTTAAGGGTCAGTCTCTCAAGAGAAGGGTATTTGGACAAAGTGATCATTCTAAAGGACATATACATTTGCAAAACCACTTTTTTGACGCAGAAATCAAGCTAGACCTCTACATGTAACTGTGATGCGTTATTCTGAGCGGGGTGTGAAGCCTTCCTCATCATAAACATAAGATTGTTGGGGTGTAGAAAGCGGTCCTATAGGTGAAGGTTGTTCAGTTTTCTGAAAAGCAAAAAGATGGAGGTTTTCCCCAAATCTCTGATTTCAAAAGTGAACAATTTCTTAATCTTATTTTTTTTCGCTCTCAGATCTTGCTCGAATTCTGAGCATTTTATAACTTTCCCTGAAAGGTGGGTGACTCTGCAGTCATTATTTGCGTTAGAAGGCTGTGAACCAACTTTTAAAAATACCACTTTTTCTCCCGTAGCATAATTGTGATTTTGAAAATCCCCGTAAAACACCCGTTGAAGAGTGTTGTTATGTTAGAAATATATTTTCCCGATCCTTCAGCGCGATTTCAACATCCGAAATACTAGTTTTTGCCCGCAGAAGATAGATGCGCGGTGAAGGTTGTTTTTTAAATCTCCGTGAAATTCTGCAACGAACTGTATATGTACCGAATTTCAACCTTTATATGCTCCATAAGCCAGCCACGTGTTTAGAGCTGAGCCACGTAAATGGAATTCCTGCCCGCTGGGAAGACAATCGTGGTGGGAAGATGACTAATCGTGCCAGGATGTCGTGGTCCCAGCACGATTCTGTCTGCACTGCGTGTTGCATCAGCGGTTGTCTGCAACTGCGGACCGGAATTTCGCTCCGATATAGACAGAAAATGTCTGCGCCTCTCGTGTTCATCTTGGGGCGAGAGCATTCCTTGGAGATGAATAACCATGAAACTCGGCTTTGCCGACCTGGCTCCCAAAAAAATGCTTGGAACCAATAATAAGTTCGAGCTGGTCACTGAGAAAAGCGGAGCGGTCAGTCTTGCCTGAAACTCGTTATCAACAATTATATCTCGCCATGTCCGACATAATGTGCTTCTCTGGGCCAAATTCCGGTCCGCAATTGCCTCTCGACACACTTTTTGGGCCGCACGCGCTTGAGTTAGTCGAGTTTCCAGCGCCAAAGGCTACTCGAGATGGCTTTTTTATACAGTTTTCTCCAATTTGGTTCAGTTTCCAGTTTCTAAACCCATCTAGAGTCAACGGATCGGCTACTGCGGTACTGAAAACTCTTCCGACTTGAAAGCGCGCGGCCACGAAGCGTGTCGAGACGCAATTGCGGACCGGGAATTGGCCCAGAGAAGCACAGTACTACTGACTGCACCCGGCTGGGAATGTCAGGGTAAGGTTACACCTAAATTGAAATTGGAAGGAAGTATCACGGCTGTGAAAGGAGTGTAAAATTTATTTATGTTCCAGACCGTAAAATTATATGTATTGTCCCTCAACCTCATTTTCAAGATTTGTGACGATTCATTACGATTTTGGACCGGAATTTCGTTAATCGTAAATCGTAAAAAATATTCAAAAACACCCGTAATTCGTAAATTGTAATTCGTAATTACGCACAGCCCTGCTGCGCATTCCCAAATGGGTCCCAGACACTTTCCCCGGCGCTCTGAGCACTACCAGTTGGGTCCCGCACACTTCCTGAAGCGTCCTGCGCACTTCCACCAGGGTCCGGTACGCTTTTTTCGGCGTCCTGCGCACTCCTGAAACCCTAGTCACACCGCGCGTCGTTCCGAAAAGTACACTTCCAAGGTCTTATTGATTGAAGCGCAAGCCCGTCTCAAAAAGAGCACAACCCTAGATGAGGGCCTATCAGTAACGGTATTGATTTTCATCAATTTATTTTCACGGATGAGTAAACTTCGGGTGGATAATAATAACATGTTTACATGTTTTTTGCCTATCTTGACCCTCAATTCTGAAGTTCCGAAAAAATTGAGCTATCAACTTCAAAATTTGACAGAAGCTAGGTGCAATCATAAGGAGCTTCCTGGCCAAAAATGAGCTCTTTAGCTCGACGGTAAGTGTTCCTACAGGATCGTGTACGCCTACTGAAAAAAAAGATCAACATTTTTTCGACCAAAATCACGTGGTTTTGACAAGTTTTCCCGAACACCAGGTATGCGTTGCAACCCATTTCTGAATTAGTATTCAACTTTTTAAGCTCTATAAAAGCAAAAAAGAACGGCCTCTCTACGTTTACTCTGGACCTTGATACTGAGATGGCGGGGTTGCGCGATGGTGAGTCAAAGTCAAATCTAGTGAGCGCTGCGCGCTCACCTCCATTCCGACATGATGATCTCGATAGGACTTATATAATTCGTCTGGCTTGCAACCGGGCTTATCATGTCAAAATCTCCTTATCGCTGTTATATTTTACAATAGCCGACAGCTTCTCTGTCCAGACTCATCCGAGCAAGATTGACTTTTTGTGTTTGGTGCTTGATTCCACGAATGCTTTCAGGTACCATGGCGCTGTTGAAAGTGGCGAAAGGAGGGGTTCTGATGGATTCCTCGCTCGTGAGTGCAGTTTTTCCAGTTTCGCTAGGAGTTTGTGTAAGGAAGTAAATGAGTGTTTTTAGGATTTGTGTGTGAATGATTCACCGTATTCTGGCAGAATCCGTTTGGAAGTAACGTTCCGTTGGTTCAGGTATTTTTCTAGATCCATTTATGTAAACTTTTTGTTTGTATCCTGGGAAAGTACTTGTATATGTCCTGGTCTAATCGTCTTTCAGGCTTTCGGCTTTGTCCATAGCTAGCTACAGAAGCGGCTCGAAAGTCACTGTTGGAATCTCTAATGCACTACGCGTACCCCAGATCATTTTATAGATTAATTATTATTGATCAGCGTGGCGTCTTCTGTCCGAAGCTTTTGAACGGGAAACAATAACTCGTGGTGAATGATACGACTTCCCTTAGGGTCCGCTGACGCTCGTAGCCTCGCTATGGAAGAGGCATTAAGCGGCTTGTTTGAGGACATTAAAGGGAATACCTTTGCTCCTTCTGGAAGTGGTCTTTTATCATTTTCTATAAATAGGGAAGAGTTAAATTTTGAAAAAGCATTGTATGTGCGGCAGAGTGCGGTGGTCACCCAGGTGTGTGTTGTGCACAGTTCACTCGAGGCTTGCTCAGCGCTGCATACCTGCTTCTTGCATAAATCTTTATTATTTCAGGACCATGGGTCCACTCCACTCTTTCGCGATGTCGGATTCCCAAGAAAGTCCAGGGTGTGTTATTTACTCCGGCCTTTCCATAGATTTCAGCTCATTCACCAGTACATGGTGGGCTAGTAAAAAAACAGCGAGAAGGTTATTCCGCCAACCGCAAAGTCCTGGGGTTTGCTTTGCAGACTTTGGGGGTGAAATAATTGCCGCTTTTTTAAGCAATGGGCACTGGGAATAATAAATGTTTAGCGAACCAGAGAGGGGACTGCAGAGCACAAAAGTACTCCATTTTACTATACTTCACATTGTATCCCGGAGAACACTTTAATCACCTTTTTCTAACAAATTTTAGGATGTGTACTATTCCGAGTTTTGTTGAATTCAATAGTGTTTCTTTAAGCCGGGACTGAAACGGGTATTGGTCAGAAGGAGGGCTCTGCAATTCTGCGAGAATCCAATTGAAGCAGTAAGTCATTGCTTACTAATTTTTATCGGTATTGCTATTTTTTTTCCAATTTTTCAAAACTATCAAAGGGGTTGAAATGTTGCAGGATCCGTCTCCATCAGGCCAACTGTATATAAATTCTGTGGTAGGAATGAACGCTAATGTGTCAGATGGGCCATGTATTGCAAATGAGTCGCCCGAGCATGCACCACATTTAAATGAGGAATCGACAGCCCTGCAAGGGGACATTTCAGTTGGAATTCAGGATTTGGTCCAGGTTTCTGTTCCGGAAGTCGACGTCTCTCATAAAGACAGAAGGCTGAAAAATCTGACGAACACCAGTCACTGCACTCAGCCTCTTTAGATCGTATCAAAGGTTCGTTCGGTGCTCAGATTTACAAAATAAAAGTGTGGGTGATGGTTTTAAAAGAACAGTGCTGCCTGTGGGGGTAAATCTGAGATTTTCGTATTGTTCTGAAGTAGACCCTCCCTGTATGACACCTGCTCATTTCCTTTGGGAAAGTGAGGTATATGTGAAGGCCAATCTGGCACGCCCGCTGCAAGTAGCCACTTCGGCACGCCCCTTTCGAGGCCAGTGTACACCAGCTACAGCTACATGCCGCTGATGCTGGCGTCCCCTGCAGCACTAAGACGGAATCAGTAGAGGTGAGGATGGGAATCCCCTGCGTACGTTGACGCTCGTTGCTCGCTATGGACGAAGCCGAAGGGGGGAGGGGAGCGAATAGTCGTGATTGGAGGACACTTGATTAGTAAAAGCTCACTATTCGTATTTGATGTTTCACTATTTCTCTCTGAAACGCGTCCAAACCCTGCGTTTGCACAAAAATCACACGCAGCACTTCGCAACCGAGGGGGTATGGTTCGGCCGCATTGAAAAGGAGAGAGAAGACACATAGAGAGCAGGTTGTCATTCATATTCAAAGTGTCCTCCAATCGCGGCAGCTCCCTCATACCTGTTTTTCCCAGTCCTTTTTCTTGTAGTAAGCCATTTTAAAACTATCACCCGGCAATTGTATGGGCTAAAAGGTTGTTTGCAATGAGATGTGGAACTGTAGAAAATTCTTATAATGGTAAGATCCCAAACATGAACCCCCCCTATTTTTTTTCAATTCTCGGAATTAAAAGTTTTTTTTTCAATTTTACAGATATATTGACGGTGAAGTTGGAAAGGATTTGGAAGAGAGCTTTGATAGACGAAGTGAATCTAGTCAGTTCAGACGGACTTGCCAAAGAAACCATAGCGTGAGTTCTTTTTCTGCTCGATAGACTAGTATCGATCAAAGTGGGCCTAGCAGTACGATTACCCACCTGGGGTTGTATGACTTCGATACGCAAATTGCTGTCCTTCCGGCCCTGAACACGGAGACTTGGTGCGGTCTGGTCAGCCGGCTGTGCTGGCTAATGTAAGATGCTGGCCTCACTTCAATCCCTCCTTGGTTGTGGTCTTATGCGTGATTCTGTCGTGGTTTCACAAGATTTTTCAGGGGTTGCGGATCTCATGTTTCTGCAAAGAACGATGCAGAGGCGGTCCGATCGCCACATAACGAATAGGATGTTCTTGCAAAGCTCAAAGGTCATTGATGTTATTACGCCAGATGATACTTGATTGTTCTCAGTTGTGTGTATACCTGGAATCAAAATGGAAATTTCTCATCAAACTGTTTGTTTTTCTTGGTTGAAACGGAAACTGATTTGAGTGGAAGAGAGCCTGACAAAGAAAAAAGACGACGGGACCATGCTCATAAAGCAGATTCGGGCGGGACAGGGGCTCTCTACACACAGAGGGAGGAGTTGTCCCGTTTTTGCAGTATGAAACGTCACGCCACTCAAAGCGAACGAAGTGGTCCCGAGTGGAATTAGAGCGGCAAAAGGCGGGACAACTTCTCCCTCGGGTGTGTAGAGAGCCCTGTCCCATTTGGGCTCGTTTTCAGGAATTTCCATGCGCTGCGCGACTTGGATTATGCGCCGCTCACTGGTGAGGTATTGATCAGTATCGTGTCGCGCCTCAATTCGCACTCGAAGCATGATAGTCGCTGCGCCATCAAAAACGACAAAACCCTGGAATCGGTCCCTAACCACATTTGTCTTTGCACGCACGACCACAATAACGCTCACAGATGAGACTCTGACAGGAAAGCTTTTGTCTAATCTGACGAAACGAGTAGACCAAGCATTATGTTTCGTGGCCGACAGCTTCTGAATTCCGTGTTGAAATGAGTGTCTCTGTCCATGTCCTTTCAGAAATGCAGCGTGGAGAACTTTCGAGGCCCTATTCACTTAGTTCCAACACGTCGAGTTTCGCGATAGTGAATATCAAGCGTATCGATTTTTCGATAGTTTGATGAAGATTTCGTCGCATCCCCTGTCGTGTGAAGTATATGAACTTGGCTTCAAACGAATGATTTCGTGCCTCAGACCGACATCGCAGTTTGCTGATTTTCGAGGACGCGGACGACTCTTATCTCTCCGTACCTGTGCTCTGCTCTAATACGAGCGTCAGTCAATCGGCTACGATACAGAACCGAGTGGATTAGGAGATGCTTTCGAAGATTTGGTCCGGTAAGTGTGTCGAGCTCGAAGACTGCTTTAATTTACAAAACCGAGGCGTGGAGGTTTGGCTGAGAACGTCTAACTAAGGAAGGAGAAAAGAAGAAAGATGTGAAGAGGAATAAGAAGATGAATGTGTCCGTTTCACCTCTGCCCGCAGACGAACCTTACCAAACAAATCTGCCGAGTGCTCCCAGTGAGGAAACAGAATTGTCGATGAGAAATGAATGGAGAAAGCTGAGCCATAAGCGGAATTTGTTAGCTTAAAGGAATAATGAAAGGGAGACTGAATGAGAAAGAAGAGGCGCGGAAAAAGTGGAAGAACAATGAAAGTCCAGATTGTGGAAAGGTCAGGTCCAAAATCAATGTGGGGTCAATAAAGTGGTATAGTGTTGGATCGTTCAACGATAGCAGTAGCTGGAATAGAACAGGATTTGAGACTTTAATGTAGCTAATATTCGAATTTATAGAATAGCAACGACAAGTTTTTTGAACATGATTGTAATCATCTGGCAAGAGGAACTTGTTTTGTGGCGATAGATGTATTTGACTATGTTAACCCATTCACGACTGCTTCCTAATTTTGGGTGGCTAACACGTTCGTTCGACCAGTGTGCAATATTATGCGCGTCACCGTATAACGTGTCCCATCGGTGGGACACGCTGGCTTGAATAGCGTCCCACGGGTAATTACCTTTTCTGTATTGTGTCCATATTGTAGCCAGCAACGTTGGTCGGACAGTTTCAGAGTTTGAGCTTCCGAGACGCATTCGTTATCGAGAAACAATTACTCAAAACCAAAACGGGGTGGACTGAGCTGCAACGCTTCCAGAAAATTAAGCGAGTTTCAATCGATAGGTTTGTACTAAGCAACCTAGAAGCTAGCAATAGAAGGAAAAAGAAATCACTAGGTGCTTCTAAAGCTGCTTTACAGCCGTTTTTTCCTCTACTTCAGCCCACCTAGAATTTAGCAAGTTTTAAATATGCGTTGTTGCATTCTGGACCCTACTGATTGACCACGAGGTTTTTATTTAGGTCTTGGGTATCAAGACATTGATCACATATAGTTCGGTGCGGTTTCGTTGAATGGCGGTTATGAGAATCGATTTTTGAATCAGATGCCCCACTGGTAGGACACGCGGTCCGAAGTGGTAGATGAACGCGATCCCACCGGTGGGACACGTGGTCGAGGAATTGGTTAACGACAATAAATTCTGAAGAGTATCCATTGTTTTTAATAGTGAGTTTTTCAATTCTTTTAGTTTATCTATGAGAAAGTTCACTTCAGAGCAAACATTGGCTATCCTCAAAGGGTCTCACGTGTGAATTGTTGAGGCCCTGATGATAACAGAAACTGCAGAATCTGGTTGTGGGAACTTTTTCACCTAAAAAATTAGAAAGTCATCTGTTTTATTGTATAAATGGGGTCAGAATTGCATTATTATCTATTCTTATATTATTGATATCTAAGTAATTGGTATGAAATTCTAATTCCATGTGAGTTCTTCTAATCTACAATACATTATTATAAACACCTGCTAACAAATCTTCAACATATTGATCATGTTGTTGTAGAATAATCAATAAGTCGTCCATATATCTAAATGGCTCCCAAAAGAACATTCTGATTGAAGAAAAAGTTTCTGGAAAAATGAAACTCCATCACAGATAAGACCAGGGTCTTCGCTAAAATCGGACTAAAATTGCTGCCTTGAATCCCCGTTTCGTTTGAAATCCCCCTGTTGCATTACATTTCAGGTTTGAAAACGACGCAGCTCCGAATAAACAGTAACTATTATTGAGAAAGTAATCAATGCTGTATATTAAATCTTCCTTTGTGTAATAATAATATTTATAACTATTACTTCTCGAATGACTATCAGTATAGAAGCGATTTCAAACCATTACTTGCAATGAATTTCTTGTTTGAGTTTGCTTGTAGCACATGTTTGACCAATATCAACTCACACACCTACATAATAATATGTGCGGTATGAGGTAGGTTGGTAAACATATCCGTAAGAATCTCCAGAATACAACTTCAGATTGATTTGTATTTTAAATGCGTTCAATTGCTCTCCAATATTTGTGTTTACTATTGCCCAGTATGTTTTGATTGTTTTATTACGAGAACAGACTGTATTAGTGGTAATCACAAAATGTTTCTGTGAGTGTCGTGTGAATATCACGCATAATTCTTGAGCTAGAGGTTTCAAACTTCTATCATGTGCACCTGTTATACCATCTGAATTTAATGGGGAGTTTTTATGCAATTTCGGTATGGCATAAATCAGTGGAATTGTGCAATCCAGCTCAAAATCCAAATTGTTTTTCAAGTTGAAAACTTATGTTTAAGGATTATTGAAATTTCATTTACATTTGGTGCAGCTTCATAAACCTGGTTATAATTTTCATTATTGTATTGTTAATTAAATCATCTTCTTCTTTCCTTCTTTGCAGCCGCGAAGAGGGTAACGCGTTTATAGGTTCAGGAAACTGGGCGAATTCCAGCGTCGGGATTCGTCCAAAGGTCCTATTGTAGAATAAGGTTGTAGGGTTTTTGGGCAGGTTGAATAAGTGTAGGGTATTGTGTGGCCAGGACCACCAAGGTCAGAGCAGACGTCGGGAGTGCTACTGTCGATTCCTCTTCACGTAGGACTTCAGGAACGTTGAGTGCCCACAGCTATGCGACGAGGCTAGAGTGCATCTGGCACCACTACTAAGCTGAGACTCAGACTCAGAAACTCGAGGCGTGCACAGTACCCAGAAATAGGATTAACAGCCGCTCATTTCCAGATTCCCTCGAATCTAACTGCGTGCCATCTCAACTCGCGCAACAGACGGAGGCGTTCTTTTTGTGAATCGTTGCCATCTCTGCAGGTTGACTTTATCTGGAGCATCAGCAAAAGGTTTTCTGATGCCTCTCTCTCCTACAGGTTCAATACTCTCCCAAGATGGTGGTTGGGCTGCTTTACGATGTTGGATATACAGCTGGTGGGCCTGGAGCCGACAGTGTTATCTTTACTGGTCAAAGCACCTGTGTCTCGGCGTGTAAATGCTCGATTGGCGAACGTCCTAGCACATCGCGGTGGCGATCCGAAGAGCAGCGTTTTGTACACGCTGCACCTTAGTCCAGGATAGAGTCCGATACTAAGTGCTGCGCAAACCGGTGCCCCGCATACTCTGAGGTGGGCTGCAGTATAGCCTTATACGTGGTCAGGAATAGTTTCCTTACTGCTGGCCCTGCATGATGTACCTCCCAGCGCCCTTTAGCACATTGAGTTTAGCTTTTACAATTGCTTGCTTTTGCTCGAATCGTTCTTGTGAAACTTCAGCGACGGATCGAGTTTGAGGCCGAGAATGGATTTGACGAAGCGAGCAGCAGGCAGGCTGATCTCCACCCCAGGTGGCATCGGGATGGGCGCGCTGTGCTCTTGGGGTCCGCTGTTGTGAAAACTGATGCACTGAAGAACTTGGCAGGTGGTAGGACCACGAGCATCTTGTTATCGAAAATAGCTTTTCTCAAATCAATCAGGTACTCGTTGATTTTGCTCGCGGTCACTTGTATGTCGCGGTTTTGGCACCCCCATACGATAGTCATATCATCAGCGAATCCACAACTTTAATCTCCTGGGGAGGTGAAACAAAACTTTTGCTCGACGGCCCTTGACGAATGCTGTTCATCCGACGCTTCTGCCACGGTGGAATGGAGGACTTCAGTTTGTTACCCGATGAGAATACCGAGGTTAACACTGTCAAAATGCCTTTGTCAAGTCCAGGGCTACAGCAACGGTACTGAGGGGCTTACTCTTGTTGAAGCCGTCGATGGCATAGCCAACGACTCCCGAAAGCGCCGTCGTGGTGGAATGTAGCTTCCTGAAGCCGAGCTGGTGATGTTGTTTCTCATTATGCTGAGCCAAATCATTGACGATAAGCTTTTCAGCAACCTTGGCTAGAGGTGACAAAAGACTTATTGGCCTGTATCCTTTCGCTGATGACATCGATTTACCGGGCTTAGGCAGAGGAATGACATTTGCTGTTTTCCAGTTTTGTGGCAGTGTGCAGGTTCCAGAATGTTGTGTTCATTCAAATCGGTGTGAGCAGTGAGAGAAATTCACTGGGGAGCTTCTTTAGGACTGCTGGACAGGATTCCGTCAGAGTCAAATGGCTTTGGAATTACATTTTCCTTTATAATCTTCTCCACCTGCGCAGGACTGAAGGCATCAGCCACGTGCCCATAAGCGGAAGGCGGCACAGCTCTCTTTACTGTCACTTCTGGTTTTGCGGGGCCACGCTTCCGCACATGTTATGAAGAAGCTCACGCCCAGAGCGTAAGCGGCATCTTGTCCCGACTTGAATACATTTGTTCTCAAACTCGAGTAGCAGATACGGTGGCCCGGGTGTGTTTTTCCGGAGAGTTTTCTCAGGATTTTTCCATGTCGCAGCACCAAAGTTCAATTTTTCAGTGAACTTCACTGCCACTCATTCATTTTCTTGTGCCCAGTCCAAGTCTTCTTTCTAATTTCATCGTCAAGCTGAGTGGACCTCCGGGTCCAGATGGTTGGCGGATTCCTCTTTTCATCCCTTTCTTTGTCCTGATTTTCTGCAAGTATTTCCCTGGGTGACATTAGGGTAACAAGTTTTCACATCGTCCTTCTGGTATGGCTGCTTTCATAGCTCTTCCGGATAGCGTCAGATATGTGACGCTCTCCTTCCGGTGCACATCGCCTCTCCATGGATATTATTCAGACGTTCGGTGGAGGTGGAGTGCAACCTCGACGAATACCAGAATAATGGGCTAGGAGAATTCGGAGAGACAGATATGGACGAAAATGGGAATGTGATCACTAGACAGAGAGTAGTAAGTGGACCACGAGCGAGCACAAGAAGGATTGGAGGAAACGAGTGAAATGTCTGGGCACAGAGAAGATCGTCGTCGATGGAAGGGAGGCGGTATGGGTAATGGATCATCGTTTAGGGATAACCAGGTCGCACTCCTCCGCCCATTTCCTCGACGTCCTCTCTCCTCTAACATCAGAGTCAAGTGTGAAGAGCAAAGGTATGAGCATTGGAAGTCGCCCGCGAAGACGACCTGGAGGAGTGAGAGGGCGCATGATCATTGAGTTGTTTTAGAAGAGGGATAGGGATTTATAGGTTGGGGGACAAGATGCTGGTTGGGAATGTAGATGTTGAAGAGAGAGATAGAGGGGAGTTTTGAGTGGGAGATGGATGGGGACGAACTCGAGGAGAGTACCGTCCGTAGGGACATTGGGAATTAGATGAGAAGGGGAAGAGTGGATAGTACAAAAGTAGAAACTCCTCCACCGAAAGACGATCTTGGAGCATGGTATGAAGTATAGCCAGGATATTTGGGTGAGAAGAAGTAGCAGAGGGGGAAAGTTTGGTTTCTGAACCATGATAACATCTGGATGGCGAGTACGAGCAAAAAGAAAGTGCTCAGATAGTTTGGCACGAAGGCCATTGAGATTTATATGTACACTAGGAAGTGTAAGGCGATTGGAGGTAGAGA